>CM036757.1:12862007-13399507 GCA_020796225.1 Arion vulgaris
CGAGAGGAAGACCACGAAAAAATGGTTAGATGGTACAGCAGAATCCTGTCAAAGAGCAAAAATAACAATCACCCAAGCCACCAGAACAGTGCAAGACAAAAACAGAAAACCACGACACTGGGCAACAACCCGGTAGCAGCGTGACGACAAAAGTAGAAGATATTTTTAGTTGGTATTTCTTGAAATGGTAAGCAAAACAATAAGAGATCTAAACCCTCATAAAGAGAAAATCTACAGAAAACTGGAAGACAAACAATGCATAGGATTTTGGAAAAAAAACGTTCTCAAAGACCTCAGCAGAACAGACTAGGTCATTATATTTCACCTTCGCACCGGACACTGCAGACTCAACAAACACTTAAATAGACTAGGAATAAATCAATCATCTCTCTGCCAGTGTCAGCAGGCGGAACAGACACCGGACCATGTCCTGCAACACTGTCCCTCTACTGAAGGAATTGAGAAACAGCATATAGCCACACCCATTCGACCTAAGAACTAATTGATTGATTGAATGATTGGACCATCATCATTGCACTTGGGTGAGTAACCATGTGTGCTCCAATCTCTTTCTCTCTTTCATAAGCAGGAATATCTCAGCGGCAACGCACGAACTTCGTAGCACCGACGAGGGTCTCCGATGTAATTTGGAAGATAGTGAAAATTAGTGTAGGTATTTTATTTTTTAATTTTGTCCGGGCAGCGGCGTTTCAGCCCGATATTTTCCATTAACTGCCAAGGGTTCTTTTACGTTCTCAACTTGAACACGATACCTACGTTTTAATGCCCGTCTCCGATAGGACTAGGAACTCGATCTCACCTACACTGAGATCAGGAATCTCTGGAAAAATATCCCGACGGCTCCACGAGGGAATGAACCGAGTACCTTTGGAACGAGAAGCCAGCACCTAACCTCTACGTCACACATACCCCTGAAACAATAAGCTTTCGTTAAATCTGATTGCCCAGTTTGTAGTCCACATTGGATTAAGCGCGTGACCAGAGATCGTCAAAGAAGAAAGCAAAAATGAAAAATATATTAATTTTTTGTCTATATTACCACAAACTTCATAAATTCAAGTTATGGAATATTTATTAAAACAAGGATTTGGAGATAGACGTCTAAACTTTGTCTAGACTAAACAACCAATTATCCTTGTGTTATGTTTACAAATGAATCATAACGGAGTTGTCAAAGAATCGTAGATCATGTTGTTATTTCTTGACAGAATTTCAGTGTAAATGTGATGAATGTTGACGGTAATTAGAAAACACAACGCAATTTTGTATTATATGTCAAACTTAATCCAGAAATACATGCAATGAATAAATAATTAAATTTTCTTCTTCGTTCGCCCTCTATGAATTAAGGCGTAGTCAGGACTCTTCTAACTGATTTTGCGTGAAGGTATGCTTTCCTAATTATCAGTGTCCCCCTCCAAACAGGTGTGCCTTCTACGACTTCAGAGTAAGGAAAGAAATAATAAAATAGGTACAGAAATATACAACAACTATTTTTGTAAACTTAATAAATCCGAAATAATAATAACAAGATTATGTATGAGCTTCTTCGTCTTTTGTCGTCACACTGCTACCGGGTACAACATCAGTACTAGACTTCATCAAGAAACAACAAGTAAATGGTTTGGCCACGTAAGCAGATTACCATCAGACAGTGCACCTCAAAGAGCAATGCTGCTCCGATACAATAGGTACAAAGCAAAAGGCCGGGCATTCAATATATGGACCTCAGAGATAACAAAGACGACGAAAGAAACTATCTACGAAGCGCATACAATGGCCCGTTTTAGAAATCTCTTCTTGACCTGACGCTGTGAGGCAAACAGGATTGGAGGAAAGAAGAAAGAAAAACTGCTACCTGGTTGTTGCTCAGTGTCGTGGTTTTCTGTTTTTGTCTTAGGCTGCTCTAGTGATAGTTATTTTTGCTGTTTGACAGGATTCTGCTATGCCATCTACTCCTCACCCGTATGTATGAACTATGAACTGTAGGTATGGGTAATAACAGATACAGACAAAAACGATCATTTGTTTTCCACATCTGACACTCAATCTAAATAACACTTATCGGGAACACTTCTAAATAAACACACATCAATCAACACAGGTAAATAAAGCATGAAGTAACTGGTCATATGATCTCTAAATAAAAAGACCTAGTAACATCTCTTAACATTTGATTTCACCTCCGGTATGATATGACACGTGATTACCTGGACATATGTTTAACTAGATTACCAATATAAAAGTGAATATTTTTGTTCACATTTCCAAGAAATAAATGACCCGTAACTCTTGAATGACTAGTGCTGTGTTTCTAAACTGAACGAATACCGACCTGCAAGCAAACCTGAAGGCACACATTTATCACGTCCAATCTACTAAAGTCAATGAAGTCCACTACACTTGGTCTACTTTTTGAAACCTGATCCACGTGAATGTAGCGGCGGCAGACTGTAGTCGCAGATTCAATGCCAGTGGTTGAGACTTCGTAATAGGGAGGAGGGACGTGATCGGTTCAACGCTGTTTTGATCAAGCAGGACCGTGGTAGAATCAATAAAAACTTGGCGCGTGCGCTTTAAGGCAACAACCACCTCTCCTTCCCCAGTTCTGATGGTACAATGCCCATCAGTGATAACGTGTCAGTGTTGTGATAACTTCTGCAAATGGCTGTCTGCTTCTATTAACTTCACTATTCACTTAGTCGGTACCCATAATGTGCATGATCTCTGTTCTCTTCACATCAAACCTACTCATATAACCCTCTATTGAATCAGTACAGAATTTCTCAAATGACAAGTCACTTCAGTATTTTCTAACTACCCATTAGGAATTGGAAATCCCCAAACGATAGATCAAATTTCTGTTCTCCTAAAGTACAGTTATTAATCAGGAACTGTCAAAATGACAAGCCATGTCTCTGTCATCCTACTGTTGGTGATGAGTCAATAATTCCCAAAATGATATATCATGCTCCACCACACAACCAGCCAACAATTTTCCAAATTATATATATATATATATATCTCATGATACTGTCATACAACCAGTTAATAATTTCCTAAATGATATAACAGCCGTCCATCGCAATCGATAACGACAACAGCCTCAGACGTGTGCTGCACCTCTCTGGTGTGTGCAGAAGTGACTGTAGAGTCCAATCCTAGAACACAATTCCATACCACAGGTGGGGCATACATGATCAAGGTCTGACATGTGGATGTTGTGTGTTCTGTTTTTTCGCGCAGCTCCTATATATCATATTCCGTCCACACAACCAGTCAATAATTTCCCAAATGATATGCTCCGTCCACACAACTAGTCAATAATTTCCCAAATGATATGCCCCGTCCACACAACCAGTCAATAATTTCCCAAATGGTATGTTCCGTCCACACAACCAGTCAATAATTTCCCAAATGATATGCTCCGTCCACACAACCAGTCAATAATTTCCCAAATGACATGCCCCGTCCACACAACAAGTCAATAATTTCCCAAATGATATATCATATTCCGTCCACACAACTAGTCAATAATTTCCCAAATGATATGCTCCGTCCACACAACCAGTCAATAATTTCCCAAATGATATATCATTCTCGTCCACAACCAGTCAATAATTTCAATGATATGTGTCCACACACAGTCAATAATTTCCCAAATGATATATCATTCCGTCCACACAACCAGTCAATAATTTCCCTAAATGATATGCGTCTCCCACAACCAGTCAATAATTTCAAATGATATGCTCTTCCACACAACCATCAATAATTTCCCAAATGATATGCTCGTCCACACAACCAGTCAATAATCCAAATGATATGCTAGTCCACACAACCAGTCAATAATTTCAAATGACATGCCCGATCACATCAACAAGTCAATAATTTCCAAAATGATATATCATATTCGTCCACACAACCAGTCAATAATTTCAAATGATATATCATATTCCGTCCACACAACCAGTCAATAATTTCCCAAATGATATGCTCTCCACAAACCAGTCAATAATTTCCAAATGATATGCTCCGTCACACAACCAGTCAATAATTTCTCAAATGACTATGCCCTGTTACACAACCAGTCAATAATTTCCCAAATGATATGCTCCGTCCACACAACTAGTCAATAATTTCCCAAATGATATGCTCCGTCCACACAACCAGTCAATAATTTCCCAAATGATATGCTCCTGACCACACAACCAGTCAATAACTTCCCAAATGATATGCTCACTCCACACAACCAGTCAATAATTTCCCCAAATGAAAATCTCTCTCCACACAACCATCAATATTTCCCAAATGATATGCTCCGTCCACACAACCAGTCAATAATTTCCCAAATGACATGCCCTCTCCACACAACAAGTCAATAATTTTCAAATGATATATCATATTCCGTCCACACAACTAGTCAATAATTTCCCAAATGATATGCTCCGTCCACACAACCAGTCAATAATTTCCCAAATGATATATCATTCCGTCCACACAACTAGTCAATAATTTCCCAAATGATATGCTCCGTCCACACAAGTCAATAATTTCCCAAATGATATATCATATTCCGTCCACACAACTAGTCAATAATTTCCCAAATGATATGCTCCGTCCCCACAACCAGTCAATAATTTCCCAAATGATATGCTCCGTCCACACAACCAGTCAATAATTTCCCAAATGATATGCTCCGTCCACACAACCAGTCAATAATTTCCCAAATGACATGCCCCGTCCACACAACAAGTCAATAATTTTCCAAATGATATATCATATTCCGTCCACACAACTAGTCAATAATTTCCCAAATGATATGCTCCGTCCACACAACCAGTCAATAATTTCCCAAATGATATGCTCCGTCCACACAACCAGTCAATAATTTCCCAAATGATATGCTCCGTCCACACAACCAGTCAATAATTTCCCAAATGATATGCTCCGTCCACACAACCAGTCAATAATTTCCCAAATGATATGCTCCGTCCACACAACCAGTCAATAATTTCCCAAATGATATGCTCCGTCCACACAACCAGTCAATAATTTCCCAAATGATATGCTCCGTCCACACAACCAGTCAATAATTTCCCAAATGATATGCTCCGTCCACACAACCAGTCAATAATTTCCCAAATGATATGCTCCGTCCACACAACCAGTCAATAATTTCCCAAATGATATGCTCCGTCCACACAACCAGTCAATAATTTCCCAAATGATATGCTCCGTCCACACAACCAGTCAATAATTTCCCAAATGATATGCTCCGTCCACACAACCAGTCAATAATTTCCCAAATGACATGCCCCGTCCACACAACAAGTCAATAATTTTCCAAATGATATATCATATTCCGTCCACACAACTAGTCAATAATTTCCCAAATGATATGCTCCGTCCACACAACCAGTCAATAATTTTCCAAATGATATATCATTCCGTCCACACAACTAGTCAATAATTTCCCAAATGATATGCTCCGTCCACACAAGTCAATAATTTCCCAAATGATATATCATATTCCGTCCACACAACTAGTCAATAATTTCCCAAATGATATGCTCCGTCCCCACAACCAGTCAATAATTTCCCAAATGATATGCTCCGTCCACACAACCAGTCAATAATTTCCCAAATGATATGCTCCGTCCACACAACCAGTCAATAATTTCCCAAATGACATGCCCCGTCCACACAACAAGTCAATAATTTTCCAAATGATATATCATATTCCGTCCACACAACTAGTCAATAATTTCCCAAATGATATGCTCCGTCCACACAACCAGTCAATAATTTCCCAAATGATATGCTCCGTCCACACAACCAGTCAATAATTTCCCAAATGATATGCTCCGTCCACACAACCAGTCAATAATTTCCCAAATGATATGCTCCGTCCACACAACCAGTCAATAATTTCCCAAATGATATGCTCCGTCCACACAACCAGTCAATAATTTCCCAAATGATATGCTCCGTCCACACAACCAGTCAATAATTTCCCAAATGATATGCTCCGTCCACACAACCAGTCAATAATTTCCCAAATGATATGCTCCGTCCACACAACCAGTCAATAATTTCCCAAATGATATGCTCCGTCCACACAACCAGTCAATAATTTCCCAAATGATATGCTCCGTCCACACAACTAGTCAATAATTTCAGAAAAATTATATATATCATCTCCCGTCCACACAACTAGTCAATAATTTCCTAAAATATTTCATTCTTCGTTCTCACAACCAGTCAATAAATTTCTGAATGTCAGACTAAGTCAACTTTGCTTTCCGCACAGTTAGTTCTCTCTAATAATCTCTTACTGAGCTCCTATTTGCACCATAAACTAGGCAAACACTAGCAGTAATACTATGACAAAGAAGACATTTATTGGTCGTTTACTAAAGTGACTACTCTACTATTTCTTCTCTGTATACATCAATTCTTATCGCTTCTATGTGGACATTGGCTGTCATGGAAAACGCGTCGGAAACGATCGTTTATCGGCAATGTTATAGACAATCGATAATGGCGGATATTGTGATAAGGAGTACAGACTACTTGAACGAATAAAACACATCAACATCAGAAAATATTAATTATTTTCAAGTCAATTATTATTTGACATTTGACGTATGGAATGAAATTAGTGGTATATCCTTTACAGGACGTCGTCTTCAAGTACAGTAAATGATTATCTAGGCACTAGTTATACGTTCGGTAGTTTGACAGTGTTTTCTGAATGGTGAGGTCTGTTTCTACCATTCGTAAAATCCATGGGGACAAATTTGCTTTCAAATTGTCCGACGCGGAGTATGAAAAAGGTACTTTCGGGTTGCGATTGAGCTGACTTTTTTTATAAAGGGTTTTAAGCCGAAGGATTGACTTCATTGCACCGGGTTTTACCCCATATGGCTCGGTCCTCTCCGCAGAAATGGCACGCCACCTGCCGAGAGTATTGCATGAAGCACGAACTCCGTAGCTCCAGCAATAATTCTAGGAGTCTCTGTAAAAAAAACTGCACTAGTGAACAGAACGGCGCAGTCCGGATTCGAACCACGACCTTCGACTCACAAGGCAAAGGGCTTAACCACTTAGCCACACAGACACCCACCTATACATAAGGAGCAAATATATCCGTGACTTACGCATTAATGTTCACAATGTTCGTTCTCTCTCTCTATCTATCTCCTTCTCTCTCTTCTCTCCTTCTCTCTCTCTCCCTGCCATATGTGAAACATAAATTTATAACTGTTACCACTAGTAGTATATACGCCTTTTGAGCTCATGAGACCACTACTTCACTTTCCCCTTCTACTTTGCCTAACTATATGCTTTCATAGAGTTTATACTCATTTCTTCTGGGGGTTCCAGCATAGCATGTATTTGGCTAAATAGTTCATCTGACATCATCACGGTGCGTATCCTTTGTAGGACGTTGCTCTCTTTGCAGCGCATCTGAAATTCACTCTGTCTCTAGCCAGTTCATCCACTTCGTCGATGGTCATATTCATGGTTTCTTTAATATCTTGTAGCCATCTTCTTCTTGGTCTGCCTCTGCGTCCTGGGACCCTGTCCTCTAATATTGTTCTTTCCAGGCCATCGTGACGCTTAGTGTGACCAAAGTATCTAATTTTTCTGTATAGTATGTTGTTTATCAGCCAATTCTCTTAACATTTAGTTCTTTCAGGACATCAGTGTTCTTTCTTTTTCTGTCCATGGTATTTGTAGGATCTTTCTGTAGCATTTCGTTTCAAAGGACTGGATTTTCGTTCTTGTTTTTTTGTTTTTTTGGTGTAATGGTCTATATGTACCTATCGGTAAATTGAGTCCATCGTGGTTCGGTCATACAGGGTGTTCAACTTAAAAGCAGCCTATGAATGGAGCTAATCTAGCATATATGTATGGAAATGAGAAGGTTCAGCTAGGAAAGTAGTATAGGTCAAGGTTGTGTGATGGTGTGTAATTGTAGTGCGGGAAGGGGCGATGAACAAATGTGACGTAGGACGAGCTAGTCAGAACCGGTTTAAATAGTAAATAACACAACGCGATAGGTTATCTGGCAAATTTCGATTTGTCAATGGGGCTGCAATTATCTTGAACATTATCTTGGAGTATAAATGACTGCCAACAATGAGTATATACCAACAAGTAATGATACACAAAGTAAACAGAAACATGACAAGTGGACGGCCATGCAAGAACGTACTGATAAATAAATAGACAGTCAAACAAGTATTAATGGTATCCGGGAAAAAAACAATTTACCGAACACAGAATTCGAACCGTAAACCGTTATTTCTTAGTTCATAGTTCTATTCTAGTTATGTTCAAATGTAGGTTCCAATTTCACTGCAACGGGTCACCCCATAATTGCTCTGTACCTGCGCCAACAAAAAGGACACGAAATGCTAACAACTGTCTCCTGTGTCGTGAACTAATTCCAGAATGAAACAGCTGTACCGCCACAGAAAGCAACCAGCATCGCATAAATGCATATGGTCGTCGCTAAAGTGTTAACACAAAACTGTTCATCACTTGAATTGTAATTCATGCCGAAGGGAATATCAATAACGACAAAATCCAGCTTTCTGCACACTCAAAACACTGCATACGGCAGATTGAGTTGGTTCGTCATAACCGTTGTCCGTCATTTTCTGAATACCCACAATCACAACAAACGCACGGTTGACACAGCAAAAGCATTCCATGTAACATTCATAGCTCACAACGTTGCTCAAGCACTAAATCAGAAGCTCGGCAAACGAACCCGACCAAAAATTGTGGAAATGCGCTAGCAAAGTCGTGTCCAAAATCAAACAGTTCTGATTCTGAATGGCCCTCCCCTGTACTGCCATTGCTGGCCAGATTTTTGTATTTCTATTTTTATTTCTTTATTTCTTACGGCACACAATGCCTATTTTTACAGACGAGCATTTTTCAGAGCACAGCCAACTAGCTCTCCAAAAAATAGCTTCACTTGGTTGTGTCTATTTCAAACAGCGTCGACTACAGAACACGGAACATCAGGTCAGATTCGATTGAACAGTATTTGCACAAAGTTTGTATATATGAGATGAAACAACAGCATGCATATTTACAACTGTACAGATATAAAATATCACAAGAATGCACTGATGGAATAGCAGTCTCTGCACATCACTATATACGAAGCGCATTAGAGGGCATCTTCCTCAAGTGCACCCTATACTTCACCTCAATACCGCTAGGGTACAAGAGGGACCAGATGAGAAAACTGCACAAAGCATTGCATCATATAGTTGTTTACCCAGAAAACATGTCACACTGTGGAAGAACTCGCTGATAAAGAAACCATACAGAGACAGAGTGAAAGACAACTGTCTAAGACAATCACATCTCCTGACTTGTTATCTCCCCTAACACAAATCTTGGATTTATTCGTCAGCCACCAACGACAAATCTGTTTAAAAGACGTGGTCTCCCTTATTATCTCCACGTTATTGACCAACCATCCCTACACGCACACATTATACAAGAAATGTGGTACCGACAGAGTTCTATTCTCCAAATTAGAATTCACGTTGAGTGCAAGAACGTATAAAGCTGAAACACACTTGCTGACACTATGAATTAAATGTACACACTTTACAATCAAAGTCAACTTATGAAGCACTAAAGGTGAGAGTTTATACCAAATTCGGGCCTCTCTGTTGTTTTCATGTATAATGCTTCAATCAATCAAGTGCCATGCCTGCCGGCGTAGGCGATCATGTCTCTCCACAACTCTCTTTGCTTGGTGCATGTAATCAGTTCTGACGTCGATATTTTGTCGAACCATGATGTCAGGCCATCCAACATCTTCTCCCTCTGTCTTCCACGATCTCTCCTTCCCTGAATTTTACCTGTAGTCACCAAATGTTCTAAACCTTCTCTTCGCATTATATGCCCGAAGAACCTTGATTGTCGGATTCTTATTCTTTTGATAAAGTTTCTTTGTGTGCAGACCTGATTTAAAACCTCCACGTTTGTTTTCTTTGCTGTCCATGGAATTCTCAACATTCTTCTGTAAAACCACATCTCTGTGGCTTCCAATGATCGTATTGATTGTTTCAGTGTCCATGATTCGCTGCCATACATAAGAATTGGTTCAATATAGCATTGGAGTACTCGTTTTCGCAGTGTCATTGGTACGCATGTAAGCGTTCACGCATAGTGTGTTCTTCATTTTCATAAAAGCTGCTTTCGTTTGAGCTATTCTACTCCTAATCTCTGTTGTACATCTTCCATCTGGTGTTAAGAATATTCCTAGATACTTGAATCGATGGACTTGTTTCAGTGTTGTGTTATTTATTTTGATATTGCTTACCTGAATGAAAATCCTGACATATCCTTTACAGGACTTGCCATCAACCACAGTAAACGACTCGTCGATGTTCTAGCACAACTTATACGTTCAGTAGTTTGCTTCTTCTTTGCGTTCGTTCTTTACGACCAATTTTAATCACTTTTGTGATATGTTTGATCTTTGCCAAGAACGTGTATACATTGCACATTGGTTTGGTAGGCCCCTAAACGCATAGACTTCTACAGTTTAGGACATGCATCCGACTTCAGCCAAACATCCTAGTCGCCTCTGACGACATGCGTGGCAGGTAACAGTGGTTCTATTCTTTACACCCCAAATGTGGTCCCTGGTAACCACTCGGGCGGAGTAGTTTGCTATTGCTTTATGAACGGTGTCGTCTATTTTTACCCTTCGTAAAATTCCAAGCTAACAAATTTGCTTCCAAACTGCCCGTCGCAGAATTTGAACCAGTTACGCTTGGGTTGTGATCGAGTTCACTACCGCTTAAGCTACAGACGCCCAATACTAAAGTGACTACTCAGACTTAGTGCTCCAAAATATCTCTGTTCAAGTCTCATGTGGATAGTAATCTCTGATCTCGGAGTAGAGATAGGGTGCCTAGTCATATTTAAGATGAACAATAAAAAGTAGATCTCGCGTTAAAATTGCGCACCTACAAGAGCCATTGACAATTAAAAATTGAAAACAGAAGGCAATAAACAGTAAATATTTCGGCTAGGTTCAAATCTGGGATTTTAAAAAAAAGAACTTAATTTATTACAAAATCTACTATCTTAAAACATCCGTGAGAGCGAACCTGAAAAAAACGCATGATGAAATCTGATGCGTTTGGTCGGAGGACTCAAATACTTGTATCTTTGCTGTAAACAAAACACAATCTACTAATGATCAAATTGCAAAAACAATTCAAATGAGGTGTTTATGAGGAGTTAAACATGAGCAAGCAAAGAAGATGTAGATATCAGAAATGTATTACCTTTACAACTGTCATGTTCCCTGTTCGAAACTTATTTTATTTTAATACATTTATGCTTCTTTTCATTATTACCGTCTCTCTCTCTCTTTCTTTCCCTGTCGTCTATGACAATCAAACATTACGTGTGTTGGTGAAATATTTGCTTTTTATTTAATAAAATCACTACAAAATTTACATCGGTGACCTTCGTCGGTGCTACGGAGTGTGCACACTGCAGATGAGATATTCCTGTGCAAGAAATAGATCGGAGCACACATGACTATTCATCAAAATTCAATGATGATAATCAATCAATCACATAAGTTGGTGTTTGGGTTTTGTTTCGATCCTTTTTATTCAATAAATAAAATTACTGTCAATGTGATAATTTGTCAAATATATTTAGGTTATGTTTACTCTGCGGCTTCCCTAATTACGTACTATAAGTCTATACATTCAAAGAAAGAGGAACATATAGAGATGTCAGAATAAGAATACAGAAGAGCTTTCACGTACTACGAAATCTATGGAAGCTAATGAAATTAAATCTAGAACCAACATAGAATATTCACCGGGAAAGTTAAAGTTTGCTGTATGGGCAGAACATGGAGAACAACTAAAACAATAACGACATAAACTACAAACATTCATCAACTAGTGTCTGCGTAGAATACAGGAACAGATGGTATGATAGAGTCACAAATGAGGAACTTATAAAGAGAACGAAACAGATTCCAGTAAAGCAAGAGGTGATGAAAAAGACCGTGGTGCTGGAAAGAACACTTTCAGAAAACCCAAGGGAATATAACAAAAGGGCCCTTTCCTGGAACCCGCAGAAAAAGTGAAAGATTGGGAAGTCTAGAAATGCACAGGTAAGACATTTGGAGGCAGAAATTAATGATAAACGGAAAAGCTGGAAGTAGATGCACGAGATGTATAAAGGTAGGAAGATTAGGCATGCGTTCATTGAGCACCTATGTCTCAAGCGGAGTTAAAAGGCATGAGAGAGAGAGAGAGAGAGAGAGAGAGAGAGAGAGAGAAGACCATGCATTATTGTTACCCTATAGATGTATATTTTTTTTTTCGATCCAGAAGCACTGGAGTTTTCAGCTCTTCGGCTCGGTGCCATGACATCGTAACCCTTCGGTACGGTGCCACGAACACCGTAAATCTGGAGAACCTGTGGCTTTTGTCCGTCGCTGAGGAATTGAACCCGTACTCACAGAAGACTTGTCACCCACAGTCCAACGCGCTACGTACATGCTGGGCAGGCGGGCATAGATATAACTAGATGCTACTGTGTAGTGACATTTCACTAAAATCTCATGAACATGTTTGTAAACAAGTGCTTGTACTAGAGTGATCTTATCTGACAACTTTTCAATTAACAAAACGTCTTAAATGAGACTTGGTAAATTCGGCGATAAATCACTACTTTACTAATGCATAAGAGCAAACAAAAACAAAACGAAAGCACTAACTAGTATGTCCTTCACAAGACTTCAAAACACAATTGAGCATGCACAATGATTTGTATTGAACAATGCATTGACGTCTGTCTCTTTTTCTTTTCTAGACAATTTAAAGTTACAGTGTCTCAAGTAAAATCAATGAGACTTGAAGATGTTCAATGAAATTTGTTCTGGAAAGTGCTATTTTGTATGATCCAATTAATCAACTCAATGATTTTCATAACTATCTCTTTCTCGCTCAGTCGTAATTTTACTTGTGTTTGCGCGCGTGTTCGTGTGTGCTTGTGTATAAAAGTGCATGTGTTTATGTGCATGGGAGGCATCATGCGAGTCTGTGTGTGTTTGTAAAAGTGTATGTGCATATGAGAAATCATGCGAGTGAGTATGTGCGTGTGTAAAAGTGTATGTGTTTATGTATATAGGAAAAATAATGCAGTGAGTAGTGAGTCATGTGTTTGTTTGTAAGAAGTTGCATGTGTTGAAAATCGATTCTATGCATTTTATGTAGGAGAAATCATGCGAGTAGTCTGTGTGTGTTTGTAAAAGTGCATGTGTTTATGTGCATGGAAGAAATCATGCGAGTCTGTGTGTGTGTAAAAGTGCATGAGTGTATGTATATAGGAGAAATCGTGCGAGTGTATGCCTATGTGTGGGTGTGCGTTTGTGTTTCCTTCTCTACAAATCAGATCGCACACAACACGTCTCCCATCTGTACATCGTAGCCAAGTTGTGAATACACGTAAGCTCTGTATTGTTAGCCAAGAAAGACACAGCAATGAAGATGAGAAAATATATTTTTCCAAATAAATGTGCAACTTCTCCTCAACATTCTGTCTCTCTCTCTCTCTCTCGTTGTTCCTCTCTTCTTACGCAAGCTAGAGCATACACAAATTACCCAGCCAAGACTTGGAGGCACGCCATATTGCTCACAATAATAGAACAGACCAATAACAACAATTTCCACATGCACATCCGGGGAGACTACATGGAACCACGAAACAAGTAGAGTAGGAAACACTGTTTCCTTCACGGTTTGTTGGAGTGGATAATAACAGCGCTAGTTCTAGAGAAAGCACTACATGCTCATATTCTGATTTGTGGTGCCAAACAGAAAGGAAATAAATAGAATGGAAACTGCTAAGAGTGGATGCCGGAGAAAAAAAAATGTCCATCCGTCAAATATTGATTTTGTAGGGAACGAAACACAACACGACATTAGTATTATAGAAATGCAATCAGCGTGCGAGATCAGGTGTTATGTATGACACCTTGCTCTTTGATCATATCTTCAAATTCATATATCCTTGCTGCATATTCTCTAAACCTGCGGTTCTCAACCTTTACGTTACCATGGACCCTCATTTTATTGCCACAGACTCTCAAAATATTCCTGATAAGAAAATGATCATTAATGAAGAATATGTGCGTAGTAAACAATGTTAGTACTTGAAAGTTTACAGGATTTTGCGAATCAACCCCAGCTTTTTTAACGCTGTTTGTGATTTTTCTAGGCATTATTACGTTCAGTAGTTTGCCATTGCTTTCTGAACGGGTGGTGCCATCGTTATTTTGTTAAAATCCACGCGAAACAATTTGCAACCAAACTGTCCGCAGCGTGATTCGAACTCCTAGAGTCACTAACCCCTAGGCCACAGACGCCATCTAGTACTTGAAAACTATCACTAAATGTGTTGTAATAACAAGAAAACATAAGAAAATGTACATAAACTTTTCTCTTAACACCAAATTTGAGTTAATCCTTCACATCTGCAACTCATAATCCAAACATATTTTGATTATATATCCATACAGTAATGGAAGGCATAGATCATGGATAGGGGAGGGGGATATAGGGGATGGGGAAGAGAGGGGTAGAGGCAGGGGAGACCAAGACGAAGTGGCAGCAAGAAATCAAAGAAACCTTGAACATCAGAAATGACGTCAAAAATGACGAGAGAACTTGGTAGAGACAAAGAGTTTTTAGGCATGCAGGCTGTGATGAAATCGATGTTCCGTAAGCGCTGCCATTTTGAACGCTCTCATACAGTGTGGCCGCAAAGAAGATTTCCATCTAAAATCTAAACCAGTCCAAGTCAACTGCTAGATTGCAACAACTTGGATTGAAAATTGTAATAGCCAGAAAACAAAAGCACATCAGGCGTATGAATAGGTTCATCAATCAACATCGAACTGGCATGGTTAGTTGCTGGACGCTATTGAAGATGTTGCGAAGGAGATCGGATCACCTATGGACATGTCCGGAGTGCAATAAAGATATTCCAAACTAAAGTTAATTTCTAAGAACTGTACCTTGATATTGGCTGATAAACTGTTAATTCTAGGAATATGCCTGATACCTTGTTGTTCAGATTTCAAAATCATGATTTTTGCAGCTGTTAATATACGTTTTCCACCTATTGTACACGGTATCTAGGTTTATGCTACTCATCATCATCAAGTAGCTTGTCCTGAGCAGAACTTTGCCACTCCAACAGTCCTCCGGAAGTTTTCTCTCTCATAGGCCAGATGTCCTGCCTCTGCAGCCGTCATGTTCAAACCATCAGTTACATCCTGAATCCATCTTCTCCGTGGACTTCTTCTCTTTGCAGGTATGCCTCCTTCCATGATGGTCTTCTCCAGCCCTTCATGTCTTTTTATATGTCCAAAATATCTCAATTTTTTTTTCTTATTTGTAACATCAGCCAGTTTTCTTTGATTTTGAGTTCTTTCTGGCTAGATCTATTTGTTCTCTTCTCTGTCCAAGAAGACTACTAGCCATATGCTACTAGCTGTGCAAATTCATATGAGGTTCTTGGTTTTTTTTGTCACACCCAGTTGCAATGTTTTCCTTTTTTTTTTTTAAATAACTTTCTTACTTTTTCAAGGTCTTTGGTCTTACATTTAATTTTGTAATCGATGCTATTTTTACCGTGTTGTTTACGTTTTCTAAAAAGATGGAATAGTTTCCAAACAAAGAACATGATAGTTATCATTTTTAATATAAAAAAACTCAATAAAATTTCTTCAAGCCGTGGCAGACAACCGGAGACGACTTGATGAATTCCAGGGGTTCACCGAACACAGGTTAAGAACCGTTGAACACAACAAATCATAAATATCAAACATCAATTGTGAGAATATAATAATACAAACATATGTAGGTTTGAAAAAATAGAAAAAGGTTACAAGTAATGAAAGAAATCAGAACAAAATAAAAACTGAAGATATCGTTCTAGCAAAGAAGAAGGGAGGAAGAGAGAGAGAGAGTTTGAGAGTCTGTAATGTTGTTAGTCCTAGAAAATATATATATATATTAAAATAATCAAAGAATCTCTTCCTTATGTGAAATAGAAGAGACATTTACTAGACAGACACAATGCTGGTCTATATACGGAAGCAGTGAGTCATACATGACTGTATAGGTTCTCACAGTGGGTGAGACGTGTGAGACAACATTGATACTCATTTCAAGATAAAATGTTTGTCAATAGTGCGGGTGGAATGTTTGGCTTCTTTCTTGAAATATGGACATGACTTTTTCCCGGTGCAACGAAGAGAAAAAATAAACAAGATTGCAGACTGGTAGACAGTGGAAGAAGAAACACACACGGATAACGTTGTGACTCTAATACTACGAGTATATATAAGTGATGTCCAACGTTTTTAAATATTGAGCCACATGTGACTGATGATTGTTGGGACGCGAGCGCCATATGTTGATTGCAATACTACTTCTACTAATAACCAGTGGCGGCTCGTCATTAAGGGCCATTGGGGCCAGGCCCCACCAAAATAAAGTGTAACGTGTACTTATTACTTTATAAATTAAAATATAACTTAACCCAAAACCATGATTTTTCGAAAATGTTTGTCTGGCCCCACCAATAAAAATGAGCACGAGCCGCCACTGCTAATAACAATAGTAATGTTAATATAAATGAAATGTTAATGCTTTCTCCAGTGAAAAGGCAAAGATAGAACCAAATAGGACGCCATGAATGTATGACACGGGCGCCGCGATGAACAGCGCTGCTATATATATATATTGTTTAGTTGCACTGACACAGAATATTAAATACTGACATTATTCATTGGGTCCAATATATATTCATTTAGAAATACTATTATTTAGTATTCTATTTCTCTTTTTGGTTTGTTCCATTGAGGGTATATGTGGTAAAAAGGATTGATGTTCGCCTCGGGCTCTGAAAGTAGACAGTTCACATCCCTGTGTATGAGATCAGGTAATTTCATAGTGAGTGACTCTTGATCTCAGGGTAGGTAAGATTGAATTTCTAGTCTGATTGGACATGATAATAAAACGCAAGTCCAGTACACAAGTTGAGTATATAAAATTACAATGACAGCTCAAAATCTAAAATAGCAGGCTTAAGTGCCGCTGTCCGAACAGATATTTTGATATAAAATGTTAAATTTGACTACTATCAAATCTGCGATTATGAAACAATATGGAGAGAGGGAACGCAAACAAAAAATGGCATGACGAAATCGTATACGCTGGATCTAAAACTTAATTGCTGGTTCAGCCTTCATATTGTCAAAATCTCTGCATTCTCTTCCAAGAGTAAAGATAGCATTGCGGTAGTTGGTCACGCTAACTTGTATCAGAGTTAATTATTGCCTTTTCTGTAGAAACGCAGCTGTGGTCACCTGGTCAGATGTTCTGTCAGCTTGGGTCATCCAAGACATGTCACACTTGTCTATCATGCAGTTAACATTATTAGTATTCTTGTGCAGTGGCTGCTTCTGATCCGCAAACAAAACTGCATATATATGCTTTGGTTTGGACGTCTGGCAACATAAGCTCTCATTGTTCTCCAATATAATATATTATAGGAAACGGTTCTACGCCTGTATTTTTCTGTTGCCAACCACACACGATGAGTGATGACCCGATTGAGGTTGGATCGAACTGAGAGTAATTTGTCAGCAGTAAACTAATATAATTACAATTGTGGATTTCGAATCCGAGACTGCTCGTCTAGAAGGCACATGCGCTAACCAGTATGTTACCGTTGATCTCTAGAGCTAATATATGAACATTGAATAAAACGATAGACTGAAGTAAAACTGATTATAGAAACTGGAAATATCACAACAAAACTATATGCAGTTTTAAAATGCACAAAGTATCAGATGAAACCGATAACAAAAATGTGAATCAAACGACAGAATATACAGATAATTACTTTAAAATAGATTAATATATTAGAAGACAAATATTTCGCAAAGTTCATCTAGTCGTTGTGCCGTGTATAAATCATAATTGTTCGGGCACCGTAATGAGAACAACAGAAATAGAACACACTGTAACAACCGGTAAAATAAATAGGGACGAAACAGAGGAGGACAGATAGAAAAAGTTATGGACACGGAAAAATATCACCTGAACTGATAGTCAGCACTCAGGGTAGACATTTGTGGAGAATCCCGATCACCTACACACTCCTATATGGTACACGATGATAATGTACTTTATAAAACGATCTTGCTTAGTAGTTTTATATTCTGCGTTTGGTACATTATCATTTGTTCTGTAACGTATCATTTAGCTAACTGATATCAATGAGATATATATATATATATATATATTAAATATCGGGGTCTGTGGCTAAGCCTTGCCTTGCGAGTCGAAGGTTCGAATCCGGATCGCGCTGTTCCGTTCACGGGTGCATTTTTTCCAGAGACCCTAGGATTTTTGCCGGAACTGTGCTTTGTGCAATAGTCTCGGCAGATGGCAGGGACCGAGCCATATGTGGTAAAACCCGATGTAATGAAGTCAATCCTTCGTCCTTAAAACCCTCTAATAATATCACAATCGAGGTAAAATCAAGGGTAGACGAGACAGTAAGGCAGAGAGAGAGAAAATTGTGGATAGCCTGACTTCATGGCACAGTATAGTGTCAACACCTGAGTTGATAGCAAACACCAAAGACAGAGATTTGTGGAGATCCATGATCGCCTACGCCAGCCGGCACGGCACCTGATGATGAATAATATATCAAAGTTCTACACAACAGAACATGCAACCGCCTTAAGCTATCAACAAACAATTTGCATAATAAAATATTTGCAGATGAAAAACACAATAATAAGCGGTCAAAATCATATGTCCCAGAGGTCTTGTGATTATCTATCAGTGCAGTTACAAGTCTGCCAACATGAACTCTGAAATGCTGATTGCCGTCTGATGTGACACAACACATCGATAACGTTCAAATAAAAACTCTAGCTCTCATCATAAACTTAACTGACATCCATAACAAATAACCAGCCTGTCGACATTTTAAACCACATAAAAAAAACCTGGGGAATATAACACCACTCATCGTACGGATAACATGGAGAAATAGCATACATAATGAATGTTATTGTTTTCATTATTTTGTGGGCGGTGGTTATTAATATGTATATCAATAATTGTATATATATATATAGAGAGAGAGAGAGAGATAGAGAGAACAAACAAGCAAACACACGTGCACACATACATACATACAAATATATATATATATATATGAGAGGGTATCTCTAATACAGAGGTTCTCAAGCTTTGCATTACCGCGGACCGACTTTCTTCTTCTTCTTCTTTGCGTTCGTTCTTTACGACCAATTTTAGTCAATCTTTGTGATATGTTTCATCTTTGCCAAGATAGTGTATACGTTGCACATTGGTTTGGTAGGCCCCTAAACGTATAGACTTCTACACGTTTAGGACATGTACATCCTATTTCAGTCAAATCTCCTTAGTCGCCTATTACGACATGCGTAGCAGGTAACAGTGGTTCTATTCTTTACACGTCAAATGTGGGACCCGGTAACCACTCGGGCGGGACCGACTTTTAAACACATTTAGCTGCCGCGGACAACCAAAAGTCTCTATATATGAAAATCTTCTAGCGATTGAGTTTTAACAGTCAAGCTGGCTCCAATTTTTCAGACTGCGGGTAACTTTAAATGGTCTTTCATTTTGTTCTGTCAGATATTTAGACTCCGGTCTGGTCTAGGTCCTTTGATTTCGCAGCGGAATTATTTACCACTGTTTTTATACGTGTAAAAATATTTTTTTCTTTTGAAATGTGAAAGATCATAATATTTCTTCAAGCACTTGAGGACTCTCTGTGAGTACCTCGTGGACCCCCGGGGGCCCTCGTACCCCAGTTTGGGAACGCTGCTCTAATAAAATGTGTGAGTTCAGTATTTCAGTGTGAAGTCACGCGTGTAGCTGCTATTGATCGCTTACCAAGATACAGAAAATGTAAACAAACTACAAGAGCAGACATGGTATTCATGAGCTGATACTAACAAATGAGGAACTATTTATTCCATCTACCAAACATTAACATACATCCTTGTTTAACACCATCATCATGTGTCGGCGAAGGCGATCGTGGATCTTTGTACTCGTTTTCTCTTATTACTATCATTTACAATGTGGGCATTTATTTGTCACGAAATTATGTAAATTTGTCCAGGATTTGTATTTTTCTCTCTCTCTCTCTCTCTCGACTTATTTCTCATTTTCCATTGATTCTCCCTGTTGTACTATTAAGCACGAACCTTCTCTTCATACGACATGTCCATACGGATTATGAACGAAGAGAAAAAGGAGTTTGAAGAAAACCCCAGGGGAAGCGCAGAAGCCAAAGAATATGATCAATAAATAGACAGTGTACAAATATTTGGGGCTTCCAAAAAATAATTACCGAACAGAGGATTCGAACCACAAACCCTTACTTCTTATAGCCCCCATTGCCTAGCGCTACAGGTGAGCGTTTTATAGATTATGACTGTCTCTTTCTGATGTTGAGAATAAGCTTACTCTGTGCGTTGGCGTCTTTCTCTATATCATGTTGCTGTTTCCGCCAGTAAATGTGATTCTACGCATTCTTCTGTAAAATCAAATTGATGTAGTCTATTGTGATCTTCCCTAGGCAAACCTTGCAACCAACTTTAAAGAGAGAGGAGAGAAATATGGAACTCAATTCCATAGAAGAGATTGAACGAGTTTGCCAGTAGAGAGAGATATGGAGCAATTTCTTGCAGGATATAACGTACAAGAGGGAGACAATAGCGATCTTACTGCTGTTTATATAAAGGTTTAAAAGCAGAAGGATTGACTTCATTGCACCGGGTTTTAACCCATACGGCTCGGTCCCTCTCCGCAGAAATGGCACGCCACTTGCCAAGAGTATTGCACAAAGCACGAACTCCGTAGCTCCAGCAATAATCCTAGGGTCTCTGGAAAAACTGCACTCGTGAACAGAATGGCGCGGTCCGGATTCGAACGCACGACCTTCGACTCACAAGGCAAAGGGCTTAACCACTTAGTCACAGAGACTCCCATCTGCCGTTTATATATCGCAAATAGTTCACAAGTCAGATTTGACTTTATTTAGTACTAGAGAGTTGCATTACCTACTTCTATAATGAACATTTTGCTGTATCTATGTACTTGTTAAACAGCAGTAGCAACTAAATATGACTAACTAGACGCAGCAATAACAACCAAATATGACTAACTAGACGCAGCAATAACAACCAAATATGACTAACTAGTCGCAGCAATAACAACCAAATATGACTAACTAGACGCAGCAATAACAACCAAATATGACTAACTAGACGCAGCAATAACAACCAAATATGACTAACTAGACGCAGCAATAACAACCAAATATTACTAATTAGACGTTCAGATGTTTACAAAATAGGTGTACACATGTAACAAGGTCACAAATGTCAGGAAATAATGAAGTGTCAACCACAGTTGATATAATAGTCATCAGACCCCCTGTGACACTTGTAGCAGTGTCAATATCACTTGTAGAAGAAGACGCGCCTTGGCCTCGACACCCGATACAGCATGCTTGTGATAGTGGTTACAGGGCTATAGATATAGCTGGGTCAGTACCTCTTTATTCTATCTCATATTTTCTAGCTATAATATTTCACTCACATGAATAGACAACACCACGACGTTAGTAAACAAGAATAATATCGTCCTTATTGAGACTACACATGTATGTGCCTTTTAATGGTTGCATGCAGATCATACAGTGAAATAACTTCTGCAACTTCCAAGTTTCAAATTCCAGTCTAAATATAATTAGTCTGTGCTGAAACAGTGAATCTGTTATCTGGGTAGACTACAGCATCTGTATGTCATTAATGATTTGCTCAGATCTTCTGAGTGACATATAATTCTTCACTTAAGTTCCATATCATTTCTTCTAAGTGACTATATCATTTTCCTAGTGACTATATCATTCTTCCTGAGTGACTATATCATTCTTCTAGTGACTATATCATTCTTAGTGACTATATCATTCTTCTGAGTGACTATATCATTCTTCCTAAGTGACTATATCATTCTTCCTAAGTGACTATATCATTCTTCCTGAGTGACTATATCATTCTTCCTGAGTGACTATATCATTCTTCCTGAGTGACTATATCATTCTTCTGAGTGGCTATATCATTCTTCCTGAGTGACTATATCATTCTTCCTGAGTGACTATATCATTCTTCCTAAGTGACTATATCATTCTTCCTAAGTGACTATATCATTCTTCCTAAGTGACTATATCATTCTTCCTAAGTGACTATATCATTCTTCCTAAGTGACTATATCATTCTTCCTAAGTGACTATATCATTCTTCCTAAGTGACTATATCATTCTTCCTAAGTGACTATATCATTCTTCCTGAGTGACTATATCATTCTTCCTGAGTGACTATATCATTCTTCCTAGTGACTATATATCCATTACTTCCAGACATGACTCTGTCTCCTATGTCGCCTTTGTTTCTATATTATAAAATCTTAGCCGCACAGATAACAAGTTTCTATACTATGTTTTTCTCCTAAAGTCAGTACCCTTCCAAATTGTTAAACTAGAACTGCAGGTGTTCATCAACAATCTTACTTCCCTAAGTTACAATATCACGACCACTATCAAATCATTAAACTCATCCCCTGTTCTACAGAATTGATATCCAAACTCACTTCTAATATGTTATCCCTTAATTTAAAACGTTTCATTATTACTGTGTTTTCCCAACTACGATATGATCTATATGTTATGGAACTTCTTTACTTGATCTGTCTATAACAAGTATTTGGGATCAAATTTCAATTTACTTCAACAGACAACTTCTAAACCTAATTATCTAACGTTTTAAAAAGGCATCCTGTGGTTTAACTCAACATCAAAATGGTATTTTAAAAGGTAATTTTATTTGTTCAGGAATGCCTCTCTGTGTATACTGTTACATATATGTATCAAGTAAGAAAAGCTGGTATAGTAACAATGATACAACACTTCAGATCCGATATTCTTCAATTTCAATATATCTATATATATATATATATATATATATATATATATATATATATATCTATATATACTGTCATTCTGAATTGTAATATACATTATGAATTGGCAGTTCAGAATAGAGAAGGGCAGTTCAGAATAGAGAAGCGAGTTCAGAATGAGGGCAGTTCAGAATGAGCGGCAGTTCAGAGAGAAGGGCAGTTCAGAATGAGAAGGGCAGTTCAGAATAGAGAAGGGCAGTTCAGAATAGAGAAGGGCAGTTCAGAATAGAGAAGGGCAGTTCAGAATAGAGAGGCAGTTAGAATGAAGGCAGTTCAGAATAGAGAGGGCAGTTCAGAATAGAGAAGGGCAGTTCAGAATAGAAGCAGTTCAGAAAGAGAGCAGTTCAGAACAGAGAAGGCAGTTCAGAATAGGAAGGACAGTTTAGAATAGAGAAGGGCAGTTTTAGAACAGAGAGGAGCAGGCTGAAAGCCACTGTGCTGGCAAAATTCATTAGAAAGATTAAAAAACATAATTTCTACCAAATATTTTTACTACCTTCTAAATTACATAGGGGACACTCGCTGGTCCTACTGAGTTTGTGCATTGCCGCTGAGATCTTCCTTTGTAAGAAAGAGATCGGAGCACACATGGTTACTCACTGAAATGCAATGATGATGGTCCTATCAATGCATATAAATACTAGTAAGCAAATGTTATCGAGGGGTGGTAAGTTGAGTTAGAGCACTTAGTGTTCAATTCCTAGCACAATCAACATTTAGTCTACCTAGCTGGAAATAGAGTATTTCTTAACTAGGGAAGCTAATGTGTAAGTGATCCGCAGCTGGTGCTATCAGCTAGATGAATGTAACTGGGCACCTATGTGGGTGCACTGATAACAGAGAAATCCACTGTAACTAGATGTTAGTTCTTATCAATGATCAGCTATAATACACAGTTTTGCATGTGGGAATATGACTATTTCTAGGCACTACTTATAGTTTCAGTAGTTTGCCATTGCTTTCTAAAAGATGAGATCTATTTTTACCATTATTAAAAATCTATGGGAACAAAGTTGCTTCCAAGCTGCCCACCGCTCACTACCCTAAGTCCCAAGCACCCACATTTTGTTAATTATCAAGAGAAAATATGTTCCTGGTACAGTCACCTAGACAGTGACTGACAGACTAAAATATTCACCTAAAAATACTGTTAATAAAAAAATATAATTGAAATCATTTTATGTGTGACACCAAGAAATTTAGCTGGTACATACAAAAATATTGAACCATTTGATCAAACTTTGCTTCTTATCACAGCATTTGTTGTGTTAATCCTGTTAACAAATTCATATTCATCAGCTCTGAAGTTTGTTTGTCCCACTAGTTTACTTCTGACTTTCTGCTGACTTTAAGTTAGCAATACCTTGTCATACACTATCTAGTATTATTGATAATTCTCTCACTGATGTTTAGTCAGGCAAACATTCAGTCCATCAGAACATTATTTATGTTTACATTGTAAATAGATATTGTACAACACGAACCTTTCAGTCAGATTCTATTCTTTTGCAGATCTGTTTATCCTAACCTAAGACTAACCTTTTTGT
This sequence comes from Arion vulgaris, assembly GCA_020796225.1. Lineage (NCBI taxonomy): Eukaryota > Metazoa > Mollusca > Gastropoda > Stylommatophora > Arionidae > Arion > Arion vulgaris. The sequence continues at coordinate 12,886,765 of CM036757.1, forward strand.
GTACATCCTAACATCAAATATTTGACTAAAAACTTTCACAAAAAAATTCATACATTACAGTAGTACAGTCTGCAGAACTCGCTAATCCAGATCAATAATATTTTGTAACATAATAATGTAAGTATGTTCCTTTCAATTTAAATAATTCCTCTAAATTCAAATAATAATAATTTTTGAAATATATATCATATATAGCTACAGAGCATCTGTAGCTCAAGAGGTAGTGAGCTTGATCACGAACCCAAGCGTACCTGGTTCAAACCCCAAGGTAGGCAAGTTTGGAAGCAAATTCATTTCTGTGGGACTTTTACAAAAGGTAAAAATAGACCTCACTGTTCAGAAAGCAATGGCAAACTACTGAACGTATAAGTGGTGCCTAGAAAATCAACGACTCGTTTACTGTGGTTGATGGCTCGTCCTGTGGGATATGCCACGATTGTCATTCATATATCATAAGTTCAATGTCTATTTATATTAATAAACAGCCAGCCAAATATCTGAATATAACCTAAATGTGGTTTTACAGAAGAATACTGCTTAGTTACAAGAAATCCACACACAGAGAAAGTTCATTCTCAACATAACATGGTAGCAATCATCATTTTTCAGGCATGTCATGAGAGAAAGAGTAGTAGAACATAAGGTTATCAGGAGAAGAACATAAGGTTACGAGTAGTAGAACATAAGGTTACTACAAGGAAAATCAATGATAAAAGCATGACAGAGGACATCAGAAATATACAGTTCTGAACAGTCTAACTCTATGAAACAGCAAAATGTAAACATTCAAACTTAAGTACTGATAGTCAGTACTTAAGGACAGACCGCACCCCTATATTTAACGATTTTTCTTTAAAAAATGAAATTTTAGTTTTTTTATATTTTAGGTAATACATCCAATTTCGAACAAGAATCTATCTTTAGTTTGAAAAAAATATGTAGTTTTGTATTTTAATTACATTTTTTAACTAGGCATGTATATGTTTTTTAGCTAATTATATAGGAAATATCATAACTTTGCTTCAACAGATGGTAGCAAAGTGTTTATAGTAATATGGTAGTGCAGATAGATTAACTAATAGCATCATTAAACTTATGGAGCGTGATTATGATGAGCTTGTATGAAAAATTCTGGGAAACTAGAGTCCATTGGTTGGATACATAGTATTTGAGCCATATTTAAACATCACAAAGATAACCATGAGAACTGCGATAGGCTGAGTAGCTTGTGCCTTAAAGATAAAGTTTTAGTTGATTAAAAACACACTGCCTAATTTTATTGTTGGCAACATAATGCAAGTATTTGTCAAGCTATCTTGCGACTTCGTTGACAAAATATATTCATGGTGGTTCTCACAATGCTAATGAATCTTTCCATAATCTTATATGGACTTGGTGTCCTAAGATCTCATTTACTTTGAGGAGGAGCTTAAAATAACTGTCAATGATGCCAATATTGTAGTTAATAATGTGAAATTGTGTCGATATGATACTTTTGTTTTAGTTTAACTTTTCCTTTGGAAAACATTATTTTCAGTATTTTGCTGTCATCTATAAAAACCACATATCTTCCTTACTAATACAGAATTTAGGCACAAAAAGATAGAAAGATGTAAAACAATTAGCATTAGCATCTAAAGCATGGGCTGAGGCAAGTTTGTATGCTCCTGGGGATCTTAAAGTAAATTAATTTGGTCAATAATTGAAAATATGTTAGTTTTTGGCTTTTTCTCAAAATTGTTATTTTCCATAAATGTATGTCACTAAATACACGTTTTTCAAAAACTACTCAAAGGATTGCTGTATAAATTTGCATACTTCTTTCTTATGCATATTTGATCATCCCTTACCACTTTAATAAGAATTCATTGAACAGTTTTTGTGTCTCGTGCAAAAGAATATCTCCTACCCCATATTTTTGAGTCAAAAATCTGGATTTGCATTAAAAAATTCAGAAAAAACTCATTTATTATACTTTATAAATATTTTGCTACCAGTTCAAGATATGCCGATTTACAATAACATCTGAAAGTTCTATAGTGCTAATCTGTATAGAACATAAATCATCCTGTATTTTGCAAGGTCACATTTTGGGCATTTTTCCTTAAAATCCCCCTATATTAAATTTTTTCATAGAATATACATGCTTGGATTTTTTAAAAATTTTTCCCAAGTTTTACATCAAGTTGATCATTTAGAATCATAAACGCAACCTCAATGATCAATATTTCTGTTTAGGGTTGCCGTCTGTCCTTAAGACAGACGTTTGTGAGATCTCCTACACAATCTGACATGGCACATGACGATGATTCATGTTAGTCTGATCCTAAAGTTACATCAAGATTTATAAAAGAGAATGATGTTTATAAAACTATATTATAAAATGACTTCATGTTTACTGTTGTTACTGGTCAATAGAACTGCCATTAGTGCACTTTAGACAAGACCTGCAGGCTTATTTAATAAGACAGCACATTGATTGATGTTGCTTATAAATATAATAAAAAAACACATGATACTGTTGATGGTACAGAGATTCAGCACCATTGTAGGCTCTCACTACTTTCATTCAATGCAATGTGCTGTATTGCTAGGGGTCTATCAATTGTTTGCCCATTCAAATTCATTTCCCTACCACAGATGGTGAATATATTATTAACTGGGTAAGAGTTGGTAAGAATTAATTTTTATTTTTATACGTTGATTGTGCATCGGATTTACAGCATTCTATTTTTTGTTTGTTTAACTGTCCCATAAAATATAACATGAACAACAAATAACACATTCTATTACGTTCACCAAGTGTTTAATTAAATTGTGTAACACTTATATATATATATATATATATATATATATATATATATATATATATATATATATATATATATATATATATCCGTGCTGAATTCTGACAATAATATATATATGTCTACTTTATATCATTGAAACGTGAGAACGATTAGCGTAATACATAAACGCTCACCTATCGACTTGGACACAAAAGGGTTGTGGGTTCAATCCCACATGTTATGAAAGGAATTGGCCCTCCTACCTTCTGCACATTAGGGTATAGAAATGTGAAGTGATGGGTACTTCATAGCCTAAGGTCTGAAAGGGCTAAGGGACAATTTTTATATCACTGAAACAGATACAGTAATCATCAACAACACCACATTCATGCATTCCCTGTACAAACAGTAATCTTCAACATATACATATAACACATATTCTGTGTCCTCATTACTTGTGACATGCACAAATTCTATATTTAAATACTGTTCTATGTAATTATTATTAAGTACCCATTTGGTATCCAGAATATACATATATTTTAACATTTTCCTTGCAGCAGATCCTGCAGTTGTTTAAAGTGTATAAAACATTACAGAATTGTGTAACAACCCCAACCAAAAAGTTCCGTATTTTCATTATTTTAGGAGAGCGTTGAGCACATACTAAAGACACTATTTTTTTTTTTTTTTTTGATTGTTCTTCTCTACCATTTTGATCATTCTTACTGTGATATATAAACAGTCTTTGCCAAGAACGGTTAGAATGTTGTGCCCCCATTAGGCTTCTACTAGTGTACGACAGGCACATCTGAAACCAAAGTTTTCGGCCTACACTATTCTTTATTTATATCCATTAACGAAATGTGCATAACAAAGACAAAATAGTATTTGCTTTTCAGAACATACTTGGAACAAAAAATGTGCACTTATATAAGACATTATGAGTATACTCCTCTCGCATCGTTATATGTTACATAACAAGCAGTTTTTCCATACCTCTCTATCCTTGACAACTCACTCACTCTATGGAATTTAGTTTGATATTTTTCACCTCTCTCAGTAAAGTTCATCTCAGGGTTACCCTATGGCGTCCTTTCTTTCTTTAACCCTTTGCCTCCTATTCCATGTCGGCTTTTTGACCATTATTTCTCAAGGTATGCTCAACATATTTTCATCTTCTCTTTCTTATAAAAGTTTTTACTAGTGGTTGATCAAATTTCTCCTGAATTCATCCCATTTTAGGTTCACTATTTTTGGCAAACGTCTATTTTCAAATGCATTCACCTTACTTTCTATATCTTTAGTCATTTTTAAACTCGCATGGAATATGTTAGGATTGATACATTGAAATTGAAAACTCACCATTTCGTTTTAAAACTATATAACTTGAGAGTTTCATTTTTTATTTCAACTTTTATAAAACTGATGCTGCTTCGACAATTCATAGCATAATATGACATTCTATTTTATGTAAATTGTTCATTCTATTTTCCCTCCATTATTTAATTGTGAGAAAGAAAATTACATTTTAAAATCCCATATTTTCTAACATATAACAGGAAAAAATAAATGTAGATCTTTGAAATAATAAACTATGGGTAATTAATAAATTTCACTACATGTGATGTATAATAGGAACATACTGACAAAATGAATAATTCTTGACATATGTGCAATAATGTAATGATGGTGGTTAACAGTATATAGAAACACTGTCCATTATTTATCATGTATGATATATGTTATGCGATCGATTTCATGGCACATTGGACATTCCCATCCGTGCTCTGTCCTCCGCTGCAGCAGCCATCCCAAAGTCCATTTGCTCACCATACCCATGAGAAGTTGGGGTTACTATCATTTCTCTCTACTACAAAGATGACAATGTGGGCATGTCCAAACTTAACACCTAATTCTCGAACTCGTTCCAGTGTCGTAGACTTGCCCATGTCACATAATTGAGAACGTATGTATGAAATAGTACATAGTTATGTCATAACTATCCAACAATAGAGTTGATAAATAACAACATTGAAATGATGTTATTGAGACATGATAGTCTAAGTATGTATATATGATATAGTTTAACACAAAATACTAAGCTATCAATAACCAATAATTGTTTTAAACATTTAACATGTTTAAGTATATGATGCACCACTGGCATTTACAGATCATAAACAAAAATGTGAATGTCTAGTCTACAGTACTTTTGTCATTGTTCCTATCTCCAAATGTGGAATTATCCTCTCCAATTATATCACCAATTATTGTGGCTATGGATAACGTTAATATTGAACATAAATAGCATTTTATTAACTGTTAACAACACCCAACAACAGGTGCCTATTATTTATTTTATCGATGTGTTGTGTATTTCAGGGTCACTGATCAAATCGATACGATATCAGTTTTAAAAAGTTAACAACAGTTTAAATCATAATATAAAGCAGTTATCAATATTAATGTGATAATCAATTTGGTTTTTGTTTACTTTATTCCGCAGTAGACTGTTAAAATTAAAAATTAGAACCGAGCACTCAAGCATTACAATACATAGGCAACTCAAAGAATGATGTGCAATGAAGTGTGAAGTTATGAATGAGAGTGAGTGGTTAGAGTTATCAGTTAGTAAGAAAGTTATCTCAGCATGAATCTTGAACTACAACGTACCTTTTCCAGACGGTCGAAATGATTTTTCAAGAAAGCCAAAGGGTTGTCTGGTTTGTTGACGACTAGCTGCACAATGCATTCTTTTAACAATTGTTGAATGTTGTGCTTTTGGACGTAAGCTTCGCATTCCTTCAGGCTCTGCTCTTCATCGGTGTTCGCCGCCATGTTTGTGTTTTTAATACAATGAGGGTTATTTAAAGAATGTGCGCAATGGTTGGTTGAAAGGCAGAGGTGAAAGGATTTTCAACCAATAAGATGTGACTTGACAAATCTTGATCTTCTGCCCTCCTTTGACGACTGGTTCTATCATCTATAGGTAAATCTCCATATGAGGACAGGCTCCCACATACATGTCATGTTTTTCAGTTCGTATTATTAATAATGAACATATAAATCCTGTAAAACAATTCAATGAAATAGAAGAAATGCAACAATAATAGTATTCGGGGAGAAGTAACTATTTTGCTTGCGTAAAATGTGAAGATCTATCTTTCAAACATATTTTCTCTAATCCTGTTTTGCCTTGCAGCATCAGGTTAAGAAGAGATTTCTAGAACCGTCTTTTTTCTAGAACAGTGTTTTTCGTCGTCTCTGTTGTCTCTGGGTCTACCTTTTGCGTTTATCAAACATCATGTTTATAAATAGCAACACTAATATGATGAGCGTTGAAAGCCTAATTATGCAAGAAAGAAAGAAGGTATACACGACTTGATAGACCTAATAGTGAGTGAAAGTGAAATTAAGTGTTGAGGATAAAAAAAACCGAGCCAATGGTTATTTCTAAGATACAGAAAACAACATAATGCAATTTCAAAATAAACAACATAACAGTGAAACAAGTTCATCGATTCAAACATCAGGGAATATTTCTAACATTAGATGGAAGATGTACAACAGAAATAGGGAGTGCAATAGCTCAAGCGAAAGCAGCTTTTAAAAAAGACATACTGTGCGTGAATTCACTACCAATGACACTGAGAAAAGAATACTCTAGTACTATGTTGAAGCAATAGTTATTTATGGCAATCATTACAATAAAACTCCAGAACGTAGACATAAAACAAACAAATGAGACCAAATACTTAGGAGCAATTTCACAGCAGATGGAAGTATCGATAGCGAAATCAGCAATTGTTGCACAAAAGCTATCCAAGTACTGGGACAGTTAACACCACTGTTGTCACACAAAGAGATACCGCTAACAACTAAAGCAAATCTCATAAGAACGATTTTCTGGCCAACACTATGTTACCAGTGTCAAACATGGCCAATAACAGCAGCTAATGAGCGGAAAATCATAACTACAGAGATGAGGTGTCTTAGAAGAGCTGCAGGTGTGACAATAAGAGACAAAATTAGAAATGAAGAAATCATAAGGAGACTGGGTGTGAAACCAGTTATGGAATTCATAAAAGAACTACAGATTAAATTGTTTGGACACCTGACCAGAATGCCCTGGTATCGCCTACCACAGAGAGCAACACAGAAAAGTATAATGAGTACAAGGCAAGAGGAAGACCACGCAAAGATGGAGCGACGGCATCAAGAATAGCCTTACGAACATGAACATCAGCTTACAAAGTGCCTTAAAAAAGCACACACACGATCACTACGTTTCACCCCCAACACTTCTATAAAGAAGTAAATGGTGGAAGAGAAGAAGAACAAGCACACACAAGATCACTACGTTTCACCCTCAACACTTCTATAAAGAAGTAAATGGTGGAAGAGAAGAACAAGCACACACAAGATCACTACGTTTCACCCCAACATTCTATAAAGAATAAATGGTGGAAGAGAAGAAAAGCAACACAAGATCACTACGTTTCACCTCAACACTTCTAAAGAAGTAAATGGTGAAGAAAGAACAAGCACACACAAGATCACTAGTTTCACCCCAACACTTCTATAAAGTAAATGGTGGAAGAGAAGAACAAGCACACACAAGATCACTACGTTTCACCCTCAACACTTCTATAAAGAAGTAAATGGTGAAAGAGAAGAACAAGCACACAAAGATCACTAGTTCACCCTCAACACTTCTATAAAGAAGTAAATGGTGAAGAGAAGAACAAGCACACACAAGATCACTACGTTTCAACCCAACACTTCTATAAAGAAGTAAATGGTGGAAGAGAAGAACAAGCACACACAAGATCACTACGTTTCACCCTCAACACTTCTATAAAGAAGTAAATGGTGGAAGAGAAGAACAAGCACACACAAGATCACTACGTTTCACCCTCAACACTTCTATAAAAAAGTAAATGGTGGAAGAGAAGAACAAGCACACACAAGATCACTACGTTTCACCCCAACACTTCTATAAAGAAGTAAATGGTGGAAGAGAAGAACAAGCACACACAAGATCACTACGTTTCACCCTCAACACTTCTATAAAGAAGTCAATGGTGGAAGAGAAGAAGAAGAAGAAAAATCATTGATTATGAACAAACAATCAATAAGATCGCCTTTGTAAAACATTAGAGATGTGGTTTTTTTACAGAAGCATTTAAAAATTTTATAGACAGAACAGGGGCCCTGGGATCTTTTTTGTTGGTGGGGCCAGAGAACTTTTTCGGAAAAATCTGTTTTAGTTTTTATTTTTAAATTTATAAAATAAAAAAAAGCATTACTTTTGGTGGGGCCTCCCCCATATTAATGACGGCCCGAGACAGAAAAAAAAAAAAAAGTATCTTCTTTCTTCTTCTTTTTTTCTAATCATGCTTTGCATCAGGGTCAAGATAAGAAGAAAAAAAACGGATTTTTGTGACCCATTCTACTTTCCCTGCCCTTTTTTTTGGGGTTCCCCCTTTTTACAAAAAAGCCTTTCGTTTTATCCATTATATCAAGTACATTGATTTTTTATCGCGCTGTCTGTTGGTGTCTGTTTATGTACCCGAACAATGTATTTTTTTTTTTGATTAAATTCGTATTGATGTGTCCCACTTTTTTCCAGATGTTTTTTTTCCCCACCGTTTTTCTGATACTTCCAGAAATTTCCCACAAAGATGAGGTTTTTCGAGGCCCCGGGCATGGAAAAATGATCAAAAGAATAAGAACCCGGCAATCAAATTTTTTTTCCGGGCAAGGAGGTTTGGAACATTTGGTGACTACATGTTAAAATACAGGAAATGGGTATCGGGGAAAATAGAGGGGGGAAAATTTCGATGGTCTGACATCCCAGTTCGACAAAAAATCGATGCCGAGCGATTAGTCACCAGGAAAAAGAGGTTGGGAAGAGGGCCGATAATCTACACCGCGAAAACACCCATTGACATGTGAAAATAGCCGTAAACGATCATTTATTTGAGTTGTTTTGTGTTTTAAAAAATTTAAAAAGTCTAGCTTAACGAGAAAAAACATACAGTTTTTCATTTTTTTTCGATCTAGGCACTTGAGCTTTAGTTCGGGCTGGTGAATGGCATCGTAACCCTTTGGTTCAGTGTCACGAACACCGAAATCTGGAGAACCTGTGGTTTTCTGCCAGCCTACGGAATTGAATCGCACTCATAGGGAGCTTGTCACCCGTCGTTCAACGCGCTACGAACACGCAGGCAGGCCCGATGAAATAGAAAGTAATATGATATATGGTGTGTTTTTTTTACGTTATTCAGGAAAGGTTTGGGAAAATTAATTTTTATTTTTATACGTTGATTGTGCATCGGATTTACAGCATTCTATTTTTTGTTTGTTTAACTGTCCCATAAAATATAACATGAACAACAAATAACACATTCTATTACGTTCACCAAGTGTTTAATTAAATTGTGTAACACTATATATATATATATATATATATATATATATATATATATATATATATATATATATATATATATATATATATCCGTGGCTGAATTCTGACAATAATATATATATGTCTACTTTATATCATTGAAAGCGTGAGAACGATTAGCGTAATACATAAACGCTCACCTATCGACTTGGACACAAAAGGGTTGTGGGTTCAATCCCACATGTTATGAAAGGAATTGGCCCTCCTACCTTCTGCACATTAGGGTATAGAAATGTGAAGTGATGGGTACTTCATAGCCTAAGGTCTGAAAGGGCTAAGGGACAATTTTTATATCACTGAAACAGATACAGTAATCATCAACAACACCACATTCATGCATTCCCTGTACAAACAGTAATCTTCAACATATACATATAACACATATTCTGTGTCCTCATTACTTGTGACATGCACAAATTCTATATTTAAATACTGTTCTATGTAATTATTATTAAGTACCCATTTGGTATCCAGAATATACATATATTTTAACATTTTCCTTGCAGCAGATCCTGCAGTTGTTTAAAGTGTATAAAACATTACAGAATTGTGTAACAACCCCAACCAAAAAGTTCCGTATTTTCATTATTTTAGGAGAGCGTTGAGCACATACTAAAGACACTATTTTTTTTTTTTTTTTTGATTGTTCTTCTCTACCATTTTGATCATTCTTACTGTGATATATAAACAGTCTTTGCCAAGAACGGTTAGAATGTTGTGCCCCCATTAGGCTTCTACTAGTGTACGACAGGCACATCTGAAACCAAAGTTTCGCCACACTATTCTTTATTTATATCCATTAACGAAATGTGCATAACAAAGACAAAATAGTATTTGCTTTTCAGAACATACTTGGAACAAAAAATGTGCACTTATATAAGACATTATGAGTATACTCCTCTCGCATCGTTATATGTTACATAACAAGCAGTTTTTCCATACCTCTCTATCCTTGACAACTCACTCACTCTATGGAATTTAGTTTGATATTTTTCACCTCTCTCAGTAAAGTTCATCTCAGGGTTACCCTATGGCGTCCTTTCTTTCTTTAACCCTTTGCCTCCTATTCCATGTCGGCTTTTTGACCATTATTTCTCAAGGTATGCTCAACATATTTTCATCTTCTCTTTCTTATAAAAGTTTTTACTAGTGGTTGATCAAATTTCTCCTGAATTCATCCCATTTTAGGTTCACTATTTTTGGCAAACGTCTATTTTCAAATGCATTCACCTTACTTTCTATATCTTTAGTCATTTTTAAACTCCAGGAATATGTTAGGATTGATACATTGAAATTGAAAACTCACCATTTCGTTTTAAAACTATATAACTTGAGAGTTTCATTTTTTATTTCAACTTTTATAAAACTGATGCTGCTTCGACAATTCATAGCATAATATGACATTCTATTTTATGTAAATTGTTCATTCTATTTTCCCTCCATTATTTAATTGTGAGAAAGAAAATTACATTTTAAAATCCCATATTTTCTAACATATAACAGGAAAAAATAAATGTAGATCTTTGAAATAATAAACTATGGGTAATTAATAAATTTCACTACATGTGATGTATAATAGGAACATACTGACAAAATGAATAATTCTTGACATATGTGCAATAATGTAATGATGGTGGTTAACAGTATATAGAAACACTGTCCATTATTTATCATGTATGATATATGTTATGCGATCGATTTCATGGCACATTGGACATTCCCATCCGTGCTCTGTCCTCCGCTGCAGCAGCCATCCCAAAGTCCATTTGCTCACCATACCCATGAGAAGTTGGGGTTACTATCATTTCTCTCTACTACAAAGATGACAATGTGGGCATGTCCAAACTTAACACCTAATTCTCGAACTCGTTCCAGTGTCCGAGACTTGCCCATGTCACATAATTGAGAACGTATGTATGAAATAGTACATAGTTATGTCATAACTATCCAACAATAGAGTTGATAAATAACAACATTGAAATGATGTTATTGAGACATGATAGTCTAAGTATGTATATATGATATAGTTTAACACAAAATACTAAGCTATCAATAACCAATAATTGTTTTAAACATTTAACATGTTTAAGTATATGATGCACCACTGGCATTTACAGATCATAAACAAAAATGTGAATGTCTAGTCTACAGTACTTTTGTCATTGTTCCTATCTCCAAATGTGGAATTATCCTCTCCAATTATATCACCAATTATTGTGGCTATGGATAACGTTAATATTGAACATAAATAGCATTTTATTAACTGTTAACAACACCCAACAACAGGTGCCTATTATTTATTTTATCGATGTGTTGTGTATTTCAGGGTCACTGATCAAATCGATACGATATCAGTTTTAAAAAGTTAACAACAGTTTAAATCATAATATAAAGCAGTTATCAATATTAATGTGATAATCAATTTGGTTTTTGTTTACTTTATTCCGCAGTAGACTGTTAAAATTAAAAATTAGAACCGAGCACTCAAGCATTACAATACATAGGCAACTCAAAGAATGATGTGCAATGAAGTGTGAAGTTATGAATGAGAGTGAGTGGTTAGAGTTATCAGTTAGTAAGAAAGTTATCTCAGCATGAATCTTGAACTACAACGTACCTTTCCAGACGTCGAAATGATTTTTCAAGAAAGCCAAAGGGTTGTCTGGTTTGTTGACGACTAGCTGCACAATGCATTCTTTTAACAATTGTTGAATGTTGTGCTTTTGGACGTAAGCTTCGCATTCCTTCAGGCTCTGCTCTTCATCGGTGTTCGCCGCCATGTTTGTGTTTTTAATACAATGAGGGTTATTTAAAGAATGTGCGCAATGGTTGGTTGAAAGGCAGAGGTGAAAGGATTTTCAACCAATAAGATGTGACTTGACAAATCTTGATCTTCTGCCCTCCTTTGACGACTGGTTCTATCATCTATAGGTAAATCTCCATATGAGGACAGGCTCCCACATACATGTCATGTTTTTCAGTTCGTATTATTAATAATGAACATATAAATCCTGTAAAACAATTCAATGAAATAGAAGAAATGCAACAATAATAGTATTCGGGGAGAAGTAACTATTTTGCTTGCGTAAAATGTGAAGATCTATCTTTCAAACATATTTTCTCTAATCCTGTTTTGCCTTGCAGCATCAGGTTAAGAAGAGATTTCTAGAACCGTCTTTTTTCTAGAACAGTGTTTTTCGTCGTCTCTGTTGTCTCTGGGTCTACCTTTTGCGTTTATCAAACATCATGTTTATAAATAGCAACACTAATATGATGAGCGTTGAAAGCCTAATTATGCAAGAAAGAAAGAAGGTATACACGACTTGATAGACCTAATAGTGAGTGAAAGTGAAATTAAGTGTTGAGGATAAAAAAAACCGAGCCAATGGTTATTTCTAAGATACAGAAAACAACATAATGCAATTTCAAAATAAACAACATAACAGTGAAACAAGTTCATCGATTCAAACATCAGGGAATATTTCTAACATTAGATGGAAGATGTACAACAGAAATAGGGAGTGCAATAGCTCAAGCGAAAGCAGCTTTTAAAAAAGACATACTGTGCGTGAATTCACTACCAATGACACTGAGAAAAGAATACTCTAGTACTATGTTGAAGCAATAGTTATTTATGGCAATCATTACAATAAAACTCCAGAACGTAGACATAAAACAAACAAATGAGGCCAAATACTTAGGAACAATTTTCACAGCAGATGGAAGTATCGATAGCGAAATCAGCAATTGTTGCACAAAAGCTATCCAAGTACTGGGACAGTTAACACCACTGTTGTCACACAAAGAGATCCCGCAAAACTAAAGCAAATTATAAGAACGATTTTCTGGCCAACACTATTTCCCATTTCAAACATGGCCAATAACAGCAGCTAATGAGGGAAAATCATAACTACAGAGATGGGGTTTCTTAGAAGAGCTAGAGGTGTGACAATAAGAGACAAAATTAGAAATGAAAAAATCATAGAGATTGGGGAAACCAGTTAGGAATTCATAAAAGAACTACAGATTAAATTTTTTGGGAACCCCTGACCAGAATCCCCCATGCCTACCACAGAGAGCAACACAGAAAAAGTATAAAGACATGGCAAGAGGAAGACCACGCAAAAAGGAACCCTCAAGAAAGCCTTACGAACATGAACATCAGCTTCAAAGGCCTTTTTAAAAAAACCCCACACGATCACTGTTTCACCCCCACTTCTTAAAAAGTAAATGGTAAAGAAGAAGAACAAGCACAACAAGATCACTACGTTTCACCCCCAAAATTTATAAAGAAGAAATGGTAAGAGAAGAACAAGCACACACAAGATCACTACGTTTCACCCCAACACTTCTATAAAGAAGTAAATGGTGGAAGAGAAGAACAAGCACACACAAGATCACTACGTTTCACCTCAACACTTCTATAAAGAAGTAAATGGGGGAAGAGAAGAACAAGCACACACAAGATCACTACGTTTCCCCCCCAACACTTCTATAAAGAAGTAAATGGTGAAGAGAAGAACAAGCACACACAAGATCACTACGTTTCACCCTCAACACTTTTTAAAAGAAGTAAATGGTGGAAGAGAAGAACAAGCACACACAAGATCACTACGTTTCCCCCTTCAACATTTCTATAAAGAAGTAAAATGGTGGAAGAGAAGAACAAGCACACACAAGATCACTACGTTTCACCCCCAACACTTCTATAAAGAAGTAAATGGTGGAAGAGAAGAACAAGCAACACAAGATCACTACGTTTCCCCCTCAACACTTCTATAAAGAAGTAAATGGTGGAAGAGAAGAAAAGCACACAAAGATCACTAGTTTCACCTCAACACTTTAAAGGTAAATGGTGGAAGAGAAGAACAAGCACACACAAGATCACTACGTTTCACCCCCAACATTTCTATAAAGAAGTAAATGGTGGAAGAGAAGAACAAGCACACACAAGATCACTACGTTTCCCCCTCAACACTTCTATAAAGAAGTCAATGGTGGAAGAGAAGAAGAAGAAGAAAAATCATTGATTATGAACAAACAATCAATAAGATCGCCTTTGTAAAACATTAGAGATGTGGTTTTACAGAAGCATGTTGAAAATTGTATAGACAGAACAGTGGCGGCTCGTGATCATTTTTGTTGGTGGGGGCCCGAGAACATTTTCGGAAAAATCGTGCTTTAGGGTTAGATTATATTTTAATTTATAAAATAATAAATACACGTTAACATTACTTTTTGGGGGGGCCTGACCCCATAGGCCCTTAATGACGAGCCGCCACTGAGACAGAGAAAACAAAACAAAGTATCTTCTTTCTTCTTCTTCTTCTTTTCTCTAATCATGCTTTGCATCACGGCGTCAAGATAAGAAGAAATTTATAAAAAGGACTTTTGTGACCCATTCCTACTTTCCTGCCCTGTTATTTGTGGTCCACCTTTTCATAAATGACCTTTCGCTTTGTATCCATTATATCGAAGTAGCATTGATCTTTTAGTCGCGCTGTCTGTTGGTAGTCTGTTTATGTACCCGAACAATGTATTTTTGTTTCTGATTAAATTCAGTATTGATGTTTTGCCCACTTTTCCAGATGTTTTCCCACACCGTTTCTTCTGATACTTCCAGAACAGGGGCAGCCACAAAAGATGAGGTTTTACTAGAGGCCTGCGTACATGGAAACATGATCAAAAGAATAAGAACCAGGCAATCAATATTTTTTCCGACAAGGAGGTTTGGAACATTTGGTGACTACATGTTAAAATACAGGAAATGAGATATCGTGGAAGATAGAGGGGGAAGACTTTCGATGGTCTGACATCCTAGTTCGACAAAAGATCGATGTCAGAGCTGATTAGCTGCACCAGGAAAAAAGAGAGTTGGGAAGAGCCATGATAATCTACACCGTCAGTAATATCACCTCATTGACATGTGATATATAGCCGTAAACGATCATTTATTTGAGTTGTTTTGTGTTTTAAAAATTAAAATGTCTAGCTGTAACGAGACTACATAACACTATACAGTTTCTTCATTTTTGTTCGATCTAGAAGCACTTGAGCTTTCAGTTCTTAGGCTCGGTGCAATGGACATCGTAACCCTTCGGTTCAGTGTCACGAACACCGTAAATCTGGAGAACCTCGAGGCTTTTCCGCCAGCCTACGGAATTGAATCGCACTCATAGGAGCTTGTCACCCGTCGTTCAACGCGCTACGAACACGCTAGGCAGGCCAGATGAAATAGAATAGTAATATGATATATGGTGTGTTTTTTGTACAGTTATTCAATATCTTGTACACTTTATGTGTATTTGTTTCTGCAATAGCCCAGTACTGTTCGGCGATGATGAAATAATTATATTAGCTCTGTTACGTAAGTTTGCATGCATTAATTGAATAGTCAGTATGGCTGTTGTGTGTTATGTCTTTTCGCACAGCTCGCTTTCTCTGCTCCTAAACAGTACTACCATTCTCAGCAATGCAAGTTTCTATTGTGTTTTTACAGCGACCCATTTGGCAATCTATTTGTCGCAAAGGATTCACAGCAAGGTGTGTCTGTATTGAAGCACTCTAGAGGCACTTTAAGAATCTAGAGCGACAGCCGGAATAACATAGACCAATAGAGAAAAGAGTTGTGTAAAAATTTTTAATTCTTCTTCTTTTGTCGTCACACTGCTACCGGGTTGTTGCAGTATCCTGGTTTTTGTTTGTGTATTGCAGCTGTTCAGGTGTCTTTGTGATTGTTATTTTTGTCTTGACAGGATTTTCCTATGCCATCTAACCATCTTTTCGTGGTCTCTCTCTCGCCTTTTTTCCTGATGTTCTGTTGTAGAAGACTGTATACTGTGGAGTTTGGATGCATTCTAATTGTGGCCTAAACCATTTCATTCTTTGTTTCTCAATGTAATTAAGCAAGGTTCTGTGCCAACTTGCTTTCTTATGCGGGAGGTTGGTGACTCAATCAGTTCATTTCACTTGTAGCTATTTTTTGTGACTGTGTTTTTTAATTATAGAATGGTTCAAATTGTATTTTGATTTCGCTTAATTATACCCCCCTTTACAGGGGCCTCATTCGGCCGCCTCACTTGTCAAGCACAGGGCATCACTTACTGAGGTAGGGGGTAGGGGAGCTACAGTAGTAAAAAAATCATCGCACAAATTTTGCGCTTTGGCCACATGTAGGCATAACTGGCACAACGTGCAATCGCTCGTAAGCTCAGATAACATACAAATCACAAAGAGTGGTTCAACAAGTGGTCGATAGGGAGGTCTGAAGAAGAAAAAAAAAGGAAGTGTTTGAGGATAATAAATCTGTTTCAACCCGCGGTCATGTCAATCATACATAACAAACAAATGAAGCACGTCCCCATGAACAACATTTACATAAAAATGGGAACCTGAGAAAGTTACAAGATAAGGGTTAGTGTTAATTTTTTCCCTTGGTTTTTTTTACTTTTTTGGTTTATGAGCCTGATTTCGTGTTTGGTTTGTTGATTTGTTTGATTCTCCTGCAAAAGAAAGGTCTCTGTAGCGACAGGGTTTAAAATGTTTGCCTGTCGTTGGATAATGGAATTTGACTAGGTTCGAACCCCAACCAGTCCTGATCTAGTCCAAAAAAAGTTTTGGGGGTGGGGTTGGGGCGGGGGTTTTGGGGTTGGGGGGGTTGGGGTTGGGGTTGGGGTTGGGGGGTGGGGTGGGGGGGGGGTTTTGGGGGTTGGGGATTGGGGTGGGGTGGGGTGTTGGGGGGGGGGGGTTTGGGGTTTTTGGGGGGGGGGGGGTTGGGGTTGTTTTGGGGTTGGGGTTGGGGCTGGGGTTGGGGTAGTTGGTAGTTGGGGGGGGGGTGGGGTTGGGGGGGGGGTTTAGTTTTGGGGGGTTGGGGTTGGGGTTGGGGGTTTGGGGGGGGGGGGTTGGGGGCTGGGGGTTGGGGTGGGGTTGGGGTTGGGGTTGGGGTTGGGGGGGGGAGGGGGCGGGGGGGGGGGGCTGGGGGCTGGGGTGGGGCGGGGGCTGGGGTGGGGGTTGGGGTGGGGTGGGGTGGGGGGCTAGCGGGGCTGGGGGCCGGGGCGGGGCGGGGCCAGCCGGGCCGGGGCCCGGGGCCCGGGGGGGGCCCGGGGCCAGCCAGGGGCCGGGCCCCCAAGGGAGGGGCCAGGGGGGGGCCGGGCCCAGGCCCGGGCCCAGGGGGGCCCAGGGGGGCCAGGGCCGGGGGCCCGGGGGGGCCCAGAGGCTGGGCCCAGGCCAGGCCAGGCCAGGCCAGGCCAGGGCCAGGCCAGGCCCCGGGGCCGGGCCGGCCGGGGCCGGGCCAGGCCAGGCCGGGCCCGGGCCAGGCCGGGCCGGCCGGGCGGGAGGGGCCAGGGGCCAGGCGGAAAGGAGGGGGGCCAGGCCGGGCCAGGCCAGGCCGGGCCCGGGGGCCGGGCCCAGGCCAGGCCAGGCCGGGCCCAGGCCGGGGCCAGGCCGGGCCCGGCCGGGGGGCCAGGCCGGACCAGGCCGGGCCAGGCCAGGCCAGGGGCCGGAGGCCAGGCCAGGCCAGGCCAGGCCGGGCCCGGGGCCCAAAGGGGGAAGGGCCGGGCCCAGGCCAGGGCCAGGCCAGGCCAGGCCGGGGCCAGGCCAGGCCGGGCCCAGGCCGGGCCCAGGCCGGGGCCAGGCCAGGAGGGGGCCCGGGAGGCCAGGGGCCAGGCCAGGCCGGGCCAGGCCGGGCCAGGCCGAGGCCAGGCCAGGCCGGGCCAGGCCAGGCCAGGCCGGGCCCGGGGCCAGGCCGGGCCAGGCCGGGCCCAAAGGGCCGGGGCCAGGCCAGGCCGGGCCCAGGCCGGCCAGGCCAGGCCGGGCCCGAGGCCGGGAGGCCGGGCCCCAAGGCCAGGGGGCCCGGGCCCCAGGCCAGGGGGCCGGGGGGCCAGGCCAGGCCAGGCCAGGCCAGGCCAGGCCAGGCCAGGCCGGGGCCAGGCCAGGCCAGGCCGGGGGCCCAGGCAGGCCAGGCCGGGCCGGGGGCCCCAGGCCAGGCCCCAGGCCAGGAGGCCGGGCCGGGCCCGGGGCCAGGCCAGGCCAGGCCAGGCCAGGCCGGGCCCAAAAGGAGGCCAGCCAGGCCAGGCCAGGCCAGGCCAGGCCAGGCCAGGCCAGGCAAGGCCGGGGGAAGGGAAACCGGGCCAGGGGGGCCGGCAAGAAGGGGGAAAGGGGGAAGGGGGCCAGGCCAGGCCGGGCCCAGGCCAGGGGCCGGAAGAAGGGGGGAAAGGGGGAAAGGGGGGAAGGAAAGGAAGGGGGAAAGAAGAGGCGGGGGCCAGGGGGCCGGGCCAGGCCGGGCCCAAGGGGGCCCGGGCCGAGGGGCCGGGCCCGGGGGAGGCCGGGCCCAGGCCCAGGCCAGGCCAGGCCAGGCCAGGCCAGGCCGGGCCAGGCCAGGCCAGGCCGGGCCAGGCCAGGCCAGCCGGCCAGGCCAGCCAGGCCAGGCCGGGCCAGGCCAGGCCAGGCCAGGCCAGGCCAGGCCAGGCCAGGCCGGGGCCAGGCCAGGCCGGGCCAGGCCGGGGAGGAGGAGAAGGGGAGCCAGGAGGAGGGGCCCAGGGGGGGGCCCAGGAGGAGGAGGACCCGGGCCAGGCCAGGCCAGGCCAGGCCAGGCCAGGCCAGGCCGGGCCAGGCCAGCCAGGCCAGCCAGGCCAGGCCAGGCCAGGCCGGGCCCAGGGGGCCGGGCCGGGCCAGGCCAGGCCAGGCCAGGCCAGGCCGGCCAGGCCAGGCCAGGCCAGGCCAGGCCGGGCCAGGCCAGGCCAGGCCAGGCCGGGGGCCGGGCCGGGCCAGCCGGGCCAGCCAGGCGGGGCCAGGCCAGGCCAGGCCAGGCCGGGCCAGGCCAGGCCAGGCCGGGGCCGGCCAAGGCCAGGCCGGCCGGGCCCAGGAGGAGGAGGCCGGGCCCAGGGCCGGGCCCAGGCCAGGCCGGGCCCAGGCCAGGCCGGGCCAGGCGGGCCAGGCCGGGCCAGGCCAGGCCAGGCCAGGCCAGGCCAGGCCGGGCCCAGGCCAGGGAAAGGCCGGGGCCAGGCCAGGCCAAGGGCCCAGGCCAGGCCAGGCCAGGCCGGGCCAGGCCAGGCCAAAAGGAGCCGGCCCAGGGCCGGGCCAGGCCAGGCCAGGCCAGGCCAGGCCAGGCCAGGCCAGGCCAGGCCAGGCCAGGCCAGGCCGGGCCAGGCCAGGGGGGAGGAGGCCAGGAGGAGGAGGAGGGGGGAGGAGGAGGAGGAGGAGGGGAGGAGGAGGAGGAGGAGGAGGAGGAGAAGAGGGAGGAAGGCCGGCCCAGGCCAGGCCGGGCCAGGCCAGGCCAGGCCAGGCCAGGCCAGGCCGGGCCCAAAGAAGGGGGCCCAGGGGGCCCGGGCCAGGCCAGGTGCCAGGCCAGGCCAGGCCAGGCCAGGCCAGGCCAGGGCCAGCCGGGCCAGGCCAGGCCAGGCCAGGAGGGGCCGGGCCAGGCCGGGCCCGGCCGGGCCCCAGGCCAGGCCAGGCCAGCCGGGCCCAGGCCGGGGCCAGGCCGGGGCCAGGCCAGGCGGCCAGGCCAGGCCAGGCAAAGAAACCCGAAAAGGCCCGGGCCAGGGGGGCCAGGCCAGGCCGGGCCAGGCCAGGCCAGGCCAGGCCAGGCCAGGCCAGGCCAGGCCAGGCCAGGCCAGGCCAGGCCAGGCCAGGCCGGGGGCCAGGCCAGGCCGGGCCCAGGCCAGGCCAGGCCAGGCCAGGAGCCAGGCCAGGCCAGGCCGGGGAGGAGGAGGAGGCCAGGAGGCCAGGCCAGGGGAGGCGGCCAGGCCAGGCCAGGCCAGGCCAGGCCGGGCCAGGCCAGGCCAGGCCAGGCCAGGCCAGGGGGGGCCCAGGCCAGGCCAGGCCGGGCCAGGCCAGGCCGGGCCGGGCCCGGGCCGGGCCCGGGCCAGGCCAGGCCAGGCCGGCCGGCCGGGCCGGGCCAGGCCAGGCCAGGCCAGGCCAGGCCAGGCCAGGCCAGGCCAGGCCGGGCCCGGCCAGGCCAGGCCAGGCCAGGCCAGGCCAGGCCAGGCCAGGCCAGGCCAGGCCAGGCCAGCCAGGCCAGGCCGGGCCCGGCCGGGCCCAGGCCAGGCCAGGCCGGGCCAGGCCAGGCCAGGCCAGGCCAGGCCAGGCCAGGGCCAGGCCAGGCCAGGCCAGGCCGGGGCCAGGCCGGGCCAGGCCAGGCCGGGCCCAGGCCGGGCCAGGCCAGGCCGGGCCAGGCCAGGCCAGGCCAGGCCAGGCCAGCCAGGGGCCAGGGGGCCAGGCCAGGAGGAGGCCAGGCCAGGCCAGCCGGGCCCGGGCCAGGCCGGGCCCAGGCCAGGCCAGGGCCAGGCCAGGAGAGGCCGGGCCCAGGCCAGGCCGGGCCGGGGGCCCGGGCCCAGGCCAGGCCAGGCCAGGCCAGGCCGGGCCAGGCCAGGCCAGGCCAGGCCAGGCCAGGCCGGGGCCGGGCCCAGGGGGCCCGGGCCAGGAGGCCGGGCCAGGCCAGGCCAGGAAAGCGGGCCAGGCCGGGCCAGGCCAGGCCAGGCCAGGCCAGGCCAGGCCAGGCCAGGCCAGGCCAGGCCAGGCCAGGCCAGGCCAGGCCAGGCCAGGCCAGGCCAGGAGGAGGAGCCAGGCCAGGCCAGGCCAGGCCAGGCCAGGGGCCAGGCCAGGCCAGGCCAGGCCAGGCCAGGCCAGGGCCAGGCCAGGCCAGGCCGGGCCCAGGCCGGGAGGGCCAGGCCAGGCCGGGCCCGGGAAAAAACCAGGCAGGAGGCAGGAGGGCGGGCCCAGGCCGGGCCAGGCCAGCCAGGCCAGGCCAGGCCAGGGCCAGGCCAGGCCAGGCCAGGCCAGGCGGAGGCCGGGCCAGGCCAGGCCAGGCCGGGGAGGAGGGGCCCACCCGGGGGCCCGGGCCCAGGCCGGGCCCGGGCCCAGGCCAGGCCAGGAGGCCAGGCCAGGGCCGGGCCCGGGCCCAGGCCAGGCCGGGCCCGGCCAGGCCAGGCCAGGCCAGGCCAGGCCGGCCAGGCCAGGCCAGCCAGGCCAGGCCAGGCCGGGCCAGGCCGGCCAGGCCAGGCCAGGCCAGGCCGGCGGCCAGGCCAGGCCGGGCCCAGGCCGGGGCCAGGGGGGCCCAGGCCGGGCCAGGAGAGAGAGGCCAGCCGGGCCGGGCCAGGCCAGGCCAGGCCAGGCCAGCCGGGCCCGGGCCCAGGCCAGGCCAGGCCAGGAGGCCAGGCCGGGCCCAGGCCGGGCCAGGGGCCCACCAGGCCGGGCCGGGCCCCAAAGGCCAGGCCAGGCCAGGCCGGGCCAGGCCGGGCCAGGCCAGCCAGGCCAGGCCAGCCGGGCCAGGCCGCCAGGCCAGGCCAGGCCGGGGGCCAGCCAGGCAGGGGGAAGAAGAAGAAGAAGAGGAGGGGGCCCGGGAGGCCCAGGGGGGAGGAGGGGGCCAGGCCAGGCCGGGCCAGGCCAGGCCAGCCGGCCAGGCCAGGCCGGCCAGGCCAGGCCAGGCCGGGCCAGGCCAGGCCGGGCCAGGCCAGGCCAGGCCAGGCCAGGCCGGGCCAGGCCGGGCCAGGCCAGCCAGGCCAGGCCAGGCCAGGCCAGGCCAGGCCAGCCAAGGGGGCCCGGGCCAGGGCCGGGCCCGGAAGAAACAGGCCACAGGCCAGGCCAGGCCGGGCAGCGGGCCAGGCCAGCCAGGCCAGGGCCGGGGCGGGCCCAGGCCAGGCCAGGCCGGGCCCCAGGCCAGGCCGGGCCCAGGCCGGGCCAGGCCGGGCCAGGCCGGGCCCGGGCCCGGGCCCGGGCCAGGCCAGGAGGAGGGGCCCGGGCCAGGCCAGGCCAGGCCAGGCCGGGCCAGGCCGGGCCAGGCCAGGCCAGGCCAGGCCGGCCGGGCCCGGGCCGGGCCCAGCCAGGCCAGGCCAGGCCAGGCCAGGCCAGGCCGGGCCCGGGGCCGGGCCCGGCCAGGCCAGGCCAGGCCAGGCCAGGCCAGGCCAGGCCAGGCCAGGCCAGGCCAGGCCGGGCCAGGCCGGGCCAGGCCAGGCCAGGCCAGGCCAGGCCAGCCAGGCCAGGCCGGGCCCAGCCAGGCCGGGCCCAGGGAGGCCCGGGGCCGGGCCAGGCCAGGCCAGGCCAGGCCAGGCCAGGGCCGGGGCCAGCCAGGGGCCCGGGCCCGGGGCCAGCCGGGCCAGCCGGGCCCAGGGGGCCCCAGGCCAGGCCGGGCCAGGCCAGGCCAGGCAGGCCGGGCCCCAGGAAAGGCCAGGCCAGGCCAGGCCAGGCCAGGCCGGGCCAGGCCAGGCCAGGCCGGGCCAGGCCAGGCCAGGCCAGGCCGGGCCCAGGCCAGGCCAGGCCAGGCCAGGCCAGGCCAGGCCAGGCCAGGCCAGGCCAGGAGGAACCCAGGGGGGCCAGGCGGCAGAGAGGGGGCCCGGGCCCGGGCCCGGGCCCAGGCCAGGCCAGGCCAGGCCAGGCCAGGCCAGGCCGGGCCAGGCCAGGCCAGGCCAGGCCGGGCCCAGGCCAGGCCAGGCCAGGCCAGGCCAGGCCAGGCCAGGCCAGGCCAGGCCAGGCCAGGCCAGGCCAGGCCAGGCCAGGCCGGGCCAGGCCAGGCCAGGCCAGGGCCAGGCCAGGCCAGGCCAGGCCGGGGCCAGGCCAGGCCAGGCCGGGCCGGGCCAGGCCAGGCCGGGCCGGGCCCAGGCCGGCCGGGCCGGGCCAGGCCGGGGCCAGGCCAGGCAGGCCGGCCCGGGCCCGGGCCAGGCCAGGCCGGGCCAGGCCAGGCCAGGCCAGGCCGGGGCCAGGCCAGGCCAGGCCAGGCCAGGCCAGGCCAGGCCGGGCCGGGGCCAGAGGCCGGGCCCCAGGCCAGGCGGGCCAGGGGAGGCCAGGCCAGGAGGCCGGGCCGGCCCGGGGCCAGGAGGAGGAGGGCCGGGGCCGGGCCGGGCCAGGCCGGGCCCAGCCAGGCCAGGCCAGGGGCCGGGCCCAGGCCAGGCCAGGCCAGGCCGGGCCCAGGCCAGGCCAGGCCAGGCCAGGCCAGGCCAGGCCAGGCCGGGGCCAGGCCAGGCCAGGCCGGCCAGGCCAGGCCAGGCCAGGCCAGGCCAGGCCAGGCCAGGCCAGGCCAGGCCAGGCCAGGCCAGGCCAGGCCAGGCCAAGGCCAGGCCAGGCCAGGCCAGGCCAGGCCAGGCCAGGCCGGGCAGTCCCAGGCCAGGCCGGGGCCAGGCCGGGCCAGGCCAGGCCGGGCCGGGCCCGGGCCCAGGCCAGCCAGGCCAGGCCAGGCCAGGCCAGGCCAGGCCAGGCCAGGCCGGGCCCAGGCCAGGCCAGGCCAGCCAAGGCCAGGCCAGGCCAGGCAGGGGGGGCCCGGGCCCAGGCCGGGCCCGGGCCCAGGCCGGGCCCAGGCCAGGGGGCCCAGGGGGGCCAGGCCAGGCCAGGAGGCCAGGCCAGGCCAGGCCAGGCCGGGCCAGGCCAGGCCAGGCCAGGCCAGGCCAGGCCGGGCCAGGCCAGGCCAGGCCGGGCCGGGCCAGGCCAGGCCAGGCCAGGCCAGGCCAGGCCGGGCCAGGGCCAGCCGGCCAGCCGGGCCCAGGCCAGGCCAGGCCAGGAGGGCCAGGCCAGGCCGGGCCAGGCCGGGCCCAGGCCGGCCAGGCCAGGCCAGGCCGGGCCCAGGCCAGGCCAGGCCAGGCCGGCCAGGCCAGGCCGGGCCGGGCCAGGCCAGGCCAGGCCAGGCCAGGCCAGGCCAGGCCAGGCCAGGCCAGGCCAGGCCAGGCCAGGCCGGGCCGGGCCAGGCCGGGCCGGCCAGGGGGCCAGGCCGGGGCCAGGCCAGGCCGGGCCCGGGCCCGGGCCCGGGCCCGGGCCCAGGAGGAGGGGGGAGGGGGGGAGAGGCCAGGCAAAGGGCCAGGGGGGCCCGGGCCCGGGGGCCCGGGCCCAGGCCAGGGAGGAGGGGAGGAGGAGGCCGGGCCGGGCCCAGGGGGCCCAGGCCAGGGGGCCAGGAGGAGGGGGCCCAGGCCAGGCCAGGCCAGGCCGGGCCAGGCCAGGCCAGGCCAGGCCAGGCCGGGCCAGGCCAGGCCAGGCGGGCCAGGCCAGGCCAGCCAGGCCAGGCCAGGCCAGGCCAGGCCAGGCCAGCCGGGCCAGGCCAGGCCAGGCCAGGCCGGGCCCGGGCCAGGCCGGGCCAGGCCAGGAGGCCAGGCCAGGCCGGGCCAGGCCAGGCCAGGCCAGGCCAGGCCGGGGGCCAGGCCAGGCCAGGCCAGGCCAGGCCGGGCCCAAGAAAAGGCCAGGCCAGGCCAGGCCAGGCCAGGCCAGGCCAGGCCGGGGCCAGGCCAGGCCAGGCCAGGCCAGGCCGGGCCAGCCAGGCCAGGCCGGGGCCAGGAGGAGGAGGAGGAGGAGGTTAGGGAAGGTTTGGGGGGTGGTGGGTGGTGGTGGTGGTGGTGGTGGTGGTGGTGGTGGTGGTGGTGGTGGTGGTGGTGGTGGGGTGGTGGTGGTGGTGGTGGTGGTGGTGGTGGTGGTGGTGGTGGTGGTGGTGGTGGTGGTGGTGGTGGTGGGGGTGGGGGTGGGGGTGGTGGTGGTGGTGGTGTTGGTGGTGTTGGTGGTGCTGGTGGTGTTGGTGGGGTGGTGGTGTTTGTAATGGTATGGTGGTGGTGATGGATGGTGGTGGGGGGGTTTTTTTTCGTAGCGGTGATACTTCCCTTTTTGTTTCACTTTCGCTTAGTTTGTTGTTTTTTTTTTTTAAATTTTTTTTAAATTAGCCAGACGAGGATTTGTTGGGGATTTGAAGGTTGAGTTCAAACTCGCAGTAGTTTCTACTTTTTTGAGTTAGGTTGAGGTCGGGAATGAGATAAAATTTTGGGCATGAGTATGGTTATGTGGTGGTAGGGGTTGATAGGTTTTTCTTACCATATTTTCAAGTAGGTTCTTTGTTGATACAGCCGTGTTTTTTTATTTTTTTTTTGGGTTTATTTTTGTTGTAATTTTTCATTGTAAAGGAAGTTGATAATTTGTCGTTATTTGATTTGTTAATTAATTAATTGTTTTGTTTGTTTTTTTATTTGATTTTGGGTTGACATTAGAGTTACATTTATTTGATATTTTTTTTATGAGCTTGTTTTTTTTTTTATTTCACAAGTTATTTATTTGATTTATGTTAGGTTTAGTGAATTGGACATTACTATCACTAAGGGACGAGAAATTTCCCTTGATGCCCGGTACAGGGTAGGTTTACTGATTATTAAAAGCAAATTGTCTGGGGTTATGAAAATTTTTACAATACTGTAGGCATGCTTCTAAATGTTGTTTGTGCTTGTTTTTTTACTTCTACTTTTGTGATCTGTCGTTTTTGTCGCCCCCGTATTTGACCTAATCAGTCCTGAGTCACAACCCCTTTAGATGGATGTCATTCGTTAAAAAGTCACATTTTGGTTTTCTGTTATTGTCTAGTACAGCATGTCCCAAAGGGGGGATACCATCCTCCAGGGGGCGCTGGCGCAGGAGGGCGATTGTGGGTTTAGAAGAATTTGAGGGTAGTTCAGGGATTGGGATTCGGTTTCTTAAAGAAGAAATTAATCATAAAATTGTCTTATGCCGTCTTAAAGATCCATATTTTCAAATTTTCATTCATGCATATACTTTTTTAAAAAAATTGACATGACGACAGAAATATATCAATTTACTATGTCAAGGAGAAAAAAAAGGATGTATATATGCGGGGGCGTTGTAAAACGGGTAAAAGGGAGGGGCTTCAAAGATGTTGTGCAAAGGGGGTCAAAAAAAATTTTTGGAATCTATGGTCTATCACCTTTTTTCCCCAACGGGGGCGAAGCCCCACGGGGGGCATTTTCATCGTTTGGGGGGCAATGGACTCTTTGGAGTTTAACAAAGTTCATGATGTTGCAAACCGATATATGACGTTTGATGCTGTTTAAAAAAACGACTGTTTTCACAATCATTTTACTGAAGTTAAAAAATCTTCAATAAGTGGAAAGTACTTATTCAGGACATCTTTTTTCCCCTTTTTAAAAATTTTTGAAAGCAGTATTATTGTGTTAAAATGAGTCATATTAAACAAAAACGTATGTGCCCGTCTTTTGAATTTTCACGGTAAAGCCCAAAAATGAGTTTAATAGTAATTTTTATATGTAAAGTATTGACAGACCCAGGGGCATTATTTCCCCCATAAAAAGGGTCTAAGTTTGATTTGGCTTGGAATGTTAGGTACGATGGGAAAAGAAACCAAGAAACATCAAGGTGGTTTGACTCAAATAGTTATGGGCCATTGTCAATTACAGAGAAGGGATACGGGGGGGATTAAAGGGTCCTTAGAGACCATTTGTAGGTATAGTTAAGAAGAAGCATTTATATATGGATTACAGTAGAATGTCAGAGATCTTTTTCCATGTTTAGGACAGATTGAGAAGGCGGGGGGGGACATACTTTTTTAGACAAAAAAGGAACATAGTCGAAGTAAATGAGTTTTTTCCAAGAGAGAGAGATAAAACCCAAAGCCCCAGAAAAATTTTTGGAATAGTAAAGAATAGAATATTCACCCAAATTTTGACGATGGATTTTAAGAAGAGGGAAAAAAGATAGAGAGCCAAAACAGAACAACTATGAGGTAGCTAGAAAAAAAACAGAGAAAAAAAAGTACGGGATGTTGGGCCAGATTATACAAAAAAAGCAGGAGAACCAAACTTCAGTAAAGATATATCTTTTGGGAGGTTAGAATTTTACAGAGCTAAAGAAGAGAACACCACATATTTTTTCAGAAGAGAGATTTGCCCACAAAAGGGGATAAATAAATATTGTTAATGATTTGTTTTTTTTCAAAAGTCATGCAAAAAATCGAATTTGCTCAAACATATATCACCGGGAGGGAAAATAACTATATTAATGTATTACATTAATGTTTTTTATCCCAGAAATGTTGCCCAAAATCAAAAAGAGGTCTCTAAGAGCTTTTGGGCGAAAAAAGGTTTTATTATGTCAGATTTGAATTATTTCAAACAGACAAAAAAAAAGAGAAACAAAAGTCCGACTGCTCATACCAACTGTCAATCATTTTGAGGCTATTATAAAATTTTATCATTGCTAAATGTGGAAAAATTTGCATAGGAGAATTTAATCAAACCATCAATACGTTTTTTAAAACTTTGGAAAAAATGAAAGAGGTGAAAGTTATGCCACCAGTAACAATACTGTTAAATAAAAGAGAAATAAAAGATATTGAAATACAATTTGTTGAAAAGGAAAAAAAGAAAATTTCATAAGGATGAATCAGCGAGAGACATGATAAGTAGTATTGATAACTTACGAAGATATATTGATAAGGGAAATTTTGTAAGAAATGTTTTTGAAATCATTAGAAAGCCCCCACCCCAAAGGAATAAAAAAAGCAAAATTACTTAGTCAAAAATACCAATGAAAATATAACATCTTGTGCCAGATGGAAATTCAAAAAGATAGACAAAAAAAAAGGGTTTAAAAATTGTAAAAAGAGAACCAGTAATATTTTTGATTGTTTATTCAGGAAAAGAGCAAAAATATTAAACATGTTTAAACAAGAATTAAATTAAAAAAAAATGTATCAATACTATTAAATAATGCCAAATGTGATCGCCTCTTTCATGCTATTTGGAAACAAAATGCAGACATGTGACTTTATCACACTGAAGTAAGATGGCTCGAAAGGGAGCGGGGAAAAGATTTATGAACATTTAAACTCTTTTTTTGGGAGGCTTTGGCAGGAAACAAAAATAAAAATAAAAATTAAACCCAAATGTGCAAGAAAACAACCTTTTTTATCTTCATTTTTAACTAATGTGGTTTTAGTGCCATAATGATTTGTTGCCAAAAAAAATGGTTGAATATAAACAATGGGGACTTGAGACTGAAGTAACTAAATTGGAACAACATAAAATTTTTGCAGACTATCAAGAAGGATCTCACAAAGTGTAATAAAATATAAAAATTTAAAAATAATATAGAAAATATCATTAAAAAATATCGACTTGAATTTCTGTTCTCCATTATATGTTTTGAAAATTTACTTACTGTTTTTCCTAAACAATATCCTATGATTTCTTCCTAAACCATCATTAAATTTTTCTTCAGTGAACAATCAATTTTTTTGGAAATATTTTTTTATATGTTAAAAGGAAGGGGTGAAAAATTTTTTGAAAGGTTTAGGGGGGCAGGAAAAAAATGGTTGGGAAAATGGTCATCATGTGTTTTTTGTTTTGCAATTCGGGAGACGGAATTTATTACAGGAAAATTACAAAGGGAACATTGTGAAATGTGTAACACAGTTAAAGGAAAAATTTCCAAAAATTGGTTTGGAAGATTTCTATAAAATGTTTTTGGGACAAGGAAAAAATCCTGAGTTTTACAAACAGATCTGGGATGGTTTTTTTTGGGAAAACTAGGGTGAAAAAGGTTTTTTAGCCCCTAAACCCAAATAAAATCACAAGTGAGAACACGAATTACTGATGTTCATTTGAAAAAGTGGGAAATTTTTAAAGAAAACATCAATCAAACCTTTTTTGATGCACTTAGTTCTGAAAAAAAGCGATGTCTCACTTAAAATTTTTTTAAATTGTCTAATTATGATTTTGTTTCTCAGTTATGTTTCATTTTTTTTAAAAAAAAATAATTTTTTTTATTTTTGGGTTTTTTTTTTACATTAAACCAGACAAGGTTTGACCACGATCTCACCTACAGGAAGCAAGATGTGGTTGAAGCTGTAGCCCCTTGCTTGTTTACTTTAATTGTTTTTTTTTTTTTAAATAAGTGAAATTTCGGCAGGAGTTTTGTTTGAAATTTGGTCCGTGCTAAAAAGGTTCCACCCCGTCTTAAAGCTTTTTTTTTCTGTTCACCAAACGATCATCTGCCCCTTCCCGCCCCCCGAAATAATTTGTTTTGGAATCGGTAGGCACCGAACAACTTGACGGTAATTTTCCCTTTTCCCTTTTCTGCAACGGGGGGTTTCGCTTGGAATTTTGGTTCTTTTTTGATTTCGGTATGGGGTTTTTATCCATTTTTTATTTTAGTGCTAGACAATTTGGGGGAAGGGTTTTTTCTTGTGGTCTCATAAAAATGTTTATGTCTGTTAACATGTTTTTCCGTTAAGACCACACATATAATACCAAATCACCAACATTAAAAGAACCCAATTTTTGTTTGCGATATATCACGAGCTGTAATCAGGGTTTCAGATCAATCATTGTTCAAGGAGTATCCTCCCAACTTTAAGCTTTTTTAAACCAAAATTTTCAAACAGCCATAAGTCACATGTTCAATTATATATGAGCGTGGATAGGAAATTAAAAGGCTGAAACCGAAGGGTGGGGAGTAAAAAATACAAAAAAAGTTTAAGAAACAAAGAGTTTGTAACCAGTCCATGGGATGGAAAAAAAACATGGGTGGAACCCCCGATTTTGACAAATAAATAAATTAAAGGAAAATGAGACAATTAGACTTGAACACTGCAGACCAGAGAACATCTCCATAGAATCTGTCTCAGAGATAATGAGAGAGCAGCTGGTTGACAACAGCATCACGTTGGGGAAAATGGAAAAGGGGGGAACTCTTCGGTCTATTCGCGACTGTCTTTTGGGATGAGAACACTAAAATCGAGTTGAATCGATCAAGCGATTTGGGCATTTTGGAGTTACCTGTTGACGTCGGGATGCCTGAAAGGAATGAGAGGGGGTTTAATCAGCGAGCCACAGGAACCACATTGCATACTCTTCGATATCTGTGGGGGAGACTGAGCCCCTTGGGATCCCCCAGAGTGCAATGACGTCAATTTAGTAACCAAAACCCAAGACTCAGGGACTCAGCAGAGCAGGGAGAATGGACATTCCAAACAGAAAAACCCCATAAAAATTTATGAGAGAGTAGGAGGCGAAGACCCGAAAACCCCCCTTTGTTTATACAACCCCAATAGTCGCAAGCAGAAGTTGATCGCAGAAAAGTTTCCGGTTTGATATTTTAGTTTAAATATTGTCCGTTCATGTGAAACATTTGGGAATATGTTTCCCAAAAATTTTTAAAAATGGGCAGGAAATGAATGACACAGCATGAATCCATTGGCGTCCACACGTTTAGGAAAGGGGGGGGGAACGATACACGTTTAGGAAAGGAGTGGGGTAATCGATAATGATTGTGTAGACGTTAATACTTAAACTTTGAAGAAGTGAAAAGTTCTATACATGAAATCCTTATTTTTCCCCATCGTCTGACTTTGTTATCATAGTGGATTACTTTCTTGCCGAGTCACGGGATTTTATTTCGATAATAAACTTTTTGTGGATATTTAAAAGATAAAAAAAAATTTGAATTAACTTCTGGGAGAATTTGTTGATTTAAGTCGACGACTTTCCCCCGAACAGAGAACCGTGGTGATCACGCTGTGATGACATCTATCATTGTCTAGAAACTATCCTGGCTTGTACATGTCCAACTTATTTACTTTTTTCTTGCGTTCCCGGACTAGACATGGACCCAATTTATCATGAATTTTACTGTTGTTTTTGGGGCCCGCTCCGTACAGCTTTTTGGGAAATCGGGGTTTTGGGGCCCGACTTTCCTTATACCTGTTAATCGTTGACAGCTTGGAAAAGTGTTCGCCGTCATGTTCATATTGCAGGGGCACAGGCTAAGAATTTTAAATTTGGAACATTTGGGGTTGGCTTTTTGGGAAAGGGGGCAAGTATGGAACTTGTTCGCGTCGAGAGAGACCAAATATCCGTACGGCTGGGGCGAGGGGGTCTTTTTCCCATTTGCTTTTAAATGCGAACGATGGTTGTTTTATTTCTAACGATCTAGATCACGATGTCGCCTGCCCTCTTTTGGGTAGCTTTTCCTGTTCGTTTCCAACGTTTCAGGTGAGGATCCATTGGGTGATTTTCGTTTGAGGGAAACCTTGTTCAGCGAGGGGCGTTTTGAGCTCATTCATCTCTGTTTTGAACGCATTTAAGTCGGATGACCGATAGACATCGGGGAAATACGACCCCGTTACGTGTAGTGCCCTTTTTCCAAGATCATTTCGGGCCTCTTTGATTGCCCGCCCCTGCTCGGAGTTATTCGAGTATTTGCCAGTTGCAACGCTTTCTTTACCGTTACTTTGAGATTTTAAGAATTTTCCTCCGCCATCGCTTATTGCGTTATTTGCCGATCCGTCCGTGTAGACGGGGTCCACCATTTTCAGGGGATTTCTTGTACCTTCTGTCGCAATTTTTTCTCGAGGTTTTTTGGGCCCCTTTTTTCAGTATGCCTGGGATTGGTTCCTTTTGTTCTGGGATTTTGTCTTCCATGGCGGGCATTGTCGATTGCCGATTTTTGGGGGTGCATTTAAAGGACTGGATGGTCCATGGTCAGTGCTTTGAGATTTTAACAAAAGATTCGTTTCTCCACTTTTCCGGGAAATTTAACATTTTTTCCCTGCATTGATGGGTTCGAGTCTTTTAGTTTTTCTGCAAGATTTCTACTTTTTTTTCCCTTCGGGCAGTCATTGGTTGGATGGGAGATTGTCTCCATCGCCCTTTATGGGCGGGGCTTCGGTCCAGTGATGAACGGGGCCCCCTTTTGACTGGCTCACTGAAATTTTAGAGCATTGCTCCACGCGCCAGCCGTTCTCTAGGGTCGGGCGACCCACCAGAGTACAGTGTCTTGAGAATTCTGGGGTTTGCTCCCATGTGGAACCGCGAGTTTACGCATCATTGTTAGCCGCCTGCTTGCCGAAAAATTTTTGATCTGGGGCACCAAGTCAGCTTTCTGTCGAGTGTGACTCAGGGACGTTTTTTGCTCACTGGGAAAGGGCTGCCCGTTTACTTTGGTTTCTTGTAATCCTTTTATTCTGGGGGAACACAGGAAGGGTCTTGAAGGATTTATTTTCATATTCCACTTTGCTGACCACATTCGGTTATTTAACGTAGCTTCAGTCGATTTTCTGCTGTGGGCATTTACTTTCTGCCCCAAAATTTCCGTCGTGGCATAAAGGCAGAGTGAACTTTTTCTGGGAGGATGTTGCGGATTGAATGACAGAAAGAGAGTGGTGAGAGCACTCCTCCTTGGGGGGCTCCTTGTTCCAGGGGGCCTTCATGCTTTTTTACCCCTAACCTGAACCCTTCTGTTCTGTTCTTATCTATCTAGCCAATTTTTACATTTTTCCCCCTTTTCGCCGAGGGGAGGAGTTTGGCCCTTAAACCCTTTTTTCCAGACTGTGTCAAAAGCCTTCTATATCTACCAGGACGCCAGGTTTTGTTTCTTCTCTTAAAAACCCTCCTCATTTCCCGGGCAATGTAGGTTATTGATCCTCTGTGGATCTGTATCTCCGGGGAAACCTTTGTTGTGCCATAAGCAGCCCTTTTCTTTTCCGCCCAAAATAAGCGTTTGTTCACCATGCGTTCCACAAGTTCCCGGGAGCTTAGGGGGTTATTGGCGTAATGCTGGGCGAGTTTATTTTTTTCCTGGTTTTGGAGGGGCCAGATTCTTTTTCCTTCTTTGGGGACTATGCCTGTTCTCCACGACATGTTGAGAACGGACAGCAAAGCGGTCTTTGCTCTGTTTCCCCAAATTTTTTTAAAACCAGGGGTCCATTTTTCCGGGGACTTCGGGGCAGGTCCCAAAGCCCTTCCAGCTGTTACTGGTGAATTTTCCTTTGGTGACTATCTGCTTTCTTGGCCTGCCTTGGGGAGCCGAGCTTTTTCTGGGGGCATCCACTTTTTCCTTTTTATGCTTTATTTGCACTTCCATATTGTTGCATCAGGATGTTTGCTGCTTCCCTACCCGAAACCATCTTCTTTTCTTGTTCGAGGACCATAGGGGTCTGCTGGTGCACACTTTAGCGCTTTTGGGCCGTTTTACAGATGGCCGTCCCTTTTTCGAGGTTCAGGGGTTCGGTTGTTTTGACCAACTCGTCGGCTGCTCGTTTGACCCTCTTCTTTTTTGCTGCCGTTGTGGGTTTTTTCTCCACTGACGTGCATGTTCTGCCTCACTCCTTGTCTTTCAATGTCTTTTTAGTTTTGAACCCCTGTCCAGTATGGCTTGTAATCCTTTCGGCGCCTAGGGGTGGTT
The DNA here is from genome assembly GCA_020796225.1 of Arion vulgaris. NCBI lineage: Eukaryota > Metazoa > Mollusca > Gastropoda > Stylommatophora > Arionidae > Arion > Arion vulgaris. Next base: position 12,919,978 of record CM036757.1, read on the forward strand.
TCCCACGCTTTTAGGATTGCTTTTGGGGAGTTCCCGCCCCGATTCGCATGTTTTTTTTTTCATGCATGTTGATTCGTTCAACATTTGCATCAGTCAGTGCCCCCCACTGTTTCCAATTTGGCCCCTTATAGTTCCACCGGGGAACCACATTTTGGGCTCGGAGAAATTGAGGTTACTTGCAGTTTGACTGGTCTATGGTCACTATCCCCGCTGGGTAACCGTCCGACTACTTTGGTGGGTATGTCGCTTGTTGCAAAGGCCAATTCCGGGGGGCTCGTTTAGCCACGCCGAGAGAAGGTTGGTGGGTCGTCGGGGGATTATGGAACAGGTTGTTTTTAACTCCCAGTCTTCCACCTCTACGCCCTGCGTTTGTTTCGGGGGACCCCCATTTTCCGAGGGTTTTTGAAATCGCCGACCAAATGCATGTGTCGCTGATATTCATTGTTTGAGGACAGCGGCGTGTAACTTGGCGAAAGGTTATACAGAAGAACGTGTATCGTTACATGTAAGTTGAACACCATGATCTCCACGCACCGGGTTTCCATTTGTTCCTTCCATCTGCTTGGTTGGGAAAGCATTTCTAACTAGGGGGAGGACCCCCCCTTGTGTCCTTCCCCGGTCTGTTCCCCGGGGCTGAACCTTTTAATTGCTTATGTCTGGGGTTTAGATGGTTTTATGCACGCAACATCTATATCGTCTTCTGCAAGTCTTATTGCGAGTGCTTGCCCTTTTGATGGATATTCCCCTTCCATTGGGTGATATTTAATTTTTTTTCAATACTGACCGTATCGAACCAGTAATTTAACCCGGTTACCTGTTCGCTGCTGTGCCGAGTTGGGGGGCGGGGGCCGTCGGTAGCACAAAGCGGGCCCCCTTTGAGGCATGGGGCCCGGGACTCGTCCTGCCGGCGGGGTTCAGGGGGTAAACCCTATCGAATTTCAATAGTAAACAACATATTCATGATAAAATTTATTCCCTGCAGCGTCAGCATGGGTAGCTACGTTCCTTTAGGCCGTTTTGGGCCGGGGGCTTATCTTCGGGCGTGTATCCGTTTTCAACCAGCGTTTTTACGGTTCGGGTCTCCGTTGCCTTTGACTGTCCCCAGCCAAAACTCACAAGGCAGCGAGTTGCCATTTTTTCAGGCTGCTACCCTTAGATGACCTGCCCCCCCGGGTTATGAGGGATCTTCCCAACGAACCGGTCGTTTTTCTGAACACATTGGGTTTGCCTCGTTCAGGTTTTTTTTCGGTTTGTCCGCTAGTTTTGGTTGTACCCAACCCTGACACCACAAGGGAGCGGCAGTTCCCGCGAGAGAACAGAGCAGTTTTGGGGGCGCTTTCCTAAGACTTTTTTTTTGCGGTCTTTTCAGGAAATTTTTTATTTTCAGGGGCTTCCGTCTCGCATTGCGGGCCATATTTTGTGGGGGACTAGTACTTACTGTTTCATACTTTGAGCCCTGATTTTTTCGGTCTTGGGCCAGGAAATGTGTGTATTTTCAGGGATTTGGGTTTTACGTTGCAGTGACCAGATTTTTTTTTTTGAGGGTTCGTACCCGCTATCTCACAGTTCTTTTAATGGAAAAATTTTGGGACTTAAAGGGAAAAGTGTGTTATTTTTCAGGGGTTTCCTTTTATGCGTTGGGCTCTAAGCTCACACTATCACCAAGATAATTTCGCACGCGCTGTTTCGTGCCATTTTTGGGGCAATCGGGAGAGTGAATTTTCCAGGGATTTTCGGCCCCGTTTCTTTTCGGTCTCCCCATCCCTCCCCTTTTTGCCAGACGAACCTAAGTCTGTTTCCCCGGGGCCCCCCCTGAGGTTTTTAGGCAGGGTCTTGGTTAGCGCCTTTCCAACCCTGGCTATTTTCCCCGGGAAAAACCCTTTGACCCCCATTTACTTTTTCATTTGTTAGGCAGGGACAAACTGATTTTTTTTTCCATATTCAAAAAAGAAACTCAATTGAAACCACATACTAACCAATTGTTATATTGTTAGTGAGGTTGTTGTTTTCTTTGATGCATTAGTTTCCTTGGGAAAACAGACTAACAGATGCAAGATACAGTCTTAAACGACTTTAAGGTACTTGTTTTTTTTAAGTAAAAAGAAAGATACCCCCCAGAATTAAAAAATGAGAGATATTAAGCGCTTCTCCCCCTTTCTATTCTTATTGACATCTACCCGAAGAATACATGTTTACCCTTAAAAATTTAAAATTTTAAAAAAGAACATTAAATGTTGGAAAACTGCTATTTTTCATTAATTGGTAGTTTCCTTCTTCTTTGTCGCACACTGTTACCTGGTTGTTAACCCAGTGTCGTAGTTTTATATATTTGTCTTGCGCTTCTCTGGGGACGGGGATGGCATAATCAACCCCGTTTTCTATCCACCTTTTTCGATTTTCCTCCTTTCCTTCCTGATATTCTGTTGTGGAAAGCTTTAATGTGGGTAGTTTTTCACTTTTTAAAAAATTCTTTATTGAAAAGATCTGGGTTTTTTTTTCCAGTTTGGAAATACTTTTAAAAGGATACTTTGATTTTTAATAATTGACTTAAATATTCTTTTCACATTTTGAGATTGATGCAATTTTTTTAAAAAGTTGTAAGAAATTCAAGAACTTCAGGTGACGTTTTTTATTTCACATTTCCTTAAGTGGGGTTTTTAAAAAAACATTGACTGAATATTGTTGATTACTTTGAATATTAGAGGGGGCTATTTTGAAGTCTGAAGGGGGTTTGTTTGTTTGTTTCACACAAATGTGATCTGATAAATGGTAAGAGGGAAACCCAAAGAAAGACTTTTAGCCTAAGACAGAAACCATGACCAGAAATAAAAAATAGGGTTCCAACCCAAACATTTATTTGTCGTAAGAAATAAAGGTTTGTGATTACAATGATGTGGCTTTGTAATGTGTTTCTTGGGGGGAAACCTTGTTCGCTGTCTATATTTTGACTATAGTCATTGCCTCTGGTGTTTCCCTTAGAGTCTTACAACTCCTTATTCTCTCCTTCAAAATACCTGGACTTTATGTCAAAGTTCAAACAGTCAATAAACTACTTGACCACAAGATACTTTAGGAAAAGGAGGTTTCTAGGGAATAAGTGGTTAAGGAGTTCTGAAGGTTCTGGGTTCGAATCCGGACCGACTCATATTGTGAAATTTGTTCATGAGATCCCTAGTATTGTTAACGCAGCATGAGGTTCGTGCTTGGGCAATACTCTTGGAAGAACGCGTGCCATTACTGCCGACAGGGACGGAGCTATATGAGGAAAACCTGGTGCAATGAAGTCAATCCTTTTCCTTTAGATCGTTTATTTTACCAGCTGACCTCGATATACAAAACAAATAATATGATGTGTAGGAATTTCTTCACTCATCGCTTTAAGCAATCTGGAGTTTCAATTTGGGACTGTGAAAATGTACAATCTTTACAGCCTCACCAATAACGTATTTTAGTTCACTAGAAAGTAGCTTAGTTACGAAATACTTTGTTTATGAATACAGCGGTGACACAATGGTACACGTGAAGAAACTGTTTTTTAGCATTGTCAAGTATCCCTATAAAACAACCGGACTGGCCTCCTTCAGTGTTTAGACTACAACATTTAGATCAACTGATGTCCCGTACAATGAAATAACCATCGATTATGTTTTAAAATATTTTGGCCTGTGGTAAGCTCTGTTAATAGATATAGCAAAGTAACAGGCTGTTCTCAATTTCATTTTCTCTCAAGTACCTCGCGAAGACGAGCAAAATAGATAAATCAGCAACATCTACACTTTAATCATTCTAGATGGAAAAGAATTTACTTGTGACAATTATATCTATTACTGCAGCTTCCACATTGTCAGACATATCCTGAATTCTTCAAAACGTTGTATTGTTAAAAAAAATGTTGATTTTGAAAGACATTTTCATCCCCCAAAATAAAAAAGAACAACATCTTACAACAGAGAAATTAAGTATCCAACTTATGGTGTGGTTTCCCCTACATTTGACCGGGCGATAAGCAATATGATAGAAATTATCAACTTCCTTCTCGCTGTCTGAATTTCCTGATGTTACATGTGAAGTTACATATCAACGCTTTGTCTAAGAGCTGATAATAATGTACTTTCTTGTTGCCATAATAGGACGATCTCCAGAGATACATGAAGATGAGATGTAGACAGAGAAAGGGAAGAGGCGGGAAAGACCTGAAATGAACTAAGCTGTCTTGCTCAAGACAGATTTGGTTGGAGGAAATTTGTTGATGTCTTAAACTTCAAGGGAGTTAGAAGAAGAATAAGACAGGACATTTAGTTTCTTTTTTCGATCCAGAAGCACTTGAGCTTTCAGCTCTTCGGCTCGGTGCTATGGACATCGTAACCCTTCCGTTCGGTGCCACGAACACCGTAAATCTGAAGAACCTGTGGCTTTTCTGCCAGTCCGCGGAATTGAACCCGCACTCACAGAGGACTTGTCATCCGCAGTCCAACGCACTACGAACACGCTGGGCAGGCGGGCGAGAATATTGCACAACATTCTTACAACAATTTTCAATCATCTTTCTTCATTCATGACAGTCACAACTGATTTTGATCACTGACAATAATATATACAATGACACTGACATTAAAAAGAATACAAAATACGTGGAATTAATTTAAAATGATTTATTTCAAAGATAAGGGACACTATATGTAAAGCGCTAATTAATATGGTTGACTTTGGACACAGCCAGAGAAAAGTGAGGTAAAAAATAACTTCTCTATAAAACTTAAATGACAATAATTTCAAACTAAAAAGAACAAAACAAAAAAAACAAGCAGGCACATCACAATCAGGTCAGTGACAGAGCAAGAAATGGATTGAGTGATCATAGTTTTCTACCATATACAATCTTTGAACATAGTTTTCTACTACATACAATCTTTGATCATAGTTTTCTACCACATACAATCTTTGATCATAGTTTTCTACCCCATTCAATCTTTGATCATAGTTTTCTACCATATACAATCTTTGATCATAGTTTTTTAAATTATGAAAAGTTTCATTAGTTTCAATAGTCAGATATGTCATTAGAAACTAAATCTTCACTTCATACAAAGAGTTTCTCTATCAGAAATAACTAGATTTTTCCAGTGAAAACTAAAATTGTGTGTTCTCTACGACAGACATAACACTTTTAATACAACAAATCGCTCAGTTTTTCTACATTCTATTCTGATAAGCAACACTCTCTAATCTAATGTACTCAAAATATGAAATTGTACTTGATCATAACTGTTAGAAATAATCTTCATGGATTATAGCAAATGTCTATAAGTTCGAATATATTGTTGTGAAATCATACTAGTATCTGATAAAACTAGTAGTGATGATCATGATTTCAAGAGTCTGGTGAAGAGGTTGTAAGGACATTGATCAATTTATTATAAGTCTGCAGTGCTAAAAAAGGTTAAGAATGTCTTAGCTAAGCAGGAACCAATAATCTCAGTGTCTGGACACATTGATGACCTTATCCCTTGAAATTGGTCAAAGGTTACTGGTACATTCCTGCATCTCCAGTAGCAAGTAAAGAACATATTTTTTCTGTACTTTCTTCCAATTTTACTGAAACATGCTGCTTTCACAACGATGTGGTTTTTGGTTTCTTTGTCTACTATTTCCTCTAATTAGATCATATCCATTTCTAATATGGTATTGTCTGGCTTAATCTGTGTGGTTTAAGTTGTCTTGGGCTTGTAGTTGTTGTTTACCATTGAATTTCTGATGTCAAATGTTGGTTCCATATGCTCCACTATCTAACAAGCACAAGAGGAACTCGCATATCTGAGAATCGTCGTACTGTTGAGGGGCATAGAAAGCAAACTGCTGGAAAAGCAGTTAACATACAACACCTACATGTCCATTCTTGATCATGATTGACCTGTGGTAGGAGATTGTGTTTGAGAATTGAACTTTACAGTCACCTCTTCACACACCAGTGAGGTGCAGCAGAACAGTCTGAGGCTGTTGTCATCATCGCTTGTGATGGATGGCTATTACTATTATTATTTCCTAACATTATTATATGATTTATTTGTTCATGACAGAATTGAAACATCTTACAAGAAAAGTTAGAGAATCAAGTGAATGCTTCTATAACAACAATATGATCTGATTTGTAAGCAAGCATTGACAGTTTGGAAAATAATAAGTTGAACTTGTTTGATAACCATCTGTTAACATCAAACAAGAGAATATTTCTGTATACAATATATATATATTTGTTAAACAGTGACAAGATGTGACTGTCATTACTGCCTGTGTTAATGCTTTCTTTAGGACGGTGTACGAGAGAGGGTACATAAACCTGAGGAATTTAATTGTCGCATGTCTAGTGCAATAACCATGAAATTGTGCAGGTTAGGATTATATGTTATGCCCCCGACATAAAAAAACTTGACTTTACCAAGGATTGAACCCAGATCTCCCAAATGTGAGCTCGTGCTCTAATCTATTCGGCTAGATGCTCATCATGTGACTAACATGTCTGACAAACAGTCTAGAATACTAAACATATCTAAAGTCCTCTTGACCAACAATGCTTGGTGAGAAAATGTGTTTCTACATGACTATATAGCCTTTTTTCATCTTTACAGATGGTCAATTTGCAAGTGTTTTTACTGTGACAACTTCTGAGTTTTCACTTGTCTCTCTTGTCTTTCAGCTCATCCCTAAGTCCTTTTTCAAAAGATTCTGTACTTTTGCATAATGTAACTCAGTCATCAGCAAGTTTTTCCCCCATTTGTTGGGACTGATAGAAAAGTTCTCTGTTGAGGCCTTGCAGACATCCTTATATATGAAAATTGATCCTGCCTTGGTGCCTCTTCCTTTTCAAAAGTTCATAAAACAACACTTGTTGTGATATGTAGCTGTTGTCCATAACAGGGTCATATTTGATAGTGTGCAGCACATGATTGGTGCATACATGTCAAAGTTGTGAGTTTTAAAAAAACCTGTACACCAAAACAATCAATACTGTACAAAGTAAACAAAAGCCATACACAATTTTGTTTCTCTATAATATAGAAATCAGAGGTTCTGTACTGAATCAGAACGCATTCTGTTCAGGGTATCTGTGCTAGTTTGAATATGTTCCAGATAACCCTAGGATTGTTGCTGGAGCTACTGAGTTTGTACTTTGTGCAATACTCACAGCAGGTTGCGTGCTATTACTGCAGAGAGGGACTGAGCCATATGAAGTAAAACCTGCTGTAATTAAGTCCATTTTTCAGCTTCAGACCCTTTAGAATACAGAAATCAAAAGCTGACAAATAGTAAAGAAAACTATTTGCCCGATTGTATTAATTTAACTATATTTATTGAGTATAGAAAACTGCTGTCCATTTTATATTGTGCATGACAATTTCTTGCAGGTTAAACTAAACAACGGCACGATGCACTCATTGTAGTTTTGTCAAATAAACAAAGTACAGTATACACATTATAGTTGTCATAATGAAAGAACTATTTTATAGTTTAACATCTAGTTGGAATAGAATAATATTCGAGATCTAGTACTAGTCTTGATGAATAGGGCCAACAGGGTATAATATATTGCAATAGTTAATATACTTTACATGAATTACGTTGTTGACAAAAAGATGTCTTTCAACGCTCCATATTGACCACTTGTTAACCCCTCTTTGTGATTTGTACGTAATCTGAGCCTAAGAGCAATTGTATGTTGTGCCAGTTATGCGTCTATAAGTAGGCCAGTACATCCTATTTCTGCAATGCTTTTTATTTACTAGGGTAGATTCCTAGGTCCATACCTCAGTCACCTCTTACGACATGCCTTGTAGGTCACAATGTTACTATTCTTGTCTCCCCTCGAGAGCCCTGGCAACACACAGGCACAGGAGAATTCAAGCTAAAGACATCTTCTGGAGTTGTAAACTACTGAACAAAAAATAACTTAAACTATTACTATGAAAATCTGTCACATTGTCAACATATTTGGTTATAATAAGAAGTCATAAATGCTTAGATAGTCTATGTCTGTGGTTGGTGGAATAGATTCTGTTAGACATGAGGTCCTGAGATCCTAGCATTATAAACTGAATGTACAATTTTGCATAGAACCCTCATGTTTTAACTGATCAAAATAGCGACATGAACTTCGATGAGAAAATCCACACACAAATAACATTATCGCACATCACCAAAACCAACCAAAATTATGCAAGGAAAATCTGTTAGTAGACAGGTATGCACATGACAAAACACTTGTATTCCCATAAGTATATCTGATGTCACATTTGATATTGTCAAACACAAGACAAGATTGATATTGGTATCTACATGACTAAATCTGATGTCACATTTGATATTATCAAGCACATATATCAGAACATCAGGAAAGAAGGCAAGAGGAAGACCACGAAAAATATGGATAGATGGCATAGCAGAATCCTGTCAAAAAGCAAAAATATCTATCACCCAAGTCACAAGAGCAGCACATGACAAATACAGAAAACCAAGACACTGTACAACAACCTGGTAGCAGTGTGATGACAAAAGAAAAGAAGCAAATGAATATGGCTTGTTTCGTCTTTACAGATGCTCAATTGGCAAGTGTGTTACTGTGCTGACTTCTGAGTTTACACTTGTCTCTTTTGTCTTCAAGATCATTCGCAAGTTTCTCTTCAAAAGATTCTGCACCTTTGCGTAAAGGTTGTTTTTCCACATAACTTGTGTCAGTTAGCTTTTCCCATTTGTACGGATTGATAGAAAAGTTCTTCATCGAGGCCTTGCAAATATCATCATATTTGAGCAGTGGTCCACCTTGGAGCCTCTTCCCATGGCAACACTAACACTTCTATCTACATGACTATATAATAATTCATCTTGTACCATTATACGTTACATAGGGCCTGCAAGTAATTTCTCCATACCACTCTATCCTGGGAAACTCGCTCAATCTCTCCCATGGAATTGAGACCAATATTTCTTGCCTCTCAACAAAGTTTGTTTTCTGGTCTCCCTTGGGCATCCTCTCTTTCTTGAACCATTTGCATCCTACTTCAGTGTCTGCTTTAGTATTCTTTGATCATTTCTTCTCAAGGTATGCCCAACATATCTCCATCTTCTCCCTCTTATAACAGTTGTTACTAGTGGTTGACCAGACATTTCTCTGATTTCATTACTTCTACACGACTATATCTAGTGTTATATTTGATAATCCCAAACAGTTGTGCGGACACAAACATTTAGTGATCTATTGTTTCAATTGAAATGCTTAGATAAATTTGCTACAATGTAGAGGTTGCTGAATCAAAAAGTTAAAAAGACTAATTAAAACACATTTAAATAAACTCTCCGAATTTATTATTAAATGGCTATTACTCTTCATCAACTGATGGGCACAGCAAAGCATAGTATTTATCTTGTCCAGATATACTAGGAATATTATTACTTTCTGCAATATCAGTGTTTTTATATTCTAGGTTCTTGTGGTAAAACAAATACTCTCATCTGTCTGTGGTTCTCTCTCTCTCTCTCTCTCCTCTCTCTCTCTACACATTCATCCTTCTTGTGATGCACCTCTCTCTATACTTTCTCTCTAATCCCTATCATATATAAACTGACTGTTTAATGTTTTTCAATATTAATCTCTCAATGTTTGACCGTTTTAGAAATCTCTTCTTGACCTGTGAGGCAAACAGGATTCGAGGAAAGAAAGAAAGAATGTTTGACCTTACATACAAGCCACCCTTTGCCAAATAAAAAAAAACAACTGTAAAACTCAATACAATTAACTTCTATACAATCGGTGTGTATCCCCATAAGTGCTCAGTTCCCTTCAACTAACTGAAAATGTCCGCAGCATAACACTTACTTTTACTACTTTTCCAATACGAAGAGTTGAGAACCCATTATCAGTAGGGTGATGTCTCACTGCGTCTGCAATTTCTGTAGCCACCCTTTTGTGTGAACAAGCTTTTATCTTGTATCCACTGTTTCTGATTAGTATTACTGTTTGAGATGTTCTGTTTATTGAAAATCTGCTTTGAGTTCTCTGTGACGTGGAGGTAATATGATCGCCTCTTGCTTCAAAAGTACTTAGTTCATTCCCTGTGGGGAGCAATCAGGATATTTTTTCCAATGATCCACAATCTCAATGTCAATGATATTGTGTTCCAAGCTTTATAGGAGATGGAAGATAAAACCAAGGTTGGCATGTAAAAGTACCATCTGCAGTTTTAAATCGATAAGAGTAGGCAACAAAGCTGTTTCTTGGACAAAACTAATTAAAAAATTGAAATAAAATGCACACAAAAATTGTCACCATCAAGGACCCACATTACATCAAGGACACTTGTCAATGCTATAGAATTTGCACACTGCCACTGAAATCTTCCTGTGTAAGAAATTGGAACACACATAGTTATTCACCAAAGTGCAATGATGTATCACCAATGTGTATGGTTATATCAATTAATCAATCAATCAATCTGTTTATGTTGCCAAATCATTTAATTTGTTGTTTCTTGATGAAGTTCAGTACTGATGTTGCAACCCTTTTTACCTGATATCTTCAATTCTAAACTGATCTCTTCTTTCCACTTCAAGCACTCTGCATTGACACTTAGCTTGCACTAGTTGTTATATTACTCCACAGATCTTTATCATATCAATTTATCTTCATATCCACCTACAACTCAACTGATAAAATTATTCAAATCTAATCAAAGTAGATTACATCTTTCAGAAATAAAACAATACATAGAAATGTATAGCACACCATTAGCTAACATAATCAAATGTAAAGTTCAACTCAAGTTTGAAGAGACACAAGTACAAAAAAAGGTGGGAAGGAAGTGGACATACATACATGTTCAAAGCCATGAAATAATCAACCAAATATATTCATATTTTTTTGTTTTCAAATATAGATGAATCATTCATCAAATATATGACAATATACAATAGGTTTCATATCTCATTAAGATAGTATATAATCAAATGACAAGCCTATAATAAATAGATGTGCAACATATATATATATATATATATGTATACATAGAATCGTTTTGTCGTTCAAGACTCATTCTCAAAACTCTGCAATGCCCCATAACATTTGACAAATAAAATCTCAAGATATTGAAATATTGGTATATCATCAAAATATTGATATACCATTAAAATGTGTCTAGGGGCAATACAAATTGTTGACAAAGAGCAAACTTTACATGAGAATTACCAACAAAGAATTTGGAAGGAAAAAAAATAAACATTTGAGAAAATGAAGTAAACACACAAAAGTTTGTAGTTAGCATCCAAGTCCAAATATTCATCTGAAAGAAAGAACTAAAGATATGTCAGAAGAATTGAGTGGAGAACCAGTGAAAATAGTATGTACATGGATTTATACAAATTTATGGTAAAAAGCATCTTAAACATTTATATAGAGAAAGGTTCAAACAGAGTTGATTTTTTAAACAAATACAACTTTGAGCAGACTTGTTTGTATGAAATGCTGCACAACACAAAGTTTTTATGTATGAGTGTAATGGCCAGACACAGTATTGACTATCATAGAAGTAAGTCTTAGACAAGTATCACTTTCAACAACTAATGGTAGCTAGCAATGAGTACTAACATCACTTTCAACAACTAATGGTAGTTAGCAATGAGTCTTAGACTAACATCACTTTCAACAACTAATGGTAGTTAGCAATGAGTCTTAGACTAACATCACTTTCAACAACTAATGGTAGTTAGCAATGAGTCTTAGACTAGCATCACTTTCAACAACTAATGGTAGTTAGCAATAAGTCTTAGACTAACATCACTTTCAACAACTAATGGTAGTTAGCAATAAGTCTTAGACTAACATCACTTTCAACAACTAATGGTAGCTAGCAATGAGTCTTAGACTAACATCACTTTCAACAACTAATAGTAGCTAGCAATGAGTCTTAGACTAGCATCACTTTCAACAACTAATGGTAGCTAGCAATGAGTCTTAGACTAACATCACTTTCAACAACTAATGGTAGCTAGCAATGAGTCTTAGACTAACATCACTTTCAACAACTAATCGTAGTTAGCAATGAGTCTTAGACTAACATCACTTTCAACAACTAATGATAGTTAGCAATGAGTCTTAGACTAGCATCACTTTCAACAACTAATGGTAGTTAGCAATAAGTCTTAGACTAACATCACTTTCAACAACTAATGGTAGCTAGCAATGAGTCTTAGACTAACATCACTTTCAACAACTAATAGTAGCTAGCAATGAGTCTTAGACTAACATCACTTTCAACAACTATTGGTAGCTAGCAATGAGTCTTAGACTAGCATCACTTTCAACAACTAATGGTAGCTAGCAATGAGTCTTAGACTACATCACTTTCAACAACTAATGGTAGCTTTGCAATGAGTCTTAGACTAACATCACTTTCAACAACTAATGGTAGTTAGCAATGAGTCTTAGACTAACATCACTTTCAACAACTAATGGTAGCTAGCAATGAGTCTTAAATAACATCACTTTCAACAACTAATGGTAGTTAGCAATGAGTCTTAGACTAACATCACTTTCAACAACTAATGGTAGCTAGCAATGAGTACTAACATCACTTTCAACAACTAATGGTAGTTAGCAATGAGTCTTAGACTAACATCACTTTCAACAACTAATGGTAGTTAGCAATGAGTCTTAGACTAACATCACTTTCAACAACTAATGGTAGTTAGCAATGAGTCTTAGACTAGCATCACTTTCAACAACTAATGGTAGTTAGCAATAAGTCTTAGACTAACATCACTTTCAACAACTAATGGTAGTTAGCAATAAGTCTTAGACTAACATCACTTTCAACAACTAATGGTAGCTAGCAATGAGTCTTAGACTAACATCACTTTCAACAACTAATAGTAGCTAGCAATGAGTCTTAGACTAGCATCACTTTCAACAACTAATGGTAGCTAGCAATGAGTCTTAGACTAACATCACTTTCAACAACTAATGGTAGCTAGCAATGAGTCTTAGACTAACATCACTTTCAACAACTAATGGTAGTTAGCAATGAGTCTTAGACTAACATCACTTTCAACAACTAATGATAGTTAGCAATGAGTCTTAGACTAACATCACTTTCAACAACTAATGGTAGTTAGCAATAAGTCTTAGACTAACATCACTTTCAACAACTAATGGTAGCTAGCAATGAGTCTTAGACTAACATCACTTTCAACAACTAATAGTAGCTAGCAATGAGTCTTAGACTAACATCACTTTCAACAACTAATGGTAGCTAGCAATGAGTCTTAGACTAACATCACTTTCAACAACTAATGGTAGCTAGCAATGAGTCTTAGACTAGCATCACTTTCAACAACTAATGGTAGCTAGCAATGAGTCTTAGACTAACATCACTTTCAACAACTAATGGTAGTTAGCAATGAGTCTTAGACTAACATCACTTTCAACAACTAATGGTAGCTAGCAATGAGTACTAACATCACTTTCAACAACTAATGGTAGTTAGCAATGAGTCTTAGACTAGCATCACTTTCAACAACTAATGGTAGTTAGCAATGAGTCTTAGACTAACATCACTTTCAACAACTAATGGTAGTTAGCAATGAGTCTTAGACTAGCATCACTTTCAACAACTAATGGTAGTTAGCAATGAGTCTTAGACTAGCATCACTTTCAACAACTAATGTAGTAATGAGTCTTAGACTAGCATCACTTTCAACAATTAATAGTAGCTACAATGAGTCTTAGACTAACATCACTTTCAACAATAATGGTATAGCAATGAGTCTTAGACTAACATCACTTTCAACAACTAATGGTAGCTAGCAATGAGTCTTAGACTAGCATCACTTTCAACAACTAATGGTAGTTGCAATGAGTCTTAGACTAACATCACTTTCAACAACTATGGTGTTCATGATCTTAGACTAGCATACTTTCACATATGAGTCAATGAGTCTTAGACTAGCATCACTTTCAACAACTAATGGTAGTTAGCAATGAGTCTTAGAATTATAGTTATTAATTCTTAGATCTTAGATCAATTGTTACAAAACATTATCTTACAAACTAATTACTACTTATTGCTAATAAGCTACAGGAAGAACTGGACTGCATCATGGCCTGGTGCGATGTCTCTGATGCAATGTGCAATGATAAACCACACCAAAGCTGTGCTATCATGGTTCTCCTTAAATAACCACATTGTAAATTCTGAAACACTAAATGTCAAAATAGATAGATAAACAATCACTAGAAAAGCATCTATGATCTATTTGGGTGTAAAGTTTGATCACGGTCTATGCTTTAGGGACCACATCTACCAAATTATTGCCAAGGCTGGCAACACATTATCTGTACTACAAAAGATGTAAGACATTACTCTGAGCAAACTATGAATTAGAGTTGCAATAGTATAGTGGTTAGTGCACTAGCCTCCTAGATACATGATTCCATGTTCAAAATGCCAAGTTAAAGTGAGATTTCTACTTCCAGCAGCAATGGTTCCTACTCAGGTTGATCAAGCCTAAATTGAAAATCTGTCAACAAACATTGGAAAATAAAGGCGGCTGACATCATGTTGAGTACATTACTCATTGTGTGCCATTGGTTACAGAAACATACATAAATATATATCATCATCATCAGGTGCTGTGCCGGCTGGCGTAGGCGATCATGGATCTCCACAAATCGCTGTCGTTGGTGTTTGCTATCATCTCAGATGTTGACGCTCTACCGTGCCATGAAGTCAGGCTATTCAAAATTTTCTCTCTCTGTCTTCCTCTGTCTCATCTGAACTTGATTTTACCAGTTGTCACAATGTGTTCTAAATCTCCCCTCCTCATCACATGCCCGAAAATAATATGGTTACAGAAACACACACACACACATATATATATATATATATATATACATATATATATATATATATACATATATACACACATATACATATATATACACAAAATACGAAAACTGTTTATTGACTAATAAAATACAATTTCCCATAGCCTTTTCCGACATGTCACTTCATAATTCTAGACCCTAGTGTGCTGGAGGTAGGAGGGCCAATTCCTTTCCTCATAATCCTCGAGTAACAATATAACAAATAACTTGAATAATAAATCTGTAACAACAGGAATTTTTCATACCAAAACCAACATGTAAACTAAAAGGGATATCTTTGTAAGGGAAGTAAGCAATATGGACACTAAGGGATATAAGTGTGGAGTGGGAAGGTAAAGTAATTGTCTCGACTGTCCTAGTGTTCAACAACAGACATTCTAGTGTACAATATCACATACAATTTATTGTGCGATATGTCATTGAAAATAATTTACAAAGCTATCTTTACTTTTGTCCAGGACAGAGCGGTATGGAGAAATTACGTGAAGGCTTTATGTAACGTATCGAGGTACAAGAGGAATATATATCTTTACTTCATATACAAGAATTATTCATCATCATGTTCCTCCCTGACAAAGGTGATCAAAACCAGCTTGATAACTTTCTAATTAGTTCTGTCTATAGATTCTTTTCACTGATGTTAATGTTAGGTTATCTAACAGCTTTTCAATGCATCGCACTGTTTCTGTTCTCATATATTGTGTCTATTATTGTCTTGATATGTTCTGTTTGCTTGCATACATTTTATAGTGCCGCAGTGAGTGGACACAGTTAAGTTTGACATTTGTAAATACTAAAAGGGTCATCATTCTTACAAATTAAAGCTGCTCAGAACTTTAAAATATAGTTAGTTGTCTTTTTGCTCTATGAAGGATCCCACCTTCTGACCGCGATTAGGGTTCTACAGCATATGGGACAGGCCCATACAAATTTTGGTCTAAGTTAATTGATATTATTCAACATATATGTACAAATGGGTAACTGTCAGAGTTTACAAACAGTAAACCCCACTTTTAAGTACCACATCTGAAGTTATATTATAATATGGTATCAGGTCTAATTGATATGTTCTAACATTGTCCATGGTCAAAGAACATGAACTGCTTATTTCAAAAATGATCTGTGACAAGTTTTGTGTCGGCCTTTTGGCTAAGATCAAAGTGTTAGTGCCCACTTGATCGAGGTCACGGCGGAGCCATCATATAGCCAATAGGCAACAAAACCAAAAGCTCTCTTTCGAAAGGAAGACGACGCTCGGGATTTTTACACGTTTACAACGTGACCGGGTACCACCCTGTCCGGCACTAAACGGTAAGGGACCCAGAAAGTATTTAAAAAAAAAAAAAAAAATATGTGTGTGCTAGCTTCCCCTTGCATCTCTTGATTGGAAGGGTTTCAGTGTGCACAGAATTCTTCCTACTTTTCTTTACAATCATACTTTTCTTTTATTTGTAGTGATCTAGTCTGTTAATTTACTGTCCATGGTTGGCATCTATTTAATAGGATTCGTTATCTTCTTCATTTGTCATGACACTATTAGTCGGTTGTTACCCAGTGCCATAGTTTTCTGTTTTTGTCTTGCACTGCTCTAGTGGCTTGGGTGATAGTTATTTTTACTTTTTGACAAGATTCTGCTATGCCATCTAGCCATATTTTTTGTGATCTTCATCTCGCCTTCTTTCCTGTTGGTCTGTTGTTGACGACTCTATATACAGTGGAGTTTAGTTACATTCTTATTAAGTGGCTGAACCACTTAAATTTGTGTTTCTCAATGTAATTCAAGCAAGGTTGTCCCAACTTTCTTTCCTATTCTGATGTTGGTGACTGCCTTTTCTGGTGTTGTTGGTAACTTTTTGTAGGCATTGCATTTAACATGTAGTTTGCCCGCCTGCCCAGCATGTTTGTAGTGTAGTGGACTAGCGAGGGTGACTAGCCCTCTGTGTGTGCGGGTTCAATTCCGCGGACTGACAGAAAAGCCACAGGTTCCCAAGATTCACGGTGTTCGTAGCACCAAACCGAATGGTTACGATGTCCATGACACTGAGCCGAAGAGCTGAAAGCTCAGGTGCTTCTGGATCGGAAGAAAACAAAAACATGTAGTTTATTTTTGCGACTATGCTCTGCTCATTCTCCATGTTCGGCTTTGGTAACACAACGTAGACATGAAAATTATGTTGATCATCTGTTGGTTAAACATCAGTGAAATGTTTGGGTACCTTAACAATGGGATTAGCTGTTAAGTTACAACATTTGCTTTTAATAGGATTGACTCTGCATCACGCTCAAGAACTATCTTTTAAATTGTCATTGATGAAGACTAGATGGAATTGTTTTTTATTATCTAACATTGTTAATGTTCACAGAAACACATATTAATCTACATCGTCTGTGTGGTGCCGGGGCTCACAAGGGAGCAAAGAATGGTAACAATGCAACCTACAAGGCATGTCGTAGAAGGCGACTGAGGTATGGGCCTGGGGAAGCTGCCCTAGTAAATAAAAGCGTCACAGAAATCAGATGTGCTGGCCTACTTGTAGATTCATAACTTGCACAACGTACAATCGCTCTTAGGCTCAGATCACATACAAATCACAAGTGGGTGATATCAAGCGCTTGAAGAAGAATCTACATAAGCTATTTTGGAATTATTGAAAAAATGACCTGCCCTTTTAAAAGTTTGACTAGCAAGAGTGTACATTACTTGGAGTGCAAAAATTGATCTTTTTCTGAATAGCAAGAATGGAACATGTTTTCAGTCTTTCTAAGTGATATTTCTGTCAGGTGTCCTAGGAGTGTCAAGTGTTGAGTTATGGATGAGAAAGTCAGCATGAATGAATGCCATTCTCCACATAATTCATTCATTCTTCAGATTGTTTTGTGTCTCTTCCAGATAATTCATTCATTCTTCTGATCTGTTAGTGTCTAAACCTGTTCTAGAAGCAAGATTCCACATAGAATTATAAATAGAACATAATATAGAACAACTAAAGAACATTTGTCTTGGACATCTCTCATCTTTTATTTATAGCTACTGATCAATTTTGTAAAATGAAGTGTTGTCAGCAGACAACAACCAAAAAAACCAGACTATTAATTTGTTGCACAAATATTTAAAACTTATTTTTTTTTAATTAATAAAATTATAGAAAATTCTGCAATCAAAACTTTTCAAAGTATAAAATGTAAAAGTATTGTAAAAACTTGGCAGCTCCATCAAGAAGTAGGTGTGATCATCCTCATGTGACATATTGTTTTAAAGTTGTCAAGTGTAGGTGTTCATGAAATCTCCAATTGCTTGTTCTGGAATTCATGTCTATTGTTGACTCCTGATGATGTTCAGTATCTTCTCTACTTATCCTCAAGCTCATTACTACATTGTTAGTAAACTCGCTCCTCAAGGCTGGTGGTCCGGGTTCAACTCCCGCAGAGGGTGTGGAATTTTTCCAGACCGTGACGGCTCTCAGGTCGACCCAGCCTCAACTGGGTACCAGACATGCTCTGGGAAAGTACAGGCGGCCAGCGTGATGCTGACCACATCACCCATCGTGTGCCGACGGTCAATGAAAATACGGGCCTAACACTGTATTGCCCTATATACCACAAGGTATGAAAGGGTTCCTTTACTTTTTACATTACTACATAAACTGTAATGTGTTTTAAATCTCAGATAAATCAATAGAAATAACATGTGAGATAGAGTATCCTAAGAGAACAAATCTCATCTCAGAAGTATATTTTTTTTTCTACATTCTATAATTAGTTAATTCTTCTCATGCCCTGTGGCAAATGAGACTGCTACAAAGACAAATGATTCTGTGAACTTCAGAGCAGTTTTTTATGTAAGAAATACTGTTTGCATTTCTTCTTCAATTGTACATTGCCTAGTTCTTTGATTTGTCTTTCTTTCTATTTTCTTCCCTCAGGTGTACAAGTGATGGTAATTTTTTCCGGTATGTCAGGATTCATTCTCATAATACACCCTAGTTATTTCTAACTCCTGTTTTTAAGGATATTTTCCATGATTTTTAAACTGGTCTCTCTCTAGCCTGTGGCACCCTTGGTGCTTAAGGCAGCAACAAATGCATGTTATTCTTCTCTGTTCTTGGTCGTCCTCTGTAGTGTGTCCCAACTTGATTCATTTCTTTCAGTTCTTGTTCTACTGTTATTCTCCAGGTTTTCATGACAGTTAGTCTTCATACACATTATATATTCAATCCATCTTCAGCATCTCTTTTGGATGATGGTGTTCAAATTCTCTTGCTGGCACTATATACACAATTCCTGGTTAGAAATAGCTCTTGGCCAGATTACGAGTAAGATCATTTGCAGACAAATTGTATGGAAGGTAGAAAGTTTGGCAATATTTTCTTCTGTCATTCTCCAACATTCTGATCCATATAGTAAAATTGATAGTATAGCAACTGTGGAATATATTCCTCTTCTTCACCTTTCAACTCCCAACGGAGCACAGGTCTTCAACAAACTTATTCCAGCTCTTCCTCTCTCTTGCTATCCCTTCCAACTCTTTCCATGTTTTACCTATGCTTTTAATATCAGCCTCCAGCTCTCTTTTACAGGTCTATCTAGGTCTTTCCCTACTTCTCTTTCCTTGTGGGTTCCAAAACAGTGCCTGTCTTGTAATGCTTCCGGTCGGTCTTCTCAATGTATGTCCTATCTATCGCCAGCGTCTCTTCCAGAGCTCTTTCTCCACTGGTATCTGCTTAGTTTTTTCTCTGAGTTCCTCATTTGTAATCTTATCATACCATCTCAGTCCCCATATTCTATGTAAACATCCATTTATAAAGGTCTGCAGTTTTCTGATGCTTTCTTTTGTTGTCTACCATGTTTCCGAGGCATAGAACAGTACTGATATATTAGTCTTACAGTAATGTAAACTGGTGTCTAAGATTAAATCTACTGTGTGAAACTTTGATTAGAAAATCTTACTTATTCTATGTCGACATGAGAGATGAAAGGTGGGCAGTCTATGAACATCTCTGATCCTCTACAGTGTTTTGATCCCTTTAGTAAAACTAGTAAAATATTGCTATTATATGGTGTTAATTTGTGGTTTTATTGGCTGCAGTTTTAATATTTGGACTTATATTAATGAATCTCTCTCCTACCCCAGAATGTGAATCTCCCTGCTACCACCACAGAATGTGAATCTCTCTCCTACCCCAGAATTTACTAATGAATCGCTCCTACACCAAATGTGAATCTCACTGGTACCACCACAGAATGTGAATCTCTTGCTACCACCACAGAATGTGAATCGTCTGCTACACCATAAAATGGTGAATCTCCCTGCTACCACATCAGAATGTGAATCTATCTCCTACCATAAAAGAATGTGAATCTCTCTCCTACCACAGAATGTGCTAATGAACCTCCCTCCTACCATCACAGAATGTGAATCTCTCTAATACCATAACAGAATGTGAATCTCCCTGCTACCACCTGAGAATGTGAATCGTACTCCTACAACCAAATGTGAATCTCACTGCTACCACCACAGAATGTGAATCTCTTGCTACCACCAGAATGTGAATCTTTCTGCTACCACCATAGAATGTGACTCTCCCTGCTACCACCCAGAATGTGAATCTCTCTCCTACCTAACAGAATGTGAATCTCTCTCCACACAGAATGTGCTAATGAACCTCCCCTACCATCACAGAATATATGAATCTCTCCTACCACAGAATGTGCTAATGAATCACCTGCCTAACACAGAATGTGCTAATAAACCTCTATCCTACCACCTCAGAATGTGAATCTCCCTTCTACCACCTCAGAATGTGAACCTCTCTCCAGCACAGAATGTGCTAATGAATCTCCCTCCTACCACAGAATGTGCTAATGAATCTTCCTCCAACCACCTCAGAATGTGAATCTCCCTCCTACCACAGAATGTGCTAATGAATCTCCCTTCTACCACAGAATGTGCTAATGAATCTCCCTCCTTACACAGAATGTGCTAATGAATCTCCCTCCTACCACAGAATGTGCTAATGAATCTTCCTCCAACCACCTCAGAATGTGAATCTCCCTCCTACCACAGAATGTGCTAATGAATCTCCCTTCTACCAACTCAGAATGTGACAACTTTTCTCTACAAGCAAAACAAATGAGCAAGCACACCTACATAGTTATAAATATGTGAATCCACTAAAAATTCAGATATATATATATTTAATTTTATAAGAAACAAATCAAACATTAAATACAGGGTAATTATACAATTTTAAAAAATCAGAACCCACTTGCACAGCAACCAAAAAATGACTGGTTGTAAACCAACCATTAAGAATTAGGATCATAATAAAATGTTAAAAATATAATTGGAGAGATTATGTACCGATAAACATAATAAAATCATCGTGACACCTCCAAGTTTCTTCAAAGAAATGTTTGCGTCTCAAAGTAATGACTGAATACAGATAATATTGTTGAATCACATCTATAAGGAATGGTTCCTTGGGTTAAATAGAAATAAATCACTATAAGTCACATCTGTCGAGACCACAGAACACAGACCTGACTGTTTCGTAGACCATTGATTTCAACACTTTATTATGAATATAAAACATGTGCAAACTGTACAAAATAAGTGTGCAAAGAAAAGAAGACAAAACAAACTGAATACTTCATTCATGAATCTGTAAGCAATTACTGAATTCTCAATATATTAACTTGAAGTGACAACAAATAAACAGACAATGTTAGCAAGAGCTTGAAAGATAGGAAAGAAATCTCAAACACATCATCTGTATATAAATGTCTCATGATAAACACAAGATATACATTTGTTCAAGATAGACGCCACAACTTTCAACTCCTCATTGCAATCATGTATTGTATACAGATAACTAGTTATAAGTTGACAGTCAAGTCACAGAAAGACAATATTATAGTAATGCAATCAAATACATTCTTACATATCAAGAATATCATGATCACATTTCGAAATATCATTTGTGATATAATATAAGATGCTTAAACCATCAATTCAAGTTTCAATCAACCAGTTATATATATATTATATATGTTATAATAGTTATATTATGTCTATAGCAAAGATATTGTTCATTTCCAACTCCAATTCTTAACTCACACAGCTTCCCTTTAAATAAACAATTTAAAAAAAATGAAATAGTCAAATGAAATAAAGATTTCACTCACTTTCCAAATTACTCATGTTTTGTTTTACCACCACATTTGATCACAATATGAGGAGTGTTAATCCATTTTAGTGAATTATAAGAAGAACAAAAAATACAAGAAATTTGAATGTGACAGTTCCACATTCATACACAAAAGATCCCCACACAAGCAAATACAAATGAACAAATAACTTGAACAATGTATAAAACAGACTGTAGCAACAACAAGTCTACAAAATGTAACAAGATGAGAGAAAAAAGACACTGTAGCTATTATAAACGTGTTAAGAACAAGCAGCATTCTCATTTATCTTTGAATATTGACTTCAAATTTATCAACTGTTCATCTTCAATGCAATAGCAAACTACCGAATGTGTTAGTGGTGCCTAGATAATCGATGACTCGTTTACTGTTGTTGATGGCTAAGTCCTGTAAAGGATATGCCATGATTTTCATTCATCTTCAACTTGATAGCATATCATTAAATAAGAAGCTTCTAGATTCACATTTCATCAGAGGGTGCACAGCTTGTCAATAAGGTTACAGGTATGGAGAATGGACAAATGAAAGAATATAAAAAAAAAAACCACTGCAATTTCATGCAATGCAAACCACACATATTTGCACATTTGAAGCATGATATCTTCCTATTCATCTGCTTGCTCCTTTGTTCATCCTCTATAACGCTTTCATGATACAATCTCTCAAAATGCATTATCATATGCTTTCAATGTTGTTTTAATGTCTACAAAAGATATCTTATTGATGATGCATTCAAACATATGAGCACACACATATGATTAGACTTTGGCTGTTCTAATTATGTGCCATTTGGCAGTGAGCATACAGTTAATTGAATATCTAATGGCAAACAGTATCGTATGATCCTGTACCATATGTAATCATTATTTTCCTGTTTCTGTTGTAGTTGATCCAGACCTATGAAAGTGAACGTTTTGCCACTTGCTATCCTTTCGCTGCCAAATTCTAGTCTCTTCTGACTGCTTTGTTACAGGTAGTCCATTTCTGGTGAAGAAATTAAGTAAGAATTGATAAACTTTCTGTCTGCTTTCAACAATTTATGAACTATTAACTCTTAGTGGACCAAGCGCCACGCTAAGTGGCGTTTGAAGTGGACGCGTTTTTATATTCCGCCACGCTAAGTGGCGTTTGGTTATCAAAACGTGAAAGTGCTTGTAAAAACATGACTTTTGCCCTGGTCCACTAAGAGTTAATAGAGCAATAATTAATATGTATATACTAAGATTTTAAAGTGTAATCAAGTTGTCTTACTCAACATCTGGACCAGTCTAAATCTAAACTACAGGGTTGCCAAGATTGACTAAGTCATTTAGCTCCTCTCAAATTCTAGAAACTCTAAAAGTAGAATGGATATTAATCTAAAGATCATACTGTTTAATGAGATCAGTTTAAGATGGCTTCACATGTTTACTTGGTAATACAATAGATACCATTTCACTGCACAATACCTAGCAATGAGACTGCAGACTTATTGGCAAAAGTAGGCGACAGGCTACCACAGACAGACACCAGTATGACATATGAGGAAGCAAAAGTACGGATAACAATGGTCCACAAGAATAAATGGGCGAGAGATCACCCAGATCATGAAGAAGATGATGCATACTACCAACTCAATAGAGAAGAACATGTTGCCATTTTTCAGATACGAACAGGGTACAATAGGCTGAGATACCATCTATTTAAAAAGTTCAAAATAGGCCCTTCTGACATATGCACTTCTGTCACCAGCAAGTTGAGAGACGCACATACTGCAAAAACGTCCAACATACAATGAACACAGAAAACACACATAGCCAATCCTTATGTCAGTTCAAGTCAAGCTATATGGAGATGTGCATGGACTCTGGTTGATCACTAACTACTTTAAAAGTAAAACAAATTGATGTATGAAAACATTGGAAGAAGAAGAAGAAGACATATTTACTCACTAAGTATAATAAGTGTGTGAACTATATGATGTAAACTATATGCTGTAAACTATATGGAGAAGTTGAATTTCAAGACAAAGATTGATACAAGATGCGATAAATGAGCATGGCAGAAAAAGGAGATTCACAATAAAGACGTAAAAATACTAGTAAAGACACTTCAATGTAATCCTGATCTGAATAGGTGAAAGGTCAATACAGAGTACAGATAACTAGTTATTAGCAACAGATAACACATTAAAAAATTAAATAGTGAGGATACCAATTAAAATATGCTATCAGAAAAATGATATTGCAAATTGTGTTGTGAGCTACAAATACAAAATAAAATGTAACTCTCACAATGGCGTTTTTTTGTAACAGAAGATGTCATTCATCATCATCATCTTTGTCTCAGGTGACAATAGGTCTTGCGTCATGTAATATGTTCTTCATTGAATCACAACGTTTCTTGTGGCTGTAATGGCCTATTCTGGAGTAGCACTCCTTGCCACAGTTGCTGCAGGTTCCACGTTGGTTTGGTCAACAAAGTCAACCACGAAGTGATCTCTCCGTGACGCATGCCTGTGTGATTTTTATGGAATAGCTGAGTTGCAAAGAAAATATCATTACAGAAATGAATAATGAAGTCTAATCTAACCTGTCAATGAACTGTGTCAACCTGACGTATGCGATACAGGCAGCATCTTCCCCCAATAGGTGCACATGTGGGTTGAGTATACTTGTGTTAACAGGCTTGCTATTTTTTGACAGCACTATAAAAATGGATTACAAAATCTTATATACATACTTTGAACAAATAGAAGAAACATCAAAACAATAAGATGCTAACTTTATCCTGGCATTGTAAAAAGTATTGCTACTGTAGGGTAAATTTATAAATGTTTGCTACAGACAATATGTAAGAGGAGATGAATTGATTCAGTCAGTTCTGTGACACAGTGACTATTCCCTTCTAAGGTACTGTCTCCTTCTAAGACATGATTATTGTCCCATTTTAAGACACCATCCTCTTATAAGACACAGTCCTCTTATTACAAGACACCATGCCCTCTAAGACACCATGCCCTCTAAGACACCATCACCTCAGACACTGCCTGTATCCTTTTCTAAGATATCGTTTCCTAAGATAATGTCCTCTTCAGTTATCAGTTATATGAGGACTATCATCATAGCACTTCGGATATGTCCATAGGTGCTCCGATCTCCGCCTCAGCAAATCCAGCAGTGTCCAGCGGCCCAACACGCCAGTTCGATGTTGATTAATCAATCTCTTTGTATATTTAGTATGTCGTTCTTTTCAGGCTGCACCAATCATGACACCCATTTCTCTCAATCTGGTCAGCGAGTGGGATTCACAGCCCTGAAACTCCTCTGTTCGGAAAGACTCTCTCAGTGCGTGAAGAATGTCATTTCGATCCATGGCAGCTCCCTCTGATATTGTAGCCAAGCCAGCCAATCTATCAATGTCTTCTTATAAGACACTGTCCCCCACTATGTCATTGTCTACTTCTAAGACACCATCACCTCAGACACTGCCAGTATCCTTTTGTAAGATATGGCTTCCTAAAATAATGACCCCTACTATGTCATAAATGGCCAAACACTGGAGAAAGTTGAACATTTTACATATTTGGGTAGTAAAGTGTCAAACAACGGAGACACGTTGATAGAAATAAACTCTTGTATTGCTATAGCAGCTAGTGCCTTCACTAAATTAACGAATATCTGGCAATCTCAAGACCTTAGTATATGCACGAAAATTAAATTATTTAGGTCATGTATGATTCCTGTACTGACCTACGGTTGTGAAAGTTAGAAATCAACAAAGAAAATTGATAAGAAACTGGACAGCTTTGAGAATAAATATCTCCAAAAATTATTAAAAGTAAAATGGAGTGATTTCATTTCTAACAACACAGTGAGAGATAGAACACACCAACAACCCGTATCAAATATTATAAGGAAACGAAGGTGGAAATATTTAGGTCATGTGCTTAGATCAGACGAAAAGAGACTAAATCGACAAGTCCTTATGTGGTCACCAGTTGGGAAAAGAAAACGTGGAAGACCAAAGACCACTCTTCGAAGAACCATCCAACAAGAAAGTAAACTATTGGGATGTAAAACCATACAAGATCTGCAACTGCTAGCAAGAACCGCATCACATGGAGATCTAAAACCTCTGCCCTATGTGCCACCTTTGGCACGAAAGGAAGAAACTAACTATGTCATTATCCACTTCAAAAATACCATCTTCTTCAAAGATATAGCCTCTATCTAGGCACCTTGGCTTTCTAAGATACCAGATCCTTCAAAGGAATAGTTACCCCTCCAAGTTCCCACTCTTACTAAGTGACTGCTCATTCTATAACACTACCTCCTCCTCTATGACATCCTTCTCTTATACAGGGTGTTCAAGATAAAAGCATCCCTGTTGACAAATTAAAAGTGGTCAGGCACGCATTGCGTTCTGTCTATTTACTATTTAAAGTCGGTTCTGAGTAGCTTGTCCTTCGTCACCATTGTTTATCGCCTCTTCCTGCATCATAATTACACACCCAAAAAAAAAAAAAGTTTGCTCACTTGACCTATACTACGTCATAATTGAACCATCTCATTTTCATAAACATATGCCAGATTGATTCACTTGACAGGGCTACTTTTATCTTGAACACACTGTGTAACACTATTCTAACCAATGGCCCTTTTCTAATCATTGTTCATTTGAGGATCATCTTCATCGGACAAGTCCATAATTGCTCCGATCTCCTCTCAAGTATGCATTTCAGTGTGCTTAGACTAACAACTCCCATTCTGTGTTGGTTGATGTATCTACTAGGGTTTCTCTCATGGCTTTTCCATCTTGCCACACCCATTGGTATGTATAACTTGCATAACCGAGATAGAAAATACCCTTTAACTTTTTTTGGATGAAATATTTAGAGCCTATGTTTTCTCTTAGAGCATTGATGTTGTCGCTTTTCTAATCAATAACACTTTTCTAATCAATGACACTGTCATCATGTACATCATCATTATGTTGTATGACACCATCCCATTCTATGACTAAAGCCGAATCTTTGACACCATAAAATTCCATGACACAAACTAAACAGCAATAAAAGTAACTCACCATGTTCAAAATAAAACTTATGGAAGTCCAAACCAACAATAAGATTTCCTAAAGCTTCAGGTTCAAATGATGTTAAGTGGGGATCTACCAATTTTCTGTGGAAGTCAAATATTAATATTGTTAGTGCAACTTCACTAGCACAATCAGAAAACTTGTTCTGTAACATTTGTCACTAATTTACAAAGCAATAGCTGTGATACTGTGTAACAACTTTCAAACAAATGAACAAAAGAAAACAGATATGAAAAGGAATTGAAATGCAACTCAACCCCTTTTTTATTTTTCCAGTAATAATTCTGCCTTTTTGTGTCTAGTTTTAAGGCACAGGTATAGATTATTGATTGATTGATTCACCCGAGTGGTTACCGGGGCCCAAATAGGGGTGTAAATAATAGAACCACTGCTACCTGCCATGCATGTCGTACGAGGCGACTAAGGAGGTTGGAAGTGGGGCTAGCTACCCCACACCGTAAAATACACTAGATGGCTACAGAACAGAGAGTGAACCGAGTAAACGCTGGCTGAAACCGGACACATCGCCGAAGGATACGCACCAGAGCTCCAAATGGTGCTGAAGATGTGACGTAAAACACACCAATGCTAAGGCTGCATTAATCAGATCTCCACATGAATAGAATTTATGGGGAGGTCTGGTGCATCGGTCTGGGCGGTGATCGCGCGAGAGAGAGATTGATTGATAGAACCATCATCATTGCACTTTGGTGAGTAACCATGTGTGCTCCAATCTCCTTCTTACACAAGAAGAACTCTGTGGCACTGGCGAGGGTCCCTGATATAATTTAGAAGATAAAGACAATAATGTGTAGGAATTTTATTTTGCAATCTTTCTAATGATTTTTCTGGGTAGTGGATTTCTAGCCTTCCCTTTCTCTTCTTGATTTTGAACTACCAAGGGTTCTTTGACATGCTCAACTTGGACACTGGACCTACATTTTATTGTCAGTCTCCGATAGGACTAGGAACATGATCTCACCTACATTTAGATCAGGGATCTCTGGAAAAATATCCAGATGGCTCTATGAGGGAGCAAACTGACTACCTATGGAATGAGAGGGGAGCAGCTAACATCTACACTACAGAGACTCCAATTAGTTTATATCATCTATTAATGTAAACTTGACATTAACTCAATTACTATTAGTGCCGTCAGAGTGGTTACTGGGGCCCAAATTTGGGGTGTCAAGAATAGAACCACTGTTACCTGCCACGCATGTTGTAAGAGGCGACTAAGGAGGTTTGGCTGAAATCGGATGCATGTGTCCTAAACGTGTAGAAGTCTATGCGTTTAGGGGCCTACAAACCAATGTGCAACGTATACACGTTCTTGGCAAAGATCAAACATATCACAAAGAGTGATTAAAATTGGTCATAAAGAACAAATGCAAAGAAGAAGACTATTAATGCATACATTTTGTTTGCTAACTTGTTATTCAAACTGAGGGCAGACCTAAGCAAATTGTTACAGCGATGACATTGTAAATCAAACTAGTTTGTTTAGATATGTTCAACTCTAACCAAATTAGAAAATAGTTAATTGTTAAGTTCAGTTATTAAATGAGCAAGAATTTTGTTTACTAGTTTAGGTACATTAATATAACACTTTGCTGACCAGAAATCCAGAGCATTACTGTCTCCCATTATCAAGGGTGTTTGCAGATTTCTTTCTAAATAATTGGTTTAAAAAAAAAATTAAATTCATGAAAAAATTTTTAATGACATATTGTTTGGAAATTTTCTGAGTACCATAATGAATTATTTTTTTAATGGGTTTAAAAAATATTGATTTGTTCTTTTGTTTGTTCTGATGATATATAACTGGTACATCTGCAGCACCTTCTTTAGCTAGTTCATCTGCTGTTTTGTTTTCTAGTATTCCATACTGAATTAACATCCATTACATGGCAATCTTGTAGTGACAGCATAATTCAGACAACAGAGTCAGTAGACCTTGCAATTTTCTGAAGCTAACGAGGTACTGATCTGTAAAAAATAGCACATGATGTTCAACAGTTTCTCGATTGCTACTTTGACTGCCTTATTTCTGCATTATAGTTATGCCGAAATGTCCCTGCTGGTACTCTAATGATATCACTAAAATTTTATTTGGTACTTTACATTCTTACTTCACCATTATTAGTTGCATTCTATGCTTACCCATCCATGTACGTTTGGTTCCACAAGTCCTAGATGTATTCTTCATTCAGATCGGGAAACTGAGTGTGACTTTTCTATATTCTACCCCAACGTTGTCCAACGTGGTGTCTGCAGGCACCATGGTGCCATTGTGATACATCCCTAGCACACTATTTTACTCATCGGCTTTAATGCTAATTAAAATTTCAAGAGTTAAAACTATTTTTTCAGAACAGTATATTCTGGTATGTATCTGTTCAGCATCTATAACTCAAGCGGTAGTGAGCTCGATCACAAATCCAAATGTACCTGGTTCAAACCCCACGGTGGGCAAGTTTGGAAGCAAATTCGTTTCTGTTTGATTTTTACAAAAGGTAAAAATAGATCTCACCGTTCAGAAAGCAATGGCAAATTACTGAACGTATAAGTGGTGTCAGAAAATCAACAACTCGTTTACTGTGGTTGATGGCTACGTCCTGTAAAATATATGCCACGATTTTCATCCATTCAGCAAATCATGTTTGATATGTATCAATGAGCAAAGCGAGTCACAAAAAATAACTACACGTGAAATGCGCTGTCTGCGAAAAGTTACCAACAACACCAGAAAAGACAGAGTCACCAACATCAGCAAAGGAAAGAAAGTTGGAACAGAACCTTGTTTGAATTATATTGAGAAACAAAGAATGAAGTTGTTTGGTCCCTTAATAAAAAAAATGCATCTAAACTCCACAGTACACAGAGTCTTCTACAACAGAACACCAAAAAGAAGGGAGAGGATGACCACGAAAATGATGGTTAGATGACATCCTGTCAAAGAGCAAAAATTACAATCACACAAGCCACCAGAACAGCGCAAGACAAAAACAGAAAACCACGACACTGGGCAACAACATGGTAGCAGTGTGACAACAAAAGAAGATCTGTTTAGCTAGTTAGAGAAATTGCCAAATAAGTCAGGGTTTTGTTTATAAGTTGAGGTATGTTCGAGTCCATCTAAATAAAAAAAGGATTCCTGTTTAGCTGAGTTAGAGAAACCAGCAGTGGGCAAGGAAGATAAGAGCACTTCTGATTGCTAGACCATAGTTTATATAGGTCTCTACTACTTCACAATTACACAACTTTATGTACTGTAGAAATACCTTCACATTTATTCAAACTAGAGAGACACATGTAAGCTATTAACCATTCCCAAGAGCACTCATACTTTATTTGGATGAAAGAAGACAAAAGTGATTTCAAGTACTCACGTATATTCTCCATAGTCTCCACTGGTAATAGCCTGTAGGAGCTGTTCTGTCAGTTTAATGATTTCTTGTTTACGACCTGAAAAGATAGAAATAACCAGAACCACATGCTTACAAGACTAATAATAATAATAATTGCATGACATATTCAATTACAGAACAGTTTATAATTGACAACACTTACTTACTATAATTATTAATGACTAAATTATATTTGTCACTAATATAAAACATCTTCAATAAGTTGAAAAGCTATTGTCAGGTGGATATCTGAAATATATCACTAAAACAATAGTTAATTGTGAATTGTGAAATAGTGTTTTTATTATGTGAAATATGTTGAAATGTTGTGATTGATTCTATTTTTAAAAAAATAGCATGCAGAATCTAAAACAAAAATGATATTAATAAATCAAACTAATATTTAGGAACATCATTAATAGAATATTTAGCAAATTTGGAAATACTATCATTATACTTAATTTACTACTTAAGACATTTATAATATACATGGTGTTCATGATAAAAGTAGCCAGATTGACAATCAAAAGTTGTCAGTTACGCATTGCGTTATGTCTATTTACTATTTAAACCAGTTCTCACTAGCTTGTCCTATGTCACATTGGTTCATTCCCCCTTCCCACATCATAATTACAAAAAGACTCGCGTACTTGACCTATACTATGTAATAATTGAACCTTCTCATTTTCATAAATATATGCCAGATTGGTTCCTTTCACAGGCTACTTTTATCTTGAACACCCTGTATAAGCAGACAGGAATCTTCTTCTTGAACGCCCACTTCGACCACTTGTTAACCACTCTTTGTGATTTCTATGTGATCTGAGCCTAAGAGCTATTGTACATTGTGCCAGTTATACACCTACAAGTAGGCCAGCACATCCAATTTCTGCAAAGTTTTTTATTTACTAGGGTCCCTTTCCCCTAGGCCCCTATCTCAGTTGCCTCATACGACTTGCCTTGTCAGTTATAGTGTTATTATTTTTTGTTCCCCTTGCTGGCCTCGGCAACACACTGCAGAAATTATACTAATTCATTCATATCTGTAATAATCAACTAATTTATTTATTTTCTGCTCTAATGTAAAGTTAAATTAAATTGCCTGTTGCTAATACACTTTTATTTTAACAAAATGATTCTTAAACAGTAGGAAAAAATGCAAGTTTAAAAGTGGGTGTATGTCTGATGAAACCTGACAACAACAGCAACAACAAAGCAACCAGAGTATATGCTAATCCCTAACAAAACTGGAATTTTAGCCATTCTCCCATGATATTTCTTGACTATGATTTCCCAAAGGTGCCTCATTTCAGTGGATGTTTCAATGTTCCATGACGACATTTTATCTTTGGCCACAGACACAATGAAATAAAGTGACATAAAAAAAAAAAAATTCCTACAAAACAATTTTACCATCTCGTAAATTACATTGAGAGCTGCTGTAGCGTAGTTGTTAGTGAACTCGCTCGCAAGGCTGGTGGTCTGGGTTCAGATCCCGCAATGCCTGGAATTTTTCCTGACCACGACGGCTCTCAGGTCGACCCAGCCTCAAATGGGTACCAGACATGCTCTGGGAAAGTAAAGGCGCCAGTGTGATGCTGACCACATCACCCATCGTGTGCCACGTCAATGAAAAATATAGGCCTAACACTGTATTGACCTATATACCACGAGGTATGAAAGGGTTCCTTTGCTTGCTTTTTGCTAAATTACATTAGGGATTCGTGCCAGTGCTACAGAGTTCGTGCACTGCCGATAAGATCTTTCTGTGTGAGAAAGAGATAGAGCACACACGGTTACTCACCAAAGTGCAATGATGATGGTTATGTCAATCAATTAATCAAAGTGATACGGCAGCACCAGGGTCAGTGAGCTGGCTCTGATCAAGACCTACTCCACCTCCACTTGGTGGCCCTGGAGACATACTGCTGCACTGCAGTCTGACAAAGCAGGTGGGGATCGAGCTACTGTTTGATAAATAGTGTAAGAGAAGTCATGAATGTTTTGAGATCTGTTTGCAATACAGATGAGCAAAATCCCAGAGTGGATGCATCTACATGTGTCTCCTGGTTGATGTCTAGTGAAGATTAACAGACACAAGTGACAGAGAAACGAAGTGCAGGGACTGACAGCACAATGAGTTGTCTGTGGGTGCAAACTCATATCACCCAGACTCAAACATATGGCTGCACCATATTTGCCAGCTCTTGGCAAGACTCTGTAAAAGGCTGATGTAATCTATTTTATACATAAAGGAAGACTGCAGTAAACTCTGTACCAACGGCAAACGCAGGGAACTTGGGTGGGTAACAATGGCAGAGAGCAAAATCAATAGTCTGTTCTTGTGCCTAATGAAACTGTCCTTTACTGCTTACTTTTGCTCAGGTGTTCAGTCTCAGCTTAATGGTTTTGCTTCTTTTGAAAAGAAAATACAGAGTGGAAACTTCAAATTGCCTGGTGGCAACAAAAAGACATGCCACCCAGAGTGGATGGCAATGTTCCTAATCAGGAATGACCTCAAAAAGATTCAGAAAAGTGGCAAATGCATGAACATGCTCTTCTGCTGAGATCATACACATGTGGTATTGAGTGGCTTAAAAATGATCTATAAAATGTGTTGGGCATCCGATTAAAAAAAAAGGAAAATGAAAGAGATTATTAGCTCAGACAAACTCAAACATTCCTTAAAGTCAAAATGTTTTGATGTGCCTGTCCTACATGCGTAGGAGCCTATGAACCAAGGCGCAGTGTATTTCCGTACTTGGTGCAAATCAAACAACTAACAAAGAGTGATTAAATTGGTGATAAGAACAAATGCAAAGAAGAAGAAGAATTTTTTTTTCTGTATGTATACACTTTCATAGTATAGAATACTTCATCTCAAAACTTTACTTCATCATTCCCATTTTCTAGATTACTTAGCTAGTTAGTTAATTTGTATCAAGCCTTGTGACAACATGAGACTTCTACAAGGGCTTTATGTTCCTCTGTCTTTTGTGACTTCTAGAACAGTATTTCATATCAGAGATATTCCATGCATTTCATCTTTCATTGTACATCTCCAAGTTAATTTTGGTCCTCTTTCATCAATATGTATTCAAGTGATGGCTGTCTGGCTGTTTTGTTTATGTTCTCCCTGGATGTTCAACCACCCTTCAGTGCCTCAAGACTTTGTCTCCAGTTCTGTTTAGGATGTCTCCTTTCTATTTTCCTTGCGGGTTGCACTCAAGTGTCTGACTAGTGGCCCTCGATTGTGTCTTCCGTAGGGTATGCCTGACCCACCATCATTTCCACCTTGTTCTGTTAAGGATATTTCCATTCTTGACAAACTGGTGTCCAAGAAATATCTATTGTATGATATATTGAGTACAAACTGTTGTTTACAATAGTTAATTATACACATAGAGTACAACCACTAAAGCATCATCACACACACAAATAAATAGGTACAATCTAGGTATGTCAAAGGAAACATCCGTACTGAGGTAACATTCCATCACATCAAAGTTAGTTTCAACTGGATAAAACCACAGACTTCATATTTATTTTTAACAGCACAGAACAACTAAATTTAAAGAATAGAAGATAGCTAAAATGATCTGTTTATAAAAAAAACCAGTATGGATCAAGTTAATTTTGTGAAAACCAGCACTGACAAAAAATATTTAATTAAACGCATTATCTGAGCTAAAATATGTGTTCAGGAAAGGTCAGAGTATCTTCACTCACACATAATGTGTTCTCTAACATATATTATAGATTTGTCTTATCTTCGAACGCAATTCTGATTGAGAGATTACATTGATTTCCAATCAAGTTTAATTTAATAGAGATATTCATTGCCTGCTTATGTTGTCATGACACTCATATAACTTAACAAACATGATATTTCAAATCATTGTTTGGTGTAATATAAACTTAATAAGCATTCTACTTCAAAGCAGGAAAATATTATTGGTTTTATAGAATATGCAAAATAAAAATCACTTCACTTTCATTCTTTTAAATAATATTATTTTATAACAAGTTATTACCTACAATAATTTTCTATACAGTGCAATATTTTCTCTGTCAATAATTTTCTATATAGTGCAATATTTTCTCTGTCAATAATTTTCGATACAGTGCGATATTTTCTCTGTCAATAATTTTCTATACAGTGCAATATTTTCTCTGTCAATAATTTTCTATACAGTGCAATGTTTTCTGAAAATAATTTTCTATATAGTGCAATACTTTCTGTCCAGAATTTTCTATACAGTGCAATGCTTTCTATCTCAATAATATTATATATAGTGCAATAATTTATGTCAATAATTTTCTATACAGTGCAATACTTTCTATCTCACTAATTTTTTATACTGTGCAATAATTTCTGTCAATAACTTTCTATACAGTGCAATACTTTCTATCTCACTAATTTTTTATACTGTGCAATAATTTCTGTCAATAACTTTCTATACAGTGCAATGCTTTCTATCTCACTAATTTTCTATCTCAATAATTTTTCTATCTCAATAATTTTCTATATAGCGCAATACTTTCTGTCAATAATTTTCTATACAGCGCAATGCTTTCTCTGTCAATAATTTTCTATACAGTGCAATACTTTCTCTGTCAAGAATTTGGACATGCAATATTACATTGTTGTCAATTAAATGATTTAATTTTTTTTTAAATTCAATCATTTTAATTTTAGAAAAGAACAAGTTCAGAAAACTACATTAATCTAAACACACCCACAAGCAATGTAAGGGGATAACAAAGAAGTTTGCAACAGAAAATGTTGTCATTTGCAACAATGGTTACACAAGCAGCAATGTGCTTTGAATCAAGACTTTGTTAGAAGCTGAAAAATAAACAGACACAAAATAAAATACAGACAAATAGAGCTGAAACTCCAGACAGTGCAACAGTATAAAGGAGTCAACATTTTTAGAAATATAATATAAAATGTCCACTATTTACAGAAAAAAATACGGCACAAAAAAAAGGAACCTAAAAAAATATAAGGACAAGACAAAAATAATTTTCAGCAGCAAGCCAGCATAGGGCATGAGTCAGCTCTGACAGTAGCCGCTATGAGCAATCAGATATAACACTTTGCTACACTACAACCCAGTAGGTGTGTTACTATAAAGTGTGTTATTTTGTTGCTAAAAATCATATCAGTACAAATTTGTATCAAACTAGATAAAATTCTCTCAGGATATCAGGGAAATGGGTTAATGTGAAAATGAAAATCGTGGCATATCCACTTCTGGTTTACACTACGTCCCCATCAACCACAGTAAACGAGTTGTTGATTTTCTAAGCACCATTTATACTTTCAGTAGTTTGCCATTGCTTTATGAACAGTGAGGTCTGGGGATCCTAGAGAGAGAGAGAGAGAGAGAGAGAGAGAGAGAGAGAGAGAGAGAGAACAGTGAGGTCTATTTTCACCGTTCATAAAAATCCACAAGAACAAATATGCTTCCTTCTTCTTCGAACACACCATATTGACTACTTGTTAACCACTCTGTGTAATTTGTATGTGATCTGAGCCTAAGAGCGATTGTACATTGTGCCAGTTATGTGCCTACAAGTAGGCCAACACATCCGATTTCTGCGATGCTTTTTATTTACTAGGGTAGCTTCCTAGGTCCTACATCAGTTGCCTCTTACGACATGTCTTGTAGGTCACAGTGGTACTATTCTTTACTTCCCTTGCGGGCCCCAGCACCACATGAGAAATTTGCTTCCAAACTGTCCGTTGCAAAGCTTGAACCAGGTACTCTTGGGTTGTGATCGAGCTCACTACAGCTAGGCAACAGATGCAAACTATAGGTTAATGTAAACAAGTGAAATCTCTTGTTTTTTGAATGTCTTAGTTACAGACAATGCAATGAAATACTAACACTGTATTAGGAACAATTTCAGCACTATGGTTCATTAATCCCTTCACTATTTTGAGCCGATAGACTGGCTCGCTGTATTTTTTAACAATGACGCAAAACTATTATAGTGGCTAACTCAGAATACATTTTAATTTAAAATGTATCTGAGGGGAAAACAAAATACGAAGTGAAAGGGTCGCCCAGTGGTTACCTGGGCCCAAATTTGGGGTGTAAAGAATAGAACCACTGTTACCTGTCATACATGTCATAAGAGGCGACTAAGGAGGTTTGGATGAAATTGGATGCACATGTCCTAAACATGTAGAATTCTATGCGTTTAGGGACCTACTAAACCAATGTGCAATGTATACACGTTCTTGGCAAACATCAAACATATCACAAAGAGTGATTCCGTGAAAGGGTTAATAAAGTTGAATTAAAAAATGTCATAAAAATGTTAGTGATAAGTTATAACCCTGGGAATAAGAGATGAGAAAGAAAATCAACACAAAATTTCAATCTAAGTAAAAAAAATGTAGAAATCGAAACAAGCTACTATCTACTAAAGAATAAATCAACATATTAGAATATAATGAATTGCACAATAATCAAGGTGGGCAACTTTTACAAATGGCTGACTGGGGAGAAATTATGAGTTGAAATCAATCACTGGTTACAGTAAATGCAATCAAACCAACCACAAGCTATTATTATTATTATTTAAAAAATATTTTAAATAAAAGTTAAAAAAAAAGGTAACTATAAGATACAAGGTCTGGTATGGTTCTAATAGGTTAGGGAAATATATGTCATTGAACTTTAATGGTTGAATTGTATCACTCAAATTCCATTCAATACTTACTCTCTAGGTCACATTTGACAGACACAACTTTAGAGAACAAATAGTACAAGCATGTTAAGTTAAATAATAGGCATAGTACATAATAAACTCGTACTATTTCAGTTCATGAGCTACTTTACCTAAGTTTTCAACTTCTTATCCTTGATCTAATCAACATATACATATACTTTCAGCAGTACATGGGAATTGGAACATACCATTATGTTGATCACAAGGGGTACAAGGGTTATAAAAGGGTCTAACGGTGAAGGATTGACTTCATTGCACCGGGTTTCTCCATATGGTTCGGTCCCCGTCGGAAGAAATGGCATGCCACCTGCCGAGTGTGTTGCTGAAAGCTAGAACTCCATAGCTCCAGCAACAAACCTAGGATCTCGTGAAAATTGCAAATGTGACTTGGTCCAGATTTCAACCCACATCCTTCAGAACAACAGGCAAACCTCTTTAACCACTTCACCAATGAGACCCCCTGAGGGGTTATACTGAGGAGCAAAGAAGAGTACCACTGTGTTGTGTCCTATGTGTCATTATATACTAGAACTTTAGTCAGTGATTTCTTCTTTTGTTGTCCAACTGCTACTAGACTGTAGACCAGCATCATCGTTAGTTTGTTGATTGAATCATGCAACTTTAGTTAAACAAAGATTGTTTCTATAAGTAGATATCATTTCAATGATTGAATCATGCAACTTTAGTTAAACAAAGATTGTTTCTATAAGTAGATATCACTTCAATGATTTAATCAAGCAACTTTAGTTAAACAGAGATTGTTTCTATAAGTAGATATCATTTCAATGATTGAATCATGCAACTTTAGTTAAACAAAGATTGTTTCTATAAGTAGATATCATTTCAATGATTGAATCAAGCAACTTTAGTTAAACAAAGATTGTTTCTATAAGTAGATATCATTTCAATGATTGAATCAAGCAACTTTAGTTAAACAAAGATTGTTTCTATAAGTAGATATCATTTCAATGATTGAATCAAGCAACTTTAGTTAAACAAAGATTGTTTCTATAAGTAGATATCATTTCAATGATTGAATCAAGCAACTTTAGTTAAACAAAGATTGTTTCTATAAGTAGATATCACTTCAATGATTGAATCAAGCAACTTTAGTTAAACAAAGATTGTTTCTATAAGTAGATATCATTTCAATGATTGAATCATGCAACTTTAGTTAAACAAAGATTGTTTCTATAAGTAGATATCATTTCAATGATTGAATCAAGCAACTTTAGTTAAACAAAGATTGTTTGTATAAGTAGATATCATTTCAATGATTGAATCAAGCAACTTTAGTTAAACAAAGATTGTTTCTATAAGTAGATATCACTTCAATGATTGAATCAAGCAACTTTAGTTAAACAAAGTTTGCTGAATCACATAGAATAGCTAAGCTATGTGAATATTTCATGTACATATATCAGGTACATTATAATTCATTTAATTTGAAGAAAATTGTTATAAACAGTGTCAATGTTAAATTTGTTGTACACATGAAGATGAGTAAGATTCC
Organism: Arion vulgaris; assembly: GCA_020796225.1. Classification (NCBI taxonomy): domain Eukaryota; kingdom Metazoa; phylum Mollusca; class Gastropoda; order Stylommatophora; family Arionidae; genus Arion; species Arion vulgaris. The sequence continues at coordinate 12,958,865 of CM036757.1, forward strand.
TTTAGAATATCTTCAACAACAACCAGCGAATAACCATACCAGTTCAATGTTGTCAAATTATCCTTGTCATTAGATGTATATGTCCAACTATCCTTGTCATTAGATGTGTATGTCCAACTATCCTTGCCACTAGATGGGAGAATGTCAAACTATCCTTGCCACTAAATGTGTGTATGTCCAACTATCCTTGTCATTATATGTGTGTATGTCCAACTATCCTTGTCACTGGATGTGTGAATGTCAAACTATCCTTGCCATTAGATGTGTGAATGTCAAACTATCCTTGCCATTAGATGTGTGAATGTCAAACTATCCTTGCCATTAGATGTGTGAATGTCAAACTATCCTTGCCACTAAATATGTGTGTCCAACTATTCTTGCCAATAGGTGTGTAAATGTCCAACTATCCTTGCTATTAGATGTGTATGTCCAACTATCCTTGCCCCTATATGTGTGTATGTTCAACTATCCTTGTCATTATATGAGTGTATGTCCAACTATCCTTGCCACTTGATGTGTATGTCCAACTATCCTTGTCACTAGATGTGAATGTCCAACTATCCTTGCCACTAAATGTGTGTGTCCAACTATTCTTGCCACTAGGTGTGTAAATGTCCAACTATCCTTGCTATTAGATGTGTATGTCCAACTATCCTTGTCATTATAAGTGAGTATGTAAAACTATCCTTGCTATTATATGTGTGTATGTCCAACTATCCCTGCCATTATATGTGTATGTAAAACTATCCTTGCTATTATATGTGTGTATGTCCAACTATCCCTGCCATTATATGTGTATGTAAAACTATCCTTGCTATTATATGTGTGTATGTCCAACTATCCTTGCCATTAGATGTGTATGTAAAACTATCCTTGCTATTTTATGTGTGTATTTTCAACTATCCTTGCTTTTAAATGATGTGTAAGTGTATGTCCAACTATCCCTGCTATTATATGTGTATGTAAAACTATCCTTGCATTATATGTGTTATGTCCAACTATCCTTGCTATTAGATGTGTATGTAAAACTATCCTTGCTATTATTGTTGTATGTCCAACTATCCTTGCTATTAGTGTGTATGTAAACTATCCTTGCATTATAGGGTGTATGTCCAACTATCCTTGCTATTAGATGTGTATGTAAAACTATCCTTGCTATTAATGTTGTATGTCCAACTATCCCTGCTATTATATGTGTATGTAAAACTATCCTTGCTATTATAATGTGTTTCCAACTATCCTTGCTATTAGATGTATGTACAACTATCCTTGCATTTTTAGGGTAAATCACTATCCCTGCATTATAGTGTGTATGCTCAACTATCCCTGCCATTATATGTGTATGTAAAACTATCCTTGCTATTATATGTGTTATGTCCAACTATCCTGCATTAGATGTGTATGTAAAACTATCCTTGCTATTTTATGTGTGTATGTTCAACTATCCTTGCTATTAGATGTGTATGTAAAACTATCCTTGCTATTTTATGTGTGTATGTCCAACTATCCCTGCCATTATATGTGTGTATGCTCAACTATCCCTGCCATTATATGTGTGTATGTCCAACTATCCTTGACCATTAGATGTGTGTATGTCAAACTATTCTTATTATTAGATGTGTACCAAACCATCCATATTCTTGAATACTGTAGTTATCTTAAATCCTCCATAAGCACAAACAGTTTATTTATCTAAGAAATATATGACCACACCATGTAACAACACTTTTATCAATAACACTTAATGCTCCGATGTGTTAGTTACATTTCTTCCATCAGTCACATTTTTATTAAGACAACTCTACAGTAGTTATGAAATCAATTCAAAAGTGTGTCCAATCATGTCTACTTATCATTCGTTTGTCACTTGTTTTTGCCAGTGTTTGCTACAATGTCTGCAGGCAGGCATTATACAAATCTGTGTTAGCCTTGTTTCTCTGGAGTAGTACATGTAATTTAATCTGTGATGCCTAAAATAGCAATGTAGGGCTGCATTGCATTGTTATTGATTTTATGTCCATATGTATTTGTGCATTTGGTTATGTTTGGTATTTTGTTGCACTGTTGAGACTGAGACGATATAGTAATGCTGAGTTTGTGGCAAGATGTTTAAATATGACTGAAATAGTTTATATGATCATATTAAGATACTCCACTACTGCTTCTTCTTCAAACGCTCCATATTGACCATATGTTAACCACTCTTTGTGACTAAGAGCAATTGGGCGCTGTACCAGTTATGCGCCTACAAGTAGGCCAGCACATGATTTCTGCTACGCTTTTTATTTACTAGGGTAGCTTCCCTAGGTCCCTACCCCAGCAGTCGCCTCTTACAACAAGCCTTGTAGGCCGCAGTGTTACTATTCTTTGCTCCCCTTATGAGCCCCGGAAACACACGGGCGACTGCACTACAAAGACTGATGTTGCAGTTATTTGGTTAATTACATCTCCAGTACCATATCCATGCGGTTATATTTAGTCAGCATAAATCTGACACCTGATGTATTGGCATCCCTGTGCAATGAAAGTGATGGCAACTGTTTCTCTTCCATTAAATTTTCTTCTACCCATCACCATCATCATCATCCAGCAGCTTGTCAATTACAGAACATTGTGACTACAAAAATCCTTTACAATTGTTATCATAGAGCAGACGTCTTGCTTCTGTTATTGTTATATTCAAGTCATCCATCACATCCTGTATCCATTTTCATCCTAGTATTCCTCTTCTTCTTCTCTATAAAAAGCAACTCTCTATAACTGTCCTTTCCAAACCTTCACATTTCTTTATGTGTCATTCATTAGTACTTCACTTTCCTTAATTGTATTTCTCTTATCAACTAATTTTCTTGAATTCTTATTGAATAAATAGTTTCTTCTATGTGTCCACAGAATTCTGAGAACGCATGTACAACATTTATATTTATAAGCACTTTAGGCTGATTTGCTAAATAATATCATGCGCTTGTATGATATTATTGAGGATAAGCATGTTTGCTGAGTATATGTATGCTTGTAGTATTCTGATTATTGTTGCCCTTTTGGTTACCTCAGATCTCAACTTCTAATACTTCTCAATCATTTAAGAAACTGATAATTTTATTGTGGGTGTATATACTCGTATACATATATGTGTGTGTGTGTGCAGATGAATGTGATGGATATATTTTTGCATATACATATATATATAGATGAAATCAGAGACATGTCTGGTCAACCACTAGTGACAACTGTTATAAGAAAGAGAAGATGGAGATATATTGGGCACACCTTGAGGAGAAATGATCAACGAATATCAAAGCAGGCATTAAAGTGGGATGCAAAGGGTTCAAGAAAGAGAGGTCGACCTAAAGAGACCCTGAAACGAACTTTGCTGAGAGAGGCAGGAAATATCGGTCTCAGTTCCATGGAGGAGATTGAGCGAGTTGCCCAGGATAGAATGGTATGGAGAAATTACTTGCAGGCCCTATGTAATGTATACGTCGAGATGAATTATTATTTTATATATATATATACATATATATAAAATATATATATAAGAGAGAGAGAGAGAACAAGAAAGAGGGAGAGAGTAAGAACAAAGTAATGCAATTCTAAAACTGCACTATAGTGAAATGATAAAAGAGCATTAGTTTGTGGTTAGGTAACATGGAAAGTTGCAAGAAGATAGTCAGAGTAGCTCACTGCAGTGAGCTGAACTTTAGAACCAGTGAAATGGAATAAATTCAGTTAGTGAATTGTTGCTGAAACTACTATGTATGTGCTCTGATGCAGACAACTTTAGTTAGCAGTCAGCTATAGCTGAAACGAACCAAGCACTACTATGTTCTGGGTGCACTGAAGTTGATTCTTTCCAACAAATTACATTAGTATTGAAGTATTCAGTATTGTGATTAGTTGAAGTTAAGAAAATGTAGAAAATGTAAGTTAACAAACATCAAATGTTAACGGAAACCACATAATAATTGAAACGAGACATCATTATTTAATAAAATTACAACACAAGAAAATTGAAAAACAAAAACAAATGAAGGACTTCTCGAAACCCTAAATCACATACATCCATTGAAACCAAAAATGTAGTGGAAACTGCTCTCAATAAAAGTGTTTAGTATGATAATTAACAGAACTTCTTCTTCTTCAAGTGTTCCATAGCGACCACTTGTTAAAGCCTAAGAGCGTAAGAGCGATTGTACGTTGTGCCAGTTATCGCCTACAAGTAGGCCAGCACATCCGATTTCTGCGATGCTTTTATTTACTAGGGTAACTTCCCAACATCAGTCGCCTCTTACGACATGCCTTGTATGTCGCAGTGGTACTATTCTTTGTTAACATTGTAAGCCGCGGCCCCACACGGATGATTAACAGAACAATATATTTATACAGAATAAATATCAGAAACAGGATGTAATACTCAAATAAAATACTATAACCCAATGGCTAGATACCTTATAACAAAAATGTGATTTATAGTGACACTAATGTCCACTTCATCACCAAATGTATCTTATAAGTCTTAAACTCTCATTGTAGTCTTACATTTCCTGCCATCTTCATTCTTTCTCTTCTGCTATTACCATCAATCATTCTCTTGGTTTATTGTTACTCTTACTAACAGTGACTAATTGTCAACTTTAACACTAACACTGATTCCATTAATGAATATTGAATTGTGTCACAAGGGACAAAGTTCCAGACTGTTTTCACATCAGACTTCATTTAATCACTTTGGCTAACACTTGAAATCTGACTGTTCCAGTGACTGCTCAATCTACTAACTCAATACTAACTACAGTGAGATCACCTTTAATTTCACTTGTCCAGAATTACACCAAGCACATTTTTTTTCTTCTGGCTACACAGTTTAAAATCTTCAGTTGAAAACTAGAGTTGGTATTTAAAATATATATATATTTCTGTCTAGGAACACCCATACAATTTTTCCTTCAATATACTATATAACCATATTACTTAGACAAACTATTTGCTTATTGTTCATTGTTGGTCTGTTGTGGTTGGAAAGGGCAGTGGATGGATGAAGCAGAATTACCACATATATACTACAGTATACAAAATTACTGAGGAGCATCTGGCCGAATGTATAAGAGTGCGGCTCCCATGCGGAAGACCTGTGTTCAATCCTCAGTAGGGCCAAGGATTTTTTTCTGTCATGGACATAAATGAAATATCCTAACCTGAACAGCTTGGTGGTAACTGCACTGGCCATTAAATCCATCAGGCTCTCAACCCACCTGTCCTACACTGCCCTAAAAAGCGGCACTACAGGCAGTAACAAGATTTTTTTTTAAATAGCAAACTAAGTTCATAATGAACACACTAGTACTTGCAGTCTGACACATGTGCTTTTACAACATGCATACACATCTACTCATGTCACCCATTACAATTTGTTTTCAATAAATATATTCAGTCTTATTATTTATGTTACAGTTTCTCTCTATATTAGTTTTCTTAGTTCTGATTATCTGTGCTGAGGTTGTTTTTATTGCTTACAGTGTACAAGTAGGAGGGTCAATTCCTTTCCTTATGTGTGCAACGTCCAGTGTAGGATTAAGCCTACAACCATCTTGTGTTCTAGTTGATAGGCAAACACTTATGCATTATGTTAATCCTTCCCACACTTATATAACAAATACAAGTTATATTAGATTACGCTACTTTCATTGACTACTTATATAACGGACCAAATTAATGCAATAAAAAACCCACATACATCGTACAAACATCCTACCAAACATCTTATTAAAGCAACTACATAGAATGTGTGCCCGATACAAACAACAATAAAGTGTCAAACAAAGTACTACAAAAGCTACCATTGCACCACATCTGATGCAGGTTGTCTGCTAGGGTCAATATGCACCACATCTGATGCAGGTTGTCTGCTAGGGTCAATAACAAAGATGGCCCCACAGCTACAGTAAGATGGAGCAGAACAAAGAAGCTTTCCCACAGATAGGGAAGAATTTTAAACAATGTACCCTGTGAACTGTTTTTCTTCAAAAATCCAAATTCAAAATATTATCAACATAGGACATTCAACAGAATCTTGGGTTTGTAACAAATATTAGAAAAACAAGTAACAATATCAACTGATCATTGAAGAAAAATAAACTTAAATTAAAATGTTCATAGGTACCTTTTGAATCTTCATCCTCTATGGTGTTACTCTCTGTTGACTCTTTGATGGCATCATTTTTCTTTACATTCAAGCTACGACCTATGATGAACAAACAAATGGGCGTATATATTACAATCAATTTAATTCATAAATAGAGAGCTCAGAGAGTTTGCAGCAATGCTGATGTATGAGAAGGTAGTAAGTACCACATTATCTAAACTACTAGGTGAATTAAGAATAATGCTGCTGCGATCAATCCCCAATATATTACAAACATAAATGTTTTAAGCAAGAGATTTGGTAGATGTGGTGCAGATGAGAAACTGATCTTTCTAAGTAGATATGTCCTCATTGCATCTAGCTTACCTCAATCCCTGCAGCAATCAAACAACTAGTCACGTCACACATGTATATTCAAGGAGTGTATGTGACAAAACAAAACCTGTATTGATAACAGTTAAGTGATATACATGATACTAATTATGTCTTCCCTGTCACTGTAGCGTAGAGGCTAGGTGGTCACCTTTTGTGACAAAGGTAAATGGTTTGTTCCCTCATGAAGCAATCAGGATATTTTTTAGACATCCTGATCTCAGTGTAGGTGAGATAAAGTATCAAGTCCTATTGGAGATGGACGATAAAATGTAAGTCCTGTGTTCAATTTTAGAATGTAAAAGAACATGTGGCAGTTCAAAATCAAAATGAGCAGGCTGGAAAGCTACTGCCCAGGCAAAGAGTGGCCAGTATCACAGTTAACGGCATGATAAATGTTTTGTAGTAAAACATGGTTCCGGTGTTGTCTCCGTGTGATGATCAAGTCCAGTTGGTGCAAATAGCTAAATATACTGGATGTTTCCATGACACTTCATGATGTCATTTTGTTACAAAGAAGACCTTTGTGGTACACATATGGTTGCTTGTGCAGAACTCCAGCAATCTTTGCCAATTTTCATTCATGCATTCAATATTGTGATTACCAAGAATTTATCTGATCTCACATGAACATTAAAATTGGCATAAATGTATATGTAATCTGTCCTTGAAGCTGCTTTCACTATATATAATTATCCAGCTATTCATAGAAGATGTTCTGCCGAGTGGTTATCGGGGCCCAAATTTGGGGTGTAAAGAATAGAACAACTGTTACCTGCCACATATGTTGTAAAAGGCGACTAAGTAGGTTTGGCTGAAATCGGATGCACGGGTCCTAAATGTGTAGAAGTCTATGCGTTTAGGGGCCTACAAACCAATGTGCAACATATACATGTTCTTGGCAAAGATCAAGCATATCACAAAGAGTGATTAAAATTGGTTGAAAAGAACGAATGCAAAAAAAAAGATAGAAGCTATCATTCACATCCTCATCCGATGTGAGCGTTGTTGCATATTTTGTGAGAAGGTTGATAACCTCAAGGATAGTGTTCTTTCATATTTTTTTTCACTGGACTGTCAATCATTTCCAATAATGAGTACCTCATATAATAACAATTACAGTTTTCATTGAAGTATTACAGTGGTTACTAACAGTTATTAAATTATTCCTCATCTACAATAAAACTATAATGGCTACATGAAAACAGTCTACAATAACACAGTAATCAGCTGTATTAAAACAGCCTACAAAACAACCATCAGCTGCATTAACACCTTTAACTATACAAAAAACATCAGCTATATTAGAACATCAGTAAGCTAAATTAAAACATCCAATGGCTACACTAAAAGTTTAGCTACATTTAAATAGCTTGCAGCTACTTTAACATAGCTGTCGTCAATATTAAAACAACTACTACCCACATTAAAACAACTACTACATACATTAAAAAACAGTATTCAGCTACAATAAAACAGTCTTATATTACACTAAAACAGTCTTATTACTACATTAGATAATCCATTCAACTACATTTAGTCATAAATTACATTCAAACAGTATTTACTTTCAAGACTCATGAGAGTATCAATTACATAATAGCTATGTTCAACAAAACAGCTTTAAAACATTCTTAACTAGATTTAATCCTGCTTCTGACTACATTACAACAGCCATTTAAAAATGTCTTTCCTCTAAATTAAAACTGCCTTTTATCTACATTTAAACAACACAAAAGTACAAATAAGTTTTTTAAAATTGTCAACCACTACAGGTAGAGAAGGTAAATAAAGTAATTGAATAGAAAAACTTATTACAAGATGTATGTTGATATACTCCAGAAGCAAATAATTGATAAATTAAGCAATGAAATACTACTGATTTCACAGAACAAATATATGTGAATGAACAACAAACAAAACTATAGAAGAAATGTTGGATAATTGAAGATCATAACACAATCTGTAATGACTTCATTCAACTTCAGCTGCTTGCTAAACAAACAAATAATAACCAAGAAAAGTTGCAACAAAAAGGAATAGAAATAATGTATTGAGTACAATCTACTGAAAATAATCATTTATTGTATTTAAAATATATATATATATATATATATATATATATATATATATATATATATATATATATATATATATATATATATATAAAATATATATATATATATATATATATATATATATATATATATATATATATATAAAAGAGAGCACCAAAATAAAAAAAAAATTGCAATTATTCTGTTCTAAAAGGTACTTGCAGGTTCTACAAGCAAATGCTAAATGAAATACAGATACAAATTTTGTTCTGAAATACTCAGATTTTTCTTTAAAAAAATTTGAATTTTCTAGATGAATATGTTTTACTCTGAACTTCTTTAATCAAGCAGTTATTGTTTTTCACTATCTTGCTTAGTGAAGTTTTTAAAATCCCATTATTTCCATTGGTTCATCTGCTTCTTCTACTGAATACACTTTCAGATATCAACTTGAATATATTATTTTAAAGCATTAATCCAGCAATGATATCCTCTCTGAAAATATTGTCTCGGAATGGTACTGGTGTCTGTCATAACGCTTTCTCTACTCCTGATGTCTTGGGAGACTTTTTCAATGAAAATGATACCAATTGAATTTGATATTGAATTGTGTGATTGTTTATCTATTACATTTATTGAGTATTTCTTAGTGGATGATAGTATTATAAGGTGTATCTGTGGCGTAGAGGTTAGATGCTAGTCTTTCATACCAAATGTTACCAGGTTGTTTTTCCAGTGATCCATGATCTCAGTGTAGATGAGATCGAGTTCCTAGTCCTATTGGAGACGGATGATAGAGCGTAGGTCCCATGTTTAATTTGAGCATGTAAAAGAACCCTTGGCAGTTCAAAATCGAGAAGAGCAGACTGGAAAGCCACTGCCCGGGCAAAATTCATTATAAAAGATTAAAAATAGAATTCCTACAAAAATATCTTCACCATCTTCAGAATTACATTGAGGACCCTCACCGGTGCTACGGAGTTCCTGCACTGCGGCCGAGATCTTCCTGTGTAATAAAGAGATCGGAGCACACATGGTTACTCACCAAAGTGCAATGATGATGGTCTTATCAAATCAATTAATCACTCAATTATAAATGCTTATTGTCTGTATTGTTGATATAGTCTACTGTGATTTGTAAAACATAATCCTGCTTTGTGATGGATTTATCTATTTCTGCAGTGCTGCTGGGTCCCTGAATGAAAGACCGTTTTCAGGAAGTCAAGGTTAAGTAATCGATGAGATCAGCAAGCCTGGTAATGGATAATTTGTATTCTAGAATACATTTAGTGTTGCGTGAAGAACTAACATCAGGGATGGTGTAAACAATCAATTAATGGCATCACACTTAACAGATGCAAATTACACTGAGAGAAGGAACAGTTACTGTATACGCAATTATACCCTAACTCATTATCATGTCCTTCGTCGTATTTAGGCGACCTCCCCCGCTCCTGTGTGGTTTTTGGAGTAGTTAAGAATAGAACTACTGTATCCTCCTGCATGTTGTAAAATGCGACTAAAAGTTGTTCAGCATAAGGTAAGTGACCCCATGCAATTTTTAAAAAACCAGATTGATTCATTGATTGGATCATCATTACCGCACTTCGGTGAGTTAGTATATGTGCTCCGATATTTTTCTTACACAGGAAGATCTCGGGGTTCACGAACTCCGTAGCAACGGTGATGATCCCAATGTAATTTAGAAGATGGTGAAGATATTTTGTTGGGATTTATTTTTGGAACTTTTCTAATAAATGTTGCCCGGACAGTGGCTTTCCAGCCTGCTCTTCTCGATTTTGAACAGCCAAGGATTCTTTTATGTGCTCAAATTGAACATGGGACCTACGTTCTATCGTTCGTCTCCGATAGGACTAGGAACTCGATCTTACCTACACTGAGATTAAAGGTCTCTCTCGTATGCCAGATGTTTCGCCTCTGCAGCCATCATGCTCGAACAATTACATCATGAATCATCTTCTCCGTGGTTTTCCTCTTCTCCTCTTTGCCGGGATGCCTCCTTTCACGATGGTCTTCTTCCGCCCTTATGTATCTTTATATATCCAAAATACTTCAATTTTCTCATTCTTATTTGTAGCATCAGCCAGTTTTCTTTGATTTTGATCTCTTTCTGGATCGATATATTTGTTCTCTTCTCTGTCCATGATATATGGAGAACTCTTCTGTAACACGTATGTTCAAAAGCAAACATATTTTTCCACCCCCTTGTTAAATTAAAAGCATCTCAAAATTCAACGTTGGTTGAAAATTATCTCTATAGATTCTCCCTCTCTCTCTCTCCTCATCTACGGACCTGTTTGTCAGCCATAATATTTTACATTCACGCAATTATTTTGGTAGAAATTACTCAAACAGTTCAGAATTAATATACCATAAGACCGGTTTAGTGGTCAGGATAAAGATCAACTATACCTACACACAGGGACTGGGGCAACAGTTGGGGTCATTTGGGTCTCAATCTCTTCACTCTTCTGCCCCATCATGTCGAACGTTATGCATATAATGATGGTCTTTGTGTTACTTCCTGGTGATACACATGCATCATTCTGCCACTCGTGTGTTCCGTCCTATTTCTATCAAACGTTAAATTTCAAATTCCTCGAGTCTCAGTATAGATGCGTCATCAATTTATGTGTTCTACGCTAACGGTCGCTAAGCAACTGAAGAGTGTGACACACATATCCATCTTCACTAGTTCCAAGTTAAGTGTTTTCAAAGTTAGACTGTCAGTTCAGTCATTGTATTAATATTATGCAATATTCCACCACTCTTACACAAATAAAAATTGCTATTTTTATAACATGTAACAATAAATGTATACATAGTTGTCAAACATAAGTATAGAAAAAAATATTGTAAGTAATAATATGTTGGTCGAAACGTTGCTGTATATTGTCATTGTTTTTGTAATTTGTAAAACTACAGTACTTTGTGAATACGTGTTTCGCCTATTTAATAATACTATTTACATACAACGCCCCCAACAAACTAGCAGCTGTACAATAATTAACAGACAGTTTCCCGTCTGGAGCCAGACGTGCTCATTCCCTCATATTATTGTGTATTGGAGATTGACCAGTACTTTTAGATACTAGTCTAGGAGATTTAGATATCGCGCCTTATTTTGGGTGGGAGATGGGAAGTGAGAGGTGTTCAAATAATAATGACATTTAAAATGAAGTTATCACAACATAATCGCAAGTATTTGCTGATTTTGGTTTTGTGGAGGATTTATTTCACAGTTCCTACAGCCCCCCAATCCCCTCTCGTTTCAATATAGTTTACTGTGTTTGAGAGGTACGAGTCAGCTCTGAAGGTCTCCATATGACCAATCAGATCTGATACAATAATAATAATATAATAATTTCTCTCGCACCATTATACGTTACATAAGGCCTGCAAGCAGTTTCTGCAAACCGCTCTATCCTGGGCAACTCGCTCAATCTCCTCCATGGAACTGAGACCGATATTTCTTGCCTCTCTCAGTAAAGTTTATTTCAGGGTCTCCCTAGGTCGTACTCTCTTTCTTGATCCCTCTGCACGCACTTCAATGCCTGCTTTGATATTCTTTGATCATTTCTTCTCAAGGTGTGTCCACCATATCTACATCTGATACCATGCTACAGTTTAACTCCAGATGTGGTACTTTAACTTTAAAAAAAAAATATTTGTCAAATCGTACAGCTACCCGTCTCTCTCTCTCATTCTCTCTCACGATCCCGTATGTACAAACGTTTCCCCTATTGGATCAAATGTGTACACTTAAGTCGAAATTCCGATGTGCTTATCCAACATGTTGTAAGGGCTTGACAGGGGCGCAAAGTACTCATATTCTCGGCACAAACCACACAGATCGCAACGAGTTGTTAACTTATTTGATAACAACGAATGCAAACAAACAAACACTGTGTATGACATCACAACCCAGTCTCCAGACAGACACGCTGTCCGATTCCTGCTGCTACCACCACCAGTGAGTCTTAGAAAATAGCAAATCTCATCACATTCTTCGCAGAACTCAATTTCTGTTGTCTATCAAACAGCTTGTTAAGTTTCTCTTCACGACATTCAGTTTAATTGTTTGTTATCGTCACTTTCAGTTTTTATTTTCCTCAAATTTTTGTTCAAAGTTTCTGTGTTTTTCTTGTAACTTGTATAGTCAGATATGGTTATGTTTGATGTAGTTAGCTATCTGTTTGTAACTTGTATAGTCAGATATGGTTATGTGTTTTGTATTTAGCTATCTGTTTGTAACTTGTATAGTCAGATATGGTTATGTTTGATGTATTGAGCTATCTGTGTGTAACTTGTATAGTCAGATATGGTTATGTTTGATGTATTGAGCTATCTGTGTGTAACTTGTATAGTCAGATATGGTTATGTTTGATGTATTGAGCTATATGTGTGTAACTTGTATAGTCAGATATGGTTATGTTTGATGTATTGAGCTATTTTAATTTGTATGTCAGATATGGTTATGTTTGATGTATTGAGCTATATGTGTGTAACTTGTATAGTCAGATATGGTTATGTTTGATGTATTTAGCTATCTGTTTCCTTTATCAATTTCTATCAAATAATTTTTCCTTCCAAATTTCGGCTGCCCGCTAATTTCTAATATTCTCATCATCTGGTGCCGTGCAGCTGGCGTGGGCGATCATGGATCTCAACTAATCTCAATCATAGGTGCTTACTATCATCTCAGATGTTGACGCTCTTCCGTGCCTTGAAGTCAAGCTATTTAAAATGTACTCTTTCTGTTTTCCTCTTTCTCGTCTACCCTCGATTTTACCGGTTGTCGCAAATGTGTTCTAAATCTCCCTTCCTCATCACATGTCCGAAAAATGATGACTGTCTCTTTCTTATATTGGAGATAAGCTTTCTGTGTCTTGATCTCGTTCAACACCTCAGCATTCTAATATTCTACACACACAAAAAAACATACCTAAAGCCGTACCGACATACATCTATGTTTATTTCACAAAATATGGACATAATCAATATTATAATTATGTCCATACTCTGCCAATGCCGATTCCAAGCCCGGATGAAAAAGGAGGAGGACTTGTGCGTGAGGCCAACTACCTCATCACAAGAAATTGAAATAGCTACAGAAACTTGTAAGAAAGATGTCGACCTAAGGAGACCTGAAACGAACTTTGCTGAGAGAGGCAGGAAATATCGGTCTCAGTTCCATGGAGGAGATTGAGCGAGTTGCCCAGGATAGAGCGGTATGGAGAAATTACTTGCAGGCCCTATGTAACGTATAACGGTACGAGAGGAATTATTATTATTATTATTAATATTAGAATTAGTTCTAAAAATAAAAATAAAACTGTTTTATTTCTATACTCCCTAAAAGTGTTTTGACCACAAAAAAAAAAAAAAGAAATACTCGATCAAATGTGTGAATTTATTCTTGTATTTCCAACTTGTTATACTTAAACATCTGGTTGTACTCAAGAAAGTCAATGTAAATGAAAGGAGTTAATTTGAGCTAACAATTACAATGAATGATATATGGTATTTTATTTGATGTAGAAAGAAAAGTCGATGACGAGATGATAAAGAATGTATGAGTGATTGATTATGCGTATCTAAGAGTTGCTATTATTGTTATCACCTGCATCAGACAAATATGGTTATTTCCATCCGTTCCTCGTGGAGCATAGGCCGTCAACAACTGTCGTCCACATTTCATAGTGTCTGGTGGATTTCTTTATAGTTTCCCAGGATATTTCAGCATCTTTCAGTTCCTCAAGAAGACTCCGTCTCCAGGTATGTTTAGACGTGACCACAGATAACATACGACCGGCGGGCTCAGATAAAAATTCTAGGAAATAAGGTCACAACTGTCGCCTGATCCTCGCATTCCAGTATTGTTGTATATAGACTAATTAATTCTACAAACAACACAACATGTTAAATCAAGGTTATATTATGTTAGAAATGAAGTTTAAAGATAAGGAATATCAGTGTTATTAACGCTTTTAATCAATAAATAATCATGGGCTCATAGAATTGTGTAAAATTGCAAAAAAGGGTAAAATGTTCTATCAAACATATTTAAAAAAACCAGCTCCCATTAAACATGAATTTTAGATTTCCCGTCTGAGCTAGTCGGCCTTATTTTGCCGGGGGCCACGGTTTAGGAAGTCCCTTGTTCCGTTTTCCTTGCAGGGTCTACTCAAGTGTTTGTCTAGTGACACTCAACGGTGTCTTCCTAAACCACGGTATGCCTAACCCATCACCATTTTCTCCTCCTGATAATAAAATATGTTAAAACAATGGAAAGGACGACAGTGATAAGAATGATAATAATTAGAACAAGTGAGACACTAGTGATAAGACAAATCAATTGTAAACGTGGACGTTCCAGCAGCTATCAGACCGGTCAGGACACCGAGACCGAGTATGAGTAACTAATTAACAAGTCAAATCACAACCCACCTTGATTAGAAAGGGACTTGTGAAAAAGATGTTTAAATCCGGGAGAGGCATGCCTCATCATGCTATGTCTCAAAGACATTTGTGTGTTGCTGGCTGGTGCGTCTAAATTATCGTAAACACTGGTTTCCAACTTGAGATTATATATTAGACAACAGGACTTACGTTTAACAGTCTTTCAAAAAGTGGAAACACTGTATATTGTCAAGTAAGTTCAACCACAGTTTCCCCATTTTAACGTACGATATGTCTATATATATCTCGAGAAACAATGAAACTACATGGGGTTTTATTGTCTTCCTCTTTATACTTAGTTTATATCATCCATCGTTCAATGAGAGAAATAAGAACACTTTTCCAGATCCGAATCCAACACATTTCACTCTATAATCACATGAACTAAATTCAAAGACAACACTTTATACAGTGCTAGATATGTACACATTGTTATGAAACTGTTATTTATCATCAATTCGTACCTGAATGATATCGAGAAAATGCGCCTTCCTTCAAATCCAGAGATAGAATAAAGATTTAAAACGGAACTACAACTTGCAAACACATACAAATATCATTACGTGGCATTGGGCGGAGGACAAGAGTACAAAAGTTACTAGATCATTGAAGAAGAACAAGACAAACACAACAAGACGAACAAAAAAACGATGAAAGAAGAAAACAGATGTCGAATAAAGAAAGAAAGAGAAAAAACACTAATATTAATTTAATTAACTGAAGAAAGGATTAGAATATTTTTGTTTCAAAGATCAAATATCTTTCAGTTCTAAAAATAAATCTGAAAGATATTTGATCTTTTTTATTTCTTCTTTTAAAAAAAAAAATATATGTCCTAAGCGACGGTCGCTAAGTAACTGCAGTGTGACATCCATCTACAATAGTTCTAAGATAGTTTTAAAAACGGATGACGATATGAAACGAATTAAAAATAAAAAATAAAAATTGGTGACATGTGGATAATTTTGTCATGTGGACCAAACAGAAAAAACAATTGTTGTGTAATATATGGGAGGGCGGCGTTCGCGGTGGTGGTGGTGGGGGGGTAGAATATAAGCTACTGTTAAAACATATTTTGTAATTAAAGAAAAAACAAAAAAAGAAAAAACAGGTAAAGACAATTTTCAAAGAATTTACATAAATAATGAAATAACCAGAATGTACATACAGTGCCAACGAAGTGACTGAAAAATAG
This sequence comes from Arion vulgaris, assembly GCA_020796225.1. Taxonomy (NCBI): domain Eukaryota; kingdom Metazoa; phylum Mollusca; class Gastropoda; order Stylommatophora; family Arionidae; genus Arion; species Arion vulgaris. The sequence goes on from CM036757.1 coordinate 12,975,114, forward strand.
GACGGTCAGAAGTTATACTGAACCTCAACGAATGAGTGTGAAGGTTGTCATTTAAAACATATAAAGCAGAAAAGTATATACTGATAATTATTTGTAAATTACATGTTAAAAACCAGTAGTGTTACATTTTAAACATAATTTCACATTGTTGGTGCAGCGGATTAGCGTAATGCATTTATATGGCCTTTTCGTCTTTACAGATGGTCAATTGGCAAGTGTTTTACTGAGTTTCTTCTGAGTTTTCGCTTTTCTCTCTTGTCGTTCAAGCTCATACGTAAGTCTCTTCTCAAAAGACTCTGCGACTTTCGTAATTTGGCTTTCCACACAACTCGGCCATCTGCTAGTTTTTCACATGTGCTGGGATCTATAGAAAAGTTTTCATTGAGGTTTTGCAATCTTTATATCTGAGCAGTGGTCTGCCCTGGTGCCTCTTCCCTCCGAAAGTTCACAGAACATTTGTTTTGGTATGTGACAAGTTTCCGTTCTTCTCACATGCCCCAACTATCTGAATGCATACGCGTTCGCCTATCGACTTGGACCCAAAGGGTTGTGTGAGTTCATCCCCCGACTTGACCCTCCGACGTGGAGAAAAATCATTGGATCTCCTACCACCTGCACACTAGTGCTTAGAAATGTGAAGTGACAGCCACTTCATACTATAGGTCTGAAAAAGCTACGGGACATTAACATATTGCTGCAGTAAACAACCAGTAATAAAATCTCAAGTCATGAACTTCTATTTTTCTATTTTTACAATGATCTACACTAGGTAACAAAAATAACCTTTTTTTCCATCAAGAAATAACCTGTATTTCACAAGCATCAATAAACCAATATTTCAACCCTCTATTTCAACTATCAAGTAACCGTGTGTCTTCACGATATTCATAAAACTTGTAAACTCTTCAAATTACGAGTTTTTGTTCTACCTAGTGTGAGCCCTGATTGCCCCAAGCTTTAAAAGATTGGACTGGGAATATAATTCATTTGATAGTTCTCAGTGTAAGGGCATTCCGACTTTGAGTTTGTCCGTGTTCTATAATGACAGCCAAGCTGTTATCTAACGTTGATGTCGCCGGTTTGATGAAATGACGTGTCAGCGTTTTCTCAATTTTAAATATAATCACTAATCATTTTTTATAGCTTAAGTGAACTTTGTGAGGTCATGAATGACAAGGATGCATAGTCTGGCTGATCCATAAGTTACAAGGTATTGAGTAACCTCCAGAGTGTTGTCGGGTTCGGGCTGGCTACCCATCTGGTAATAATAAATTTGCTGCCAAATTCATCTGAGAGCCGCGGTAGCGTAGTTGTTAGTGAACTCGCTTCTCAAGGCTGGTGGTCTGGGTTCAACTCCCGCAGTGTGCTGCAATTTTTCCCGACCGCGACGGCTTCAGGTCGACCCAGCCTCAACTGGGTACCAGACATGCTCTGGGAAAGTAAAGACGGCGCGTGATGCTGACCATATCACCCATCGTGTCGTCATGGTCATCAAAATACAGTCCAACACTGTTGCCTTATCTGGGGTAGGAAAGTTCCTGTTTTCCTTCCAAATTCAGCTAACATGAACTAGCTAGCATGAGTTCGTTGAGTGACTTACCCAAATAGGGCTTACGGAGGGTGTAAGCACTTTGCTGATGGGCAGTCCGACGTTGGTAAATTCAGAATGGTTGTGGTAGTCAGAGAGCTCGTCTGAGAGAAATACAGTTTACATAACAACGTCATATGAGAATGGAGATCGCTACCACTGAGTACCTGATGAGATTTCTGAGAACTTGACCTGGACGTCATGTAAATTCATCTGCAGGAGAACGCAGTAATAAACCTCAGCCATGCTTCTGAGGTATGATCAGATGAAAAGATTTTCCTTTTTTTCCATGGACAACTAAAATGTATCTTTGAAATAATACGATGTTTAAACTGATAATTTATATTTTGGTACTTCAGTATTAAACTAGACATAGTAAAAAATCAATCTTTAGTATTTATATATTAACAAATATTTCGCCCTGTGTGCCACCAGCTAAGGGACTGGAAAATAATACCATTGATATCGCATGTGTAAGAGGCGAGATTGTAGTGTCAGAAGTCTAGTAATAAAAGCGTACAGAAACGGATGTGCTGGTCTTGTATGCAAACGGGCACAGTACATCGCTATTGGCTCAGATCACATACAGATGACAATGCGATTGTTGAAGGTGGTGAGACTTTGCTGATGGGCAGTGACTGAGAATCAAATGAAGTTTGTGAGTGAGATAGCCTGAGTAGAATACAGTTGATAAAACGTCCAGTATGTGAATGGAGATCAAGCTACCACCAGTCCTGATGTAGATTTCTGAAATTTGACCTGACGGTCATCATTAGAGATTCATCTGACAGGGCGTCAGTTGTTAGTACCTCAGCCATGCTTCGAGGATGTGAGTTGAGGTTCCTCCTTCCTTATCCAGTTGGTGACAACTTTCAAATGTATCTTTGAAATATACTGATCGTTTATAACTGGATAATTATTTGCCTTCAGATTAAACTAGACATGTAAAAAAATCAACTAGTATTTATAATATTAACAAATATTTCGCCCGTGTGTGCGACCCGCAGAAGCAAAGAATAATACCATGACCTACACGATGTCTAAAGGCGAGAAATGTAGGAGCAAAGGAAGCTACCTAGTATAGCTTCCAAATCGAGCTGCTATGGTAAACTGGCATACGTAATAGCTATTAGGTGATACATACAGATGACATAGCGTGATTAACAAGTGAAGGGGTTAGCACTTTGCTGATGGGCAGTCCGACGTTGAGTAAATTCAGAATGAAGTTTATGTGTGAGAGTGAGAAGTAGGGTCGTTGCTGAGTAGAATACAGTTTACATAAAAAAACGTTCAGTATGAGAATGGAGATCAAAGCTACTACTGAGTCCCTGATGTAGATTTCTGAGACACTTTTGACCTGGACGGTCATCGTATTAGAGATTCATCTGACAGGGGCGTCATTGTGTCATACCCTCAGCCAATGCTTCGGAGGTATGATCGAGGTATGAAAGGGTTCCTTCCTTTCCTTTATACCAGTTGGTGTACAACTTTAAAATGTATCTTTGAAATATATACTGATCGTTTATAACTGGATAATTTATATTTTGGTTACCTTCAGTAATTAAAACTAGACATAGTAAAAAAAATCAATCTTTAGTATTTATAATATTAACAAATATTTCGCCCGTGTGGTGCCGGGACCCGCAAGGGAAGCAAAGAATAATACCATTGCGACCTACACGGCATGTCGTAAGAGGCGAGAAATGTAGGAGTCAAAGGAAGCTACCTAGTAAATAAAAAGCGTCGCAGAAATCGGATGTGCTGGCCTACTTGTAGGTGCAAAACTGGCACAACGTACAATCGCTATTAGGCTCAGATCACATACAGATGACACAGCGTGATTAACAAGTGAAGGGGTAGAGCATTCTGATGGGGCAGTCCGACGTTGAGTAAATTCAGAATGAAGTTTATGTGTGAGAGTGAGAAGTAGGGTCGTTGCTGAGTAGAATACAGTTTACATAAAAAAACGTTCAGTATGAGAATGGAGATCAAAGCTACTACTGAGTCCCTGGTGTAGATTTCTGAGACACTTTTGACCTGGACGGTCATCGTATTAGAGATTCATCTGACAGGGGCGTCATTGTGTCATACCCTCAGCCAATGCTTCGGAGGTATGATCGAGGTATGAAAGGGTTCCTTCCTTTCCTTTATACCAGTTGGTGTACAACTTTAAAATGTATCTTTGAAATATATACTGATCGTTTATAACTGGATAATTTATATTTTGGTTACCTTCAGTAATTAAAACTAGACATAGTAAAAAAAATCAATCTTTAGTATTTATAATATTAACAAATATTTCGCCCGTGTGGTGCCGGGACCCGCAAGGGAAGCAAAGAATAATACCATTGCGACCTACACGGCATGTCGTAAGAGGCGAGAAATGTAGGAGTCAAAGGAAGCTACCCTAGTAAATAAAAAGCGTCGCAGAAATCGGATGTGCTGGCCTACTTGTAGGTGCAAAACTGGCACAACGTACAATCGCTATTAGGCTCAGATCACATACAGATGACACAGCGTGATTAACAAGTGATCGATATAGAGCGTTCGAAGAAGACGATTTAAACTATTCAATATAAAACCAGTCGTTTATATTCCTCGTTGTCGTGTATCCTTTGCTTGATAACGACATTTTGGTGGAAACGCTGTTTGTATTGTTTGTTTACTTTGTTAACTTCTTATGAACCAAGAGTCACACTAAGTGACGTTTTTTACTCTATAATGGCTATTACTATTGGCGTCCACTAGGAGTTCAACTACATTTCCTTGTATTTTCATATTTCTCATTTGGTGCACTGTAAAAGCAAATTTAGCTGATTGGAAATGTACCAAACGAAATACATTCAAGTTTTGTATGGATGGAGTGGGTCCAATATGGATGGGGTGGGTCCAATATGGATGCAGTGGGTCCAATCAACAAGTGAACTGAAAAAATGAATGGTCAATATTCTTGATAAGAATCATTCATAACATAAAATTTAAATTAACTATCTGTCACTTCAAAAGAAGTTGAATTAAACATATTTATTTTGTTCACATTATTTCTCTTCTCTCTCTCACCCCCATTCCCAAAATATTCGCAAATTTAAACGGTTATGCACATTACAAAACTTTGCTTAAGAATATATACATATATTCATATGTACTTTGATTATCACAATACATGGACTGAGTGTAATCAAGTGCATAAAAGTAATAAAGGACAATAAGTATTGTCGATGAGGAGATAGAAACAGACAAGAGGTAGAATTTGTGGTAAATAGCAAGATTACGTAAAGCAATAGACACATTGTCTAAATAAAAAAGCACATGACTATGTTAACTAGGCGCATTATCTCAATAAACAGACAGTCTAATATACACATTGTCTAAATAAGCAAATAGTCTAATTAAAAACTGTGAATAAATATATTAATTTGACAAAAGATAAAACTGTGTATAGTGTCAATAAATTAACGGTATAATACAGGGTGTTCAACTTAAAAGCAGCCCCAGTGACAAATAGAAATTTGCCAGGTACGCATTGCATCTCGTCTATTTACTATTTAAACCGGTTCTGACTAGCTTCACCTACGTCACATTTGTTCATCGTCCCTCCCGCACTACAATTACACACCATCACACAACCTTGACCTATACTACGTCATAACTGAACCTTCCCATTTCCATACATATATACCAGATTAGTTCCATTCACAGGCTGCTTTTAAGTTGAACACCCTGTAGTTATCCTACCTAAACAAGCAAATGGCCTAATATACATCTTATCAAACTAAACAAACGACCTTATGGACACCTTATCAAAATAAACACACGGTTTCTCTCTTCTCGCGATCCCGCCTAGACTGATGAACCAACTTTTTCATGAATTTACCGTGTTTTAAGGGACTCCGTTCCTTGGTACAGCTTCTCGTGAAGCTCTAAAAACACACGGTTTAATAGACACCTCATCAAAATAAACAAACGGCCTAATAGACACCTTACCAAAGTAAACAACATGTTTCATAGACAAAATAACTAAATAAAGAAACGGTTCAATAGACACATTGCCTAAATAAATTTACGGCATTAAAAAAACATTGTGTCAATCGTAAATAAACAAACACGTTTAACCCATTTTACATTCTAAGTCAATATACTGGCCCGCTGTACTTTTGAAGATGACACCAGTATACCAAGTGATTCAGTAATTTTTATTGAAATATAAATATATGCAGGAGTAAACAAAAAATATTACTTAGTAAAAAAGTTAGTAGACGGTTTACGAAATTACGAAACGGTTTAATTTTAAAACGTGCACAGCATATCATGACATTACAACTGAACACGATCCGAGCACGAATAGTACTCGCAGAAAGCACGCGCGTGTACTAAACAAAAGCGCCGCAAGAATTGAGAAAGACCTGGTGATATGCAATAAGGTTCTTTGGCAGGATACTGTGCATGCAGAGTTGTCTCGCGTTCAGACGGATAATCGATATTTGGACCATCTTGAGTAATCACAGTCGACTGCTTGTTGCAAAATCAATGACAAATATTACCGGTTTTTCACAAAATATTAAATGGACTTAAAAGAAGAGAATTGTTGAACAAAACGATAAGCTGAAAGTCACATTTGGGAAGAACGACAGAACGAGTTTAATGTACTAAATATCGACAACATCAAAGAAAATGAACAGTTTTGAGAAGGACAAGATTGATGCTGACTGGACATTAACAGTTGACAAGAGCACATCAAAAGACAAAGTTTTAAGATTTCTCGTAGAAGATCTACTTCAAAAACATCGACCAACAATGAGGTAGATACGTATGGAAAAACAATGACTCATTTCAAATACAGACTAGGCTACTGCTACTATTAAATTCGCAAGACAAGTGCACAACTTAACCCTTTCGCTGCTACATACTTTCCGAAGACGGAGCCAAAAATAGCTAGTATTTGTTTCTAGGTCACAAATGTGAATCTACGCCTACAGTAGTGACGGTAGAAATGTATAACGTGCTAACACGTCTTTAACCCACAGAGGAAAGATAATAAGCATACGTGTTAATGCGCCTTTAGCAGTGAATGGGAAAAACTTTAACAACAATTATCTTCTAGTATCACTTGTTAGTTGTACTAGAAGATATTTCTTCTTCTTTTAAAATCACTAACATGTTGGTTGGGGTATACATTATGAACGCAGCGGACCAGACGTCCACATGTGGCTTTGAAGTGGAATCCAACAGTCAAGAGGAGTAAGGGAAGACCTAGTGAGAACTGTTGACAGAGAAAGAGAGGAGGCTGGAAAGACCTGGAATGAACAACACTGGCTTGCTCAAGACATATTGATTGGAGAGAGTTTGTTGATGTCTTATGGTTCAGTAAGTGTTAAAGTAAGAAAAAGAACCACCTGACACGCAAATGGTGGTAGATATGTTTCTATTCAAATCCTATCTTAAACGAGAGAATGTACCGTTCGAGACAAAAGGAAAGACAGGGCGATGATGTAAACAGTCCAAGCAGAATGTAAGATATACTCATATGTTATTCCAAATGACTACATTTTATGTTTATATCAATAGAAATGATAATAAAACTGTGGAATAACAATTTGATGATAACACAACTATACCAAAATAAGTACACATTAAAGATAACACAACTATACCAAAATATGTACACATTAAAGGTAACAGAACTATACCAAAATAAGTACACATTAAAGGTAACAGAACTATACCAAAATAAGTACACATTAAAGGTAACAGAACTATACCAAAATATGTACACATTAAAGGTAACAAACTATACCAAAATAAGTACACATTAAAGGTAAAACTACCAAATAAGTACATTAAGGTACAATATACAAAATAAGTACATTAAAGATAACAGAACTATACCAAAATAAGTACACATTAAAGGTAACAGAACTATACCAAAATATGTACATTAAGATAAGAACTATACCAAAATAGAACATTAAAGTACACAACTATATCAAAATATACACATTAAAGTAAACAAACTATACCAATAAGTACACATTAAGGTACAACTATCAAAGATAAGTACACATTAAAGGTAAAGAACTATCAAATAGTACATTAAGGTAAGAACTAACCAAATTCATAAGTAAAGAACTAAACAAATAAGACATAAAGGTAAACACATACCAAAATATTACACATTAAGGTAACAGAACTATACCAAAATAAGTACAATTAAGGGAACAGAAATATACAAAATAGTACACATTAAAGTAAGTATATCAAATTAAGTACACTTAAGACGAATAAACCAAAATATGTACATTAAAGGTAACAGAACTAAACCAAATATGACACATTAAGTAACAGAACATAAATAAGTAACATTAAGGTAAAGACTATACCAATATATACTTAAGACAACAAGACTATACCAAAATGTACATTTGAAACAAAAGACTATGAAATATACATTTGAAGATAACAAGACCATAAAACAAGCAAACATATTAAAATCAACACACAGTGCAATACAACATAATAATACACCATACTAAGATACACGAGAAGCACGGGAGAGTAATCTTAGTATTGTGTATCACTGACTTATCACTATTTGCATTGTTCTACAAACGATTTGATACATGATATAAGATATATCTGAAACATCAAATGTTTCCACGTTTTTTCTTTTCCTCGATCCAGAAGCACTTGAGCTTTCAGCTCTTCGGCTCGGTGCCATGGACATCGTAACCCTTCGGTTCGGTGACACGAACATCGTAAATCTGGAGAACCTGTGGCTTTTCTGCCAGCCCGCGGAATTGAACCCGCACTCACAGAGGGCTTGTCACACGTCGTCCAACGCGCTACCAATACGCTGGGCAGGCGGTCTGTTACCACTTTAAATAACACAATACAGTAGCACAGATGAGATGAAGGAAAACATCAGACAAAAGATAGAATAGAATCTACACAAGATAGAATGGAATCTACACAAGATAGAATGAATTCTACAAAGATAGAATGGAATTCTACAAAGATAGAATGGTATCTACACAAGATAGAATGGAATTCTACACAAGATAGAATGGAATCTACACAAGATAGAATGGAATCTACACAAGATAGAATGGAATCTACACAAAAGATAGAAAAGATAGAATGAATCTACAAAAGATAGAATGGAATCTACAAAAGATAGAATGGAATCTACAAAAGATAGAATGGAATCTACAAAAGATAGAATGGAATCTACACAAGATAGAATGGAATCTACACAAGATAGAATGGAATCTACATAAGATAGAATGGTATCTACAAAAGATAGAATGGAATCTACACAAGATAGAATGGAATCTACACAAGATAGAATGGAATCTACAAAAGATAGAATGGAATCTACAAAAGATAGAATGAATCTACAAAAGATAGAATGGAATCTACACAAGATAGAATGGAATTCTACACAAGATAGAATGGAATCTACACAAGATAGAATGGAATCTACACAAGATAGAATGGAATCTACACAAGATAGAATGGAATCTACACAAGATAGAATGGAATCTACACAAGATAGAATGGAATCTACAAAAGATAGAATGGAATCTGATCGTCGAATTTCGAACTAATATATCTTGCAGATAGAAAATCTCTTGAAGGCCACAGAGATGGGTTTGACAGAAAATGATGAGAATTAAATGGACTGCTAAAATTACTAATGTTGAGGTGTTGAATGAGATCAAGACACAGAGAAATTATCACCAATATAAAAAAGAGGCAGTCATAATTTTTCGGGTATGTAATGAGGAAGGGAGATTTAGAACACATTGTAAAAACCGGTAAAATCGACAGTATACCAGACAGTGGAAGACAGAGAGAGACAATTTTGGATAGCCTGACTTCATGGAAAATGAAGAGCGTCAACATGTGAGATGAAAGCAAACACCAGAGACAGAGATTTGTGGAGATCCATGATGGCCAACGCAAGCCGGCACATCACCTGATAATGATATCTTACAGCGTCTTGATGACTCAAAGCACTTGTGACTCGCTCCGGATTCGAGCCCACAACCCTCAGAACGACATGCAAACGTCTTAACCACTTCTCCATTCAGACCCTTTGGTTATCTATCAATAACTTCTTGGGTTCTCCGAGCAAACGTCTTAACCACTTCTCCATTCAGACCCTTTGGTTATCTATCAATAACTTCATGGGTTCTCCGAGCAAACGTCTTAACCACTTCTCCATTCATACCCTTTGGTTATCTATCAATAACTTCATGGGTTCTCCGAGCAAACGTCTTAACCACTTCTCCATTCAGACCCTTTGGTTATCTATCAATAATTTCTTGGTTCTCGAGCAAACGTCTTAACCACTTCTCCATTCAGACCCTTTGGTTATCTATCAATAATTTCTTGGGTTCTCCGAGCAAACGTCTTAACCACTTCTCCATTCAGACCCTTTGGTTATCTATAAATAACTTCTTGGCTTCTCCGAGCAAACGTCTTAACCACTTCTCCATTCAGACCCTTTGGTTATCTATCAATAATTTCTTGGGTTCTCCGAGCAAACGTCTTAACCACTTCTCCATTCAGACCCTTTGGTTATCTATCAATCATTTCTTGGGTTCTCCGAGCAAACGTCTTAACCACTTCTCCATTCAGACCCTTTGGTTATCTATCAATAATTTCATGGGTTCTCCGAGCAAACGTCTTAACCACTTCTCCATTCAGACCATTTGGTTATCTATCAATAACTTCATGGGTTTTCCGAGCAAACGTCTTAACCACTTCTCCATTCAGACCCTTTGGTTATCTATCAATAATTTCTTGGGTTCTCCGAGCAAACGTCTTAACCACTTCTCCATTCAGACCCTTTGGTTATCTATCAATAATTTCTTGGGTTCTCCGAGCAAACGTCTTAACCACTTCTCCATTCAGACCCTTTGGTTATCTATCAATAATTTCTTGGGTTCTCCGAGCAAACGTCTTAACCACTTCTCCATTCAGACCCTTTGGTTATCTATCAATAATTTCTTGGGTTCTCCGAGCAAACGTCTTAACCACTTCTCCCTTCAGACCCTTTGTTATCTATCAATAATTTCTGGGTTTCTGAGCAAACGTCTTAACCACTTCTCCATTCAGACCCTTGGTTATCTATCAACAATTCTTGCCTCTGAGCAAACGTCTTAACCACTTCTCCATTCAGACCCTTTGGTTATCTATCAATAATTTCTGTCTCCGAGCAAACGTCTTAACCACTTCTCCATTCAGACCCTTTGGTATCTATCAATAACTTCTTGGTCCCTGAGCAAACGTCTTAACCAATTCTCCATTCAGACCCTTTGGTTATCTATCAATAATTTCTTGGGTTCTCCGAGCAAACGTCTTAACCACTTCTCCATTCAGACCCTTTGGTTATCTATCAATCATTTCTTGGGTTCTCCGAGCAAACGTCTTAACCACTTCTCCATTCAGACCCTTTGGTTATCTATCAATAATTTCATGGGTTCTCCAAGCAAACGTCTTAACCACTTCTCCATTCAGATCCTTTGGTTATCTATCAATAATTTCATGGGTTCTCCGAGCAAACGTCTTAACCACTTCTCCATTCAGACCATTTGGTTATCTATCAATAACTTCATGGGTTTTCCGAGCAAACGTCTTAACCACTTCTCCATTCAGACCCTTTGGTTATCTATCAATAATTTCTTGTCTGAGCAAACGTCTTAACCACTTCTCCATTCAGACCCTTTGGTTATCTATCAATAATTTTGGGTTCTCGAGCAAACGTCTTAACCACTTCTCCATTCAGACCCTTTGGTTATCTATCAATAATTTCTTGCCTCGAGCAAACGTCTTAACCACTTCTCCATTCAGACCCTTTGGTTATCTATCAATAATTTCTTGGTCTCGAGCAAACGTCTTAACCACTTTCCCTTCAGACCCTTGGTTATCTATCAATAACTTCATGGGTTCTCCGAGCAAACGTCTTAACCACTTCTCCATTCAGACCCTTTGGTTATCTATCAATAACTTCATGGGTTCTCCGAGCAAACGTCTTAACCACTTCTCCATTCAGACCCTTTGGTTATCTATCAATAATTTCTTGGGTTCTCCGAGCAAACGTCTTAACCACTTCTCCATTCAGACCCTTTGGTTATCTATCAATAATTTCTTGGGTTCTCCGAGCAAACGTCTTAACCACTTCTCCATTCAGACCCTTTGGTTATCTATCAATAATTTCTTGGGTTCTCCGAGCAAACGTCTTAACCACTTCTCCATTCAGACCCTTTGGTTATCTATCAATAATTTCTTGGGTTCTCCGAGCAAACGTCTTAACCACTTCTCCATTCAGACCCTTTGGTTATCTATCAATAATTTCTTGGGTTCTCCGAGCAAACGTCTTAACCACTTCTCCATTCAGACCCTTTGGTTATCTATCAATAATTTCTTGGGTTCTCCGAGCAAACGTCTTAACCACTTCTCCATTCAGACCCTTTGGTTATCTATCAATAATTTCTTGGGTTCTCCGAGCAAACGTCTTAACCACTTCTCCATTCAGACCCTTTGGTTATCTATCAATAATTTCTTGGGTTCTCCGAAAGGAGTTAATTCTTATCTTTCATGTTTGTTGACCTCATCATCATCATCAAATAGCTTGTCTTGAGCAGAACTTTGCCACCCCAACAGTCCTTCGGAATTTCTCTCCCTCATAGGCCAGATGTCCTGTCTCTGCAGCCGTCATGTTCAAACCATCAATTACATCATGAATCCATCTTCTCCGTGGTCTTCCTCTTCTTCTCTTTGCCGGTATGCCTTCTTCCATGATGGTCTTCTCCAGCCCTTCATGTCTTTTTATATGTCCAAAATATCTCAATTTTCTCTTTCTTATTTGTAGCATCAGCCAGTTTTCTTTGATTTTGAGTTCTTTCTGGATAGATCTATTTGTTCTCTTCTCTGTCCAAGATATACGAAGGACTCTTCTGTAACACTTATATTCAAAAGCACATATGTTTTTCCACTGCTTTATTAAATGTCCATGCTTCACACCCATACGTTGCCACTGGGAATATGCATGCTCTTAGTATTCTGATCTTTGTTTTCTTATCAGTTCCGTTCCATACTGTTTTGAGCTGTTCAATTTTTTTTAAAGCCATGTTTGTTCTTCTTGTTGACCTACACGCTCTGATATAACCCAAAAAGAGCTTGTCCTTAGGTTGAAAGTGCGTGCCTATGCTTAAAGAGGATTTAATCTCCTACATAAGAAACAAATAATATTTATGACAACCTTCAGAATATACCAGTCTCTACGTGCTGTGCGGTAAGATTAGCTAGACATAGAGAGCCAGAGAAATGTTTGCGGACACTCTTCACGCAGAATCTCGATCAATCAAGCGCAATGCAGGCCGGCGTAGGCGAACATATCTCTGCATAACTCTCTCTCTCTCTCCCTGTTGTAGTTTATCATTTCTAAGACTGATTTCTTGTCGAATCACAATATCACACTATCCAGCATCTCCTGCTTGTCTTCCTGGATCTATTCTCTCGAAATATATTGTATTAAGTCGCGGAAAAAAACAACCTAAAAGGATTTAAAGACGAAGGATTGAATTCAATGCAAAATATGAGTTTCCCATATGGCTCCGTCCCTGAAGCAATCTGTCAAAAGTGTTACACAAAGAACGAACTCCGTGGCTCCAGCAACAATCCTAGCGATCTCAAGAAAAAATTGCACATGTGGCTCGATCCGGTATTAAATCCACAGTCTTCAGAACGACAGGGAAGCGCAGTAAGCACTTCGTCATAGAGGGAAAAAAAAATACTTGAATTAGGGAAGTCGAGCCAGAGCCCTGTTAACCTATGACCTTGCGATCAAAGTATCTTAGTCTATAACAATAGAACGTGAGGTGGGCTTGTATGTTCTGCGGGTCATCAGCAAGCTACTAATATTCACTTTTCGCCATTTCCCAAACGAACTAGATGATCCCAACTCTGCTGGATACAGACAAACGAAGAACATACATTGCAGACTAGTTCTATTATCTACTTAAGTAAATTATTACCCCATCTATCCTCACTTTACCCAGACACGGTTCATCCTTTATTAGACTGCCGAGAGAAACAACACGACATCCACACATTTCTTTGACTAAAATGCACACACAACATCAACAACTGTTCCAGCATAATTAGTGAAATAAATTGCTGGGCAGAGGATTTTCTCAATATCGATCAATATGGTGTCGGAAACGGTGTATTTTGTTCACGTCCGCATCCGTTCATTGCTTTAAACAACTGACAGGATAGCGTGAACATGTGATAACTAGACAATAATTTGTGGTAAATGTCATTTTATTAGTTGGATATTTCTAGGCGACTATTTTAGTAATATGACGTTGATAGTGATATTTTTAAAAAAACTATTGGAAATAGTCTTTGTATTTTCTTCTTTTTCTTCTTCCAATGCTTCATAATGAGCCTTTGTTAAACCACTCTTTGTGAATTGTATGTGATCTAAGCATAAAAGCGGTTGTACGTTGTGCCAGTTGTACGCCGACAAGTAGGCCAGCACATCCGATTTCTGCGACGCTTTTATTTACTAGGGTAGCTTCCCTAGGCCTTACCTTAGTCGCCTCTTACAATATGCTTTGTAGAACGCAGTGTTACTATTCTTTGCTCCCCTTGAGAGTCCTAGCAATACCCAGAAGATATGTGTATTTAAAATGGGTAGTTTATCTTTGTTTAAAATAAAATATTTAAAAATCATACATCAAAACAAATATGAACGGTCTTCTGTCTTCTCGATCTATTTATACGGTTAACCACTGTGGGTAGTTTACCTTTCACTGTTGGGCAAAGTGTCTCGCAGCTGCTACTGTTAACCAATTTTATCGTAGTATTTCTTCACTTTCGTTTATCATCTCAGACCAGCTCATGTTAGCGCACAAACTTCGTATCACAGCAGCCTCCCTCGGTTTTCTCCAGATCTTGTCTGATCCGCTCTGACCATACCAGATTTGTAGAATTCCGCACATCGCACAAACTTTCTCAGCCCAGCGACAGCTTCTTTTCTTTCACCTGTTGCTTCACATGGATCCGTCTTGTTCTCTCCATAAGTTTCTCGTCTGTGACACTTTCATACCATCTTAGTCCCTCTATTCTGCCTTGTTCTCTCCATAAGTTTCTCATTTGTGACACTATCATACCATCTTAGTCCCTCTATTCTGTCTTGTTCTCTCCATAAGTTTCTCATTTGTGACACTATCATACCATCTTAATCCCTCTATTCTGTCTTGTTCTCTCCATAAACTTCTCATTTGTGACACTATCATACCATCTTCATCATCATCAGGTGCCGTGCCGACTGGCGTAGGCGATCATGGATCTCCACAAATCTCTGCCGTTGGTGTTTGCTATCAACTCAGATGTTGACGCTCTACCGTGCCATGAACTCAGGCTATCCACAATTTTCTCTCTCTGTCTTCCTCTGTCTCGTCTACCCTCGATTTTACCAGTTGTTACAATGTGTTCTAAGCCTCCCCTCCTCATCACATGCCCGAAAAATGATGATTGCTTCTTTCTTATATTGATGATAAGCTTTCTCTGTGTCTTGATCTCATTCAACACTTCAACATTAGTCATTTTAGCAGTCCATGGATTCTCATCATTCTTCTGTAAAACCACATTTCAGTGGCCCTCAGAGATTTTTCGAATTGTGTGTTCATTGTCCATGACTCGCATCCGTATGTCAGTATTGGTTCTATGTAGCACTGAATAACTTGCATTCTGATCGGGATTGACAAGGACTTGTTGCAGATAATGCTTCTCATTTTCAGGAATGATGTTTTCGCTTGTCCTATCATACCATCTTAGTCCCTCTATTCTGTCTTGTTCTCTCCTTAAGATTCTCATTTGTGACCCTATCATACCATCTTAGTCCTTCTATTCTGCCTTGTTCTCTCCTTAAGATTCTCATTTGACCCTATCATACCATCTTAGTCCTCTATACTGCCTTGTTCTCTCCTTAAGATTCTCATTTGTGACCCTATCATACCATCTTAGTCCTTCTATTCTGCACAGACAACAGTTGATGAATATTATCAATTTATGATTTATTGTTTTAGTCGTTCTTAATGTCTCTGACCCATACATCAGAACTGTTTTAACATTGGATTTAAATATTATAATTTTGGTTCTAGATTTAATTTATTTAGACTTACACATGATTCCTAGTGCAATGTTTCCCTGATGAACAGGCAGTTGTAGCATGTTTAAATGTGTAGCCGCTGACATTCATGATAACTGAGCGAGGTGTTCTTCATGTTTCATTTCGTTAATGCGTTTACCTTGGGAGTTTAATGAGTGTGTGCCGCATTGCAATTAATTTTCATCCTGATAACTCCCAAATTGGTCATATGCAAAAAATATTATTTCAGGAGATTTTGTTTTGAATTTTCTTGATGTCATCATCATCATTTTGCGTCACGTAGTTTGTTCTGTTCTGAATCATATCGTCTGTTGTGGATGTAATGTCCTATTCTAGAGTGACAATCTTTGCCACAGTTGCTACAAGTGAAACTGGAGACTGGAACTGATGAAGAGGATGGTTTCCTGCACTCTTTTGTCTCAATATATGTTGGATTTTTAAATTTTTTTTTTGAACCATCCTCACTATTGCTCGCCATGCCTGCTAATTTTGACCAACTGCTCCCAATTTTCTATGTCTATGCTGCATGAAGTTATATCAAGCTTGCAGGTGCCAATGAAGCGTAGTATTGAGCGGACATGTCGTCTAGTACCAGTTGCGAGTTGCCATACAGAATGCTCAGCGTCACAGTGTCTCAGCAATCTCATACATCGTTGACTCAGCATCTCATCACATCGTTGACTCAGCAATCTCATTCATCGTTGACTCAGCAATCTCATACATCGTTGACTCAGCAAATCTCATACATCGTTGACTCAGCAATCTCATACATCGTTGACTCAGCAATCTCATACATCGTTGACTCAGCAATCTCATACATCGTTGACTCAGCAGTCTCGTACATCGTTGACTCAGCAATCTCATACATCGTTGACTCAGCAATCTCATACATCGTTGACTCAGCAATCTCATACATCGTTGACTCAGCAATCTCATACATCGTTGACTCAGCAATCTCATACATCGTTGACTCAGCAATCTCATACATCGTTGACTCAGCAATCTCATGCATCGTTGACTCAGCAATCTCATACATCGTTGACTCAGCAATTCATACATCGTTGACTCAGCAATCCACATCGTTGACTCAGCAATCTCATACATCGTTGACTCAGCAATCTCATACATCGTTGACTCAGCAATCTCATACATCGTTGACTCAGCAATCTCATGCATCGTTGACTCAGCAATCTCATACATCGTTGACTCAGCAATCTCATGCATCGTTGACTCAGCAATCTCATACATCGTTGACTCAGCAATCTCATACTCGTTGACTCAGCAATCCACATCGTTGACTCAGCAATCTCATACATCGTTGACTCAGCAATCTCATACATCGTTGACTCAGCAATCTCATACATCGTTGACTCAGCAATCTCATACATCGTTGACTCAGCAATCTCATACATCGTTGACTCAGCAATCTCATACATCGTTGACTCAGCAATCTCATACATCGTTGACTCAGCAATCTCATACATCGTTGACTCAGCAATCTCATTCATCGTTGACTCAGCAATCTCATACATCGTTGACTCAGCAATCTCATTCATCGTTGACTCAGCAATCTCATACATCGTTGACTCAGCAATCTCATGCATCGTTGACTCAGCAATCTCATACATCGTTGACTCAGCAATCTCATACCTCGTTGACTCAGCAATCTCATACATCGTTGACTCAGCAATCTCATACATCGTTGACTCAGCAATCTCATACATCGTTGACTCAGCAATCTCATACATCGTTGACTCAGCAATCCACATCGTTGACTCAGCAATCTCATACATCGTTGACTCAGCAATCTCATTCATCGTTGACTCAGCAATCTCATACATCGTTGACTCAGCAATCTCATACATCGTTGACTCAGCAATCTCATACATCGTTGACTCAGCAATCTCATACATCGTTGACTCAGCAATCTCATACATCGTTGACTCAGCAATCTCATACATCGTTGACTCAGCAATCTCATACATCGTTGACTCAGCAATCTCATACATCGTTGACTCAGCAATCTCATACATCGTTGACTCAGCAATCTCATACATCGTTGACTCAGCAATCTCATACATCGTTGACTCAGCAAATCTCATAAATCGTTGACTCAGCAATCTCATACATCGTTGACTCAGCAATCTCATACATCGTTGACTCAGCAATCTCATACATCGTTGACTCAGCAATCTCATACGTCGTTGACTCAGCAATCTCATACATCGTTGACTCAGCAATCTCATACATCGTTGACTCAGCAATCTCATACATCGTTGACTCAGCAATCTCATACATCGTTGACTCAGCAATCTCATACATCGTTGACTCAGCAAATCTCATACATCGTTGACTCAGCAATCTCATACATCGTTGACTCAGCAATCTCATACATCGTTGACTCAGCAATCTCATACATCGTTGACTCAGCAATCTCATACATCGTTGACTCAGCAATCTCATACATGGTTGACTCAGCAATCTCATACATCGTTGACTCAGCAATCTCATACATCATTGACTCATCAATCTCATACATCGTTGACTCAGCAATCTCATACATCGTTGACTCAGCAATCTCATACATCGTTGACCCAACAAGGTGTACATGCTTGGAATGCCAGAACTATCTAGGACTTCTATATTGGAGATGTGATCTTGCCATCACATGTTATATATTCGTCTTAGACAGCTCATATCGATGATGTTAAAGCGATGTTATGGTCTGAGATATATGGTCCTCGTATCACTACCATACAGTAGAGTGTTGAGACAACAGTCCTTATATACTTGTGCCAGGGGCGGCTCGTCATTAAGGGCCAGTGGGGCCCGGCCCACGATAATCGAAAGGGAATAACTTCCCGGAATAGACAAATAATAGTAAATAGCCTAACAACCATAATTTTTTCGAAAATTTGTGTCTGGCCCCACCACGAAAAATGACCACGAACCGCCACTGACTTGTGCTTTGGTCTTTCGTTTTGGGTGCCCTATTTTACCATACACACTTTACTAAATAAAATATTTACAATGCGGCTATCAATTTCATCATCGAGAGAGAGATTGCTGCTGATGGTAGAGCCAAGGTATAAAAACTGTTTACTTCGAACAATTAAAAAATGTATCTAGGAAGTCCATCTCCTAGGCAAGCCATTGTTTCCTTAGCCTTTGACCGTACGGTCATAATTTCCCGGTCTACACCGCTGGGAGATGGGGTTGACTTTTTTGGTCTTCTGAGGGTCATCGGAAAGCTTGTAGTTTTCAGTTTTCACCTCTCCTAAGAGAGACTAGCTGAGCCTAACCCTGCTGGATGCAGAGCCAGGCTCAAAACACGATATAATGTAGTTGTGATGTAGCTGGCTACATCATCAATCACATACATCTCAATTGTTCAGGAAAATATAAAATAGTAGACAAATAAATAAGTTAGATTGAGAAACCATATAAACGCTTATTTTGTTTCACTGTACGCTCCTGAAATAACCAAGATAAATTTAATATAGAATATGTTATAACTCCCAAGGCAGTGAAAATCCATATATGTACTTTTGAATATAAGTGTTGCAGAAACGTTCTTCATATACTATGAACAGAGAATAATTAAGTATATCCAGAAGAAACTTAAAATCAAAGAAAATTGGATGATGCTCCAAATAATAATGAAAACGTTGAAGTATTTTGGACATATAAAAAGATGGAATGTTGGAGAGGACCATTATGGAAGGAGACATCCTAGCAAAGAAGAGAAAAGGAAGACAATAGAGAAGGTGGTTTCATGATGTAACTCATGACTTGAGCATGAAGGGGCCGTGGGAGAGGGTCATCTGGTCTATGAGAGAGAGATTCTGATGGACTGTTAAGGTGGAAAAGTTCTGCTCACTGTAAGCTATTTGATGATGATATATTTGAATACAGGGGTCTCTGTGGCTGAGTGGTTAAGCCCTTTGCCTTGCGAGTCGAAGGTCGTGGGTTCGAATCCGGACTGCGAGTATAGTTCACGAGTGCAGTTTTTTCTAGAGACCCGTAGGACTGTTGCCGGAACCACGGAGCTCGTGCTTTGTACAATACTCTCGACATGTGGCGTGCCATTTCTGCGGAGAGGGAGTGAGCCATATGGAGTAAAACCCGGTGCAATGAAGTCAATACTTCGGCTTTAAAACCCTTTTTATATTTGAATACTATAGCGAAACAAACTTTGGAAGAAGATATATAATGCACTCAAAGAATATACAGACCTAAGCAACAACAAAAAAAAATAGATTTTAGACAGAGAGAGAGAGAGAGAGAGAGAGAGAGAGAGAGAGAGAGAGAACCCAGAATCGAAATGATGTTCGCCAGAGTAGCGATTTAATAATACAAGAGACAAATATGCTTGTGTGCTTGGCTAAATGAACACTCCAAATATTCTGTAAGAAATGAAAAACATCTTGAGATCTTGAAAACAGATATTTTAACACAACATCTGAGAGAAATCAATAAGTTGCAAATCTAAGAACCACTGAATCAAAACATTAAGAGAGTTAATTACGGAGAACAGCGACAATCAGAGCTCATCGGACTAATAATCTATGAAGGCAAATCTGATGCAATCGTATTTTAGATCATATAATAAGCAATGTATTAGAATGAAAGACGGTGACGCAATCGGTCAGCGCGTTCTGCTGTTAACCTTAAGGTTGGTGGTTCAAGTCAAGTCCACCCAGAGACGCAAATATTTGTGTCTCATGCGAATGTAAACATCAGTTGACAAGACCATATCTAATTGACGTCCTGGGCAGTGTGGGGGATCGCTATATAAATATGTATATAATATAACCCATCACTATGCTTCATTGAGACCTGCAAGCGTGATCTAACACCATGCAACATAGACACAAATAATTGAAAGCACAGGCAGACATGTCGATCAGCAGTGAGAGATGACTCAAAGAAAGATGAAAGGGGGACACCATCACATATCAAGGCAGATAAGAAGGCAGAGAGACCATCTGCTACATCAGTTCTTCTCACAACTTTCCATTGCAACAACTGTGGAACGGACTTCCATTCCAGTCCCAACAGACGATGTGATTCAGCGCAAAACATACTAAGTGACGCCAAACCTATTATCTCCTGAGACAAAGAAGCCAATGCTCAGATTGAAGGAATTTTCAACAATACGGTTTATAAAATTTTAATCTACTTATAGTACCAAATATCTCTGTAAAAAATAATTTGTTTGTATTCCACTTCTACACTGACTAATCCTTATAAGCAGCTAATGTTTCTTTTTATCGAATCTGCGTTCCTTATTTTTAGAAATACAGTTATGAGCACGCGTTTCTTTACAACGATCTGTGTTCCTTATTTTTAGAAATGCAGTTATGAGCACGCGTTTCTTTACAACGAATTGTGTCATAAATCATTTAACCTTTACGAATGATAAGATTCCATTATAATAGCATTTGGTTATTTCCATAACAAATGGAAAATGATTAAAGATATTGAAAATAAGTTAGAAAATTCATTAGAAAATCGATGTCTGCGAAAAATAATGAACATAAAATGGTATGAATTTATGAGAAGTGATGAAATCAGGGAAGTGTCTGGTCAACCAATAGTAACAACTGTTATCAGAAGGAGAAGATGGAGATATGTTGGGCATACCTTTGAGAAGAAATGATCAATAAATATCAACTCAGGCACTGAAGAGAGAGAGGCAAAAGGCTCAAGAAAGAAAGGGCGCCCTAAGGAAATCTTGAAACAACTTTGCTGAGAGAGGCAAGACATATCGGACTCGATTCCATGGAAGAGATTGAGCAGGTTGCCCAAAAGAGAGAGAGAGCGGTATGGAGAAATTACTTACATACCCTTTCTATGTAACGTATAACGGTATGGAGAATATATATATATATATATATATATATATATATATATAATATATATATATATATATATATATATATATATATATACAGAGGCGGCTCGTGTTCATTTTAGTTGGTGGGGCCAGACACACATTTTCGGGAAAATCATGTTTTGGTGTTGTTATGTTTTAATTTAAAAATAATAGACACCTTAAAATTAAATTTTGGTGGGGCCGGCCCCAGTGGTTAATTGAGGCCATTATATATATATATATATATATATATATATATATATATATATATATATATATATATATATATATATATATATAATAAATGATTGTTTCTATAACAAATGTGTGTCACTTTAATGAATCACACAGTTAACGCTGCCCGGTGGATATTTCGTACTTACACAATTTTGCTAAAACAACCCACTGACGATATAGTCTGACTAAAAACAATACTAAATTTTAAAATGATATAAAAATGATAAATCCAGTAGCATAAATCTGATTGATTTTATGCATGTTTGAATCGAAGTTCTATCATAGTTGTGTGTGTTAATCAACAATCAGAATAGCCGTTATCATTGTCCAACACTTGGAAACATTTCGCTTGTGCAAGCAACGGTGGCATTTGAAACAAATCGAAACAGAATGCGAGAAACGACCAGTGTGTCGAATTTAACTACATTTTATGATGCACGTAAGCCACCTTGATTACCAGTGTTTTCCGAAGGGATGTGATTTAAAATGGAGAGGAAAAATTAACAATACACGCGCGTCAACATGATCGAGCTGTGTTGTCGCGAGCTAGGCGTTTACGTCATGAAATATCACCAGTGAATGTGTCAGGAAACATCTGCCTTTCTGGTTTTTTGGTCATAATACTACTTCACTGTAACTTCTTTCTCTTTCTTTTGTTGTCACTCTGTTACCGGGTTGTTCAGTGTCGTAATTTTCTGTTTTTATCTTGCGCTGCTCTAGTGGTCTGGGTGATAGTTGGTCTTCCTCTCGCCTTCTTTCCTGGTGTTCTATTGTAGACGGCTATTAATACTATGGAGCAGTGGCGGCTCGTGCTAAATTCTGTTGATGGGGCCAGACATATTTTTGTGTGGAAAATCATGGTATTGGGTTAGGTTATAATTTAATTAATACACAATTATTTTTGGCGGGCTCGGCCCCACTGGACCTTAATGACGAACCGCCACTGCTATGGAGTTTGGTTGCATTCTTGTTAAATGGTCAAACCACTTCATTCTTTGTTTCTCAATGTAATTCAAACAAGGTTCTGACCCAACTTTCTTTCTTATGCTGATTTTAGTGAAAGTCTTGTCACTGTAACAGTGTGGATAAAACATAAAACTTCCACAATTTTATAACTTGACCAACACAAATGGGAAAGTTTCAAAACGTAAATAACTGTAAATACACAAAGATATTATTTATGATGTCACCTATGCTTTTGGGATAGCTATAGACTGGATCATGCGCAAATGCACCCAAGATGATCAACTAGGCATCAACTGGCTTAATAACAGCAGACTATTTGATCTTGACTTTGCCGATGACGTGGCCATATTGAATTCAACCACACAAGCAACCCACAAACTAACGAGCAATCTTTGCACACTTGCAGAACAGGTTGGTCTCCAGATCAATTCTGCCAAGACCAAAATTATGGATCTCACGAACTCGACAGACAACATCGTAATAAATGGCCAAACACTGGAGAAAGTTGAACATTTTACATATTTGGGTAGTAAAGTGTCAAACAACGGAGACACGATGAAAGAAATAAACTCTCGTATTGCTATAGCAGCTAGTACCTTCACTAAATTAACGAATAGCTGGCAATCTCAAGACCTTAGTATATGCACAAAAGTTAAATTATTTAGGTCATGTGTGATTCCTGTACTGACCTACGGTTGTGAAAGTTGAAATCAACAAAGAAAATTGATAAGAAACTGGACAGCTTTGAGAATAAATGTCTACGAAAATTATTAAAAGTAAAATGGAGTGATTTCGTTTCTAACAACACAGTGAGAGATAGAACACACCAACAACCCGTATCAAATATTATAAGGAAACGAAGGTGGAAATATTTAGGTCATGTTCTTAGATCAGACGAAAAGAGACTAAATCGACAAGTCCTTATGTGGTCACCAGTTGGGAAAAGAAAACGTGGAAGACCAAAGACCACTCTTCGAAGAACCATCCAACAAGAAAGTAAACTATTGGGATGTAAAACCATACAAGGTCTCCAACTGCTAGCAAAGAACCGTATCACATGGAGATCTAAAACCTCTGCCCTATGTGCCGCCTTTGGCTCGAAAGGAATAAACTAACTAACTAATCGTAAGATGGCATGGACGTCTGTTGCTTAGTGGTAATGAGCTCGATCACAATCCAAGAGTACCAGGTTCAAACCTCGCGGCAGGCAATTTGGAAGCAAATTTGTCCCCGTGGTTTTTTATAACTGAAAAAATAGACCTGACCGTTCAGAAAGCAATGACAAACGACTGAGCGTGTAAGTAGTACCTAGAAAATCAACAACTCGTTCACTGTGGTTAATTGAGACGTCATGTCAATGACATGTCACGATTTTCTTTTGTTCAGTAGTGAGATGTTCTAAATAATATCAAATATGTGTTTAAACTCAGATTATAATGTATTGGGAGAGAGAGAGAGAGGAGAGAGGGAGAGAGGGAGAGGGGGAAGGGAGGGAGGGAGGGAGAGGGAGGAGGGAGGGAGGGAGGAGGGGAGGAGGAGAGAGAGAGGAGGGAGAGAGAGAGAGAGAGAGGGGGGAGGGGGAGGGAGAGGGAGGAGAGGGAGAGGGAGGAGGGAGAGAGAGAGAGAGAGAGAGAGAGAGAGAGAGAGAAAAAACAATCTGAGATAGAAGGCTAGACAGTGAAGCTATTTCGAGTATGTTATCTGGTCATATTTTAAGCACATGAAGATAAAAAAAACCTGATAAAACAGTGTGTCTGGTCGCCCTTGACAAAGCTAGCCGTGTGCTGAAATGATTTAAAACTCACAGAGAACAGCTAACTCGATGGAACACGACAGAAAAAAATGTCTAAAGAAACTGCCTGGCTCAATAAAATATTCAGATCAGAAAATGTCAGCACATTGTGATGTTAATACGAATTAGAAGTGTTAAATTAAAAATAAAACTAGATAATGGAAGAAAACAAAAAAAAGGAGAATGCAATGCTCCCACTACTCAGTAAAAGAAATATATGATTTCACATTCAGCTAACATTGTTTCCAGTGGCGGCTCGTGCTCATTTTTGTTAGTGGGGCCAGACAACAATTTTCGAAATAATCATGGTTTTGGTTTAGGTTATATTTTAATTTATAAAGTAATAAGTACACGTTATTTTTGGTGGGGCCTGGACCCAGTGACGAGCCGCCACTGAATGTTTCAATAAATGAAAATCAACATTGTTACAAATAAACTGTTGAAACGAAGAAACAAACATGACAGTAACATACTAAATTATGTATTAATAAATGCAATCAAGATCTGTTCAGATTTCTACTTATTTCTTCCTCTCATTGGCGGCATAAGAAATATTTTCCGGGTTTGGGAGGTTCAGGAGGGTGTGGCGGTGGGAAAAAGGAGGGGTGCGCAAATGAATTTTAAAAATAAAATTTATTTAGTAGTTTATAATTATAAAATAATAATTCCTCTCGTACGTTATACGTTACATAGGGCCTGCAAGTAATTTCTCCATACCGCTCTATCCTGGGCAACTCGCTCAATCTCCTCCATGGAACTGAGACCGATATTTCCTGCCTCTCTCAGCAAAGTTCGCTTCAGGGTCTCTTTAGGTCGACCTCTCTTTCTTGAACCCTTTGCATCCCACCTCAATGCCTGCTTTGATATTCGTTGATCATTTCTCCTCAAGGTGTGCCCAACATATCTTCTCTTTCTTATAACAGTTTAGTAGATTATACTACGCGGAAATGGAGTAGGCAAGATTGAGACTGCGAGCTTCATGTATAGAAATATTTACTTCTTAGAAATGTTTAAGTCGCAGCAAGTTAGCAACAGTCAAACACAGATTTCCAACTATCATGTAAAATGCAAGCGCTATTAAGTAGAAAACTAATTAACCATTTTCCAAAAAGCTAAAAACCATTTAAGAATCTGATGATATAAAAAGCATGATAAAACAATGTATCTGATCGTATTTGCAGTCGTACGTCAAAGGGGCGAGGCTATCTCCCCCTTTGTCTTAACGTATGCACGCCCATGGGATATTCTCACAATATTTTACATTTTTAAAAAAAATGTATTGCATCTGATTACAAAGAAAAACAAGCAACTGGTAACGAGATAGCACGGAAGAAAGAGCGTTATAAAGAGTATCCCCCACCCTTTCAAAACAAAACTTTGTTAAAACAGGCGATTATCGAAAAAAGGGGGAAGACTGCAGTAAAACTTGGTTAAATAGCGAAACACGTACAAAGTACTATAGTTTTACACGGTGGCGGTTCGTGCTCCTTTTTGTTGGTGGGGCCAGATACAAATTTTCGTAAAAATCATAGTTTTGGGTTAGGTTACATTTTAATTATAAAATAATAAATACACGTTACACATTATTTTTGGTGGGGCCCACTGGCCCTTAATGACAAGCCGCCACTGGTTTTACAAAATACAGAAACAGTGACGATAAACAGCAACGTTTTGACCAAAAGGCCTTTATCAAGCAAACGACACAACAGGAGTGACGAATTTCACAGAACACTTATTTTGTAAAACTATAGTACTTTATTTGTACGTGTTTCGCTATTAAAACAGTCACGAACATTATTTTGCTTATGATGACCAACACAACTTGCCACAAGTTCCTACTGTATGTAAGGCTACGAAGCTCTATTTCCGTTCATATCGTGCAGCAGCGTATCTATCAGCAATATCTAAATGTAAAAGATAATAATCTACGGACAACCGGAGAAATAACATTGCATTGCAACGGTCAGTGTCCCTACAGCCTATGTTTGGCTTCTTGTATTAACTGTTAATGTCAGCTATAAAATCAATGACACTGATGGGGGATTTACACCAAACACGAGCGTAAACCGAGCAAAATACACAGCCGATAATTACCACTCAATAACTTGTAGAGAATGCGAAAGCCTTGTTTGGTTGGGTCACAAACAACAATTATCAGTTGCTTTCGGAACACAGTCAACAATAATCAATTCTCTCAATTGACGGTCGCGAGTAAGTGTGTTAGATGAGAGAGCGTCTGCTGTGATTGGGTGAACGTGTAAATCTAGCGAGTATAGCGAGCTGTCCGCATATGTGACCGCACATGAGGTCACCGACAATATTATTGACATTTCTTTCATCTGATTAAAATGTACTGTATTTTTTAATAATAATAAATTATTATAGTACAACTCCGATTTATACAATTAAATGTTCTTAACAAACTACATAAGAAGAATATAACGCAAATATATTTTTTTAAATTGGTTATATCATTGTCTCACACCATCATCAAGTGCCGTCGCCCGAGTGGTTCCCGGGACCCAAATATGGGGTGTAAAGAATAGAACCACTGTTACCTACCACGCATGTTGTAAGAGGCGACTAAGAGGTTTCGAAACATGCACTGTCCTGAAGTGTAGAAGCCTATGAGTTTAGCCTCCAAACCTGTGCACGTCATTACGTTCTAGGAATATCAAACATAACACAAAGAGTGATTAAAATTGGTCGTAAAGAACGAACGCAAGAAGAAGAAGTCACGTAGTCGCTGCATGGCGTAGACGATCATGGATTCCCAAATAATCGGAGTTTGCTACTCTCAGATGTGATGCTCTTCCGTTCCATAAGTCAGGCTGACCAAATGCCTGCCTATCTTCCTTTGTCTCGTCTCCTTCAATGTACTTGGTTGTTACAATGTGTTCTACATCTCTTTCTCTCTTATGTTCAAACAAGACTGTCTCTTTATTATATTGATGATAATTTTTCTCTGTATCTTGACCTCTTTCAACACTCTATAATTTACAGAAAAGAAAGTTTCACTAGGCCACAGCATGTTCTTTTTCTTGCCCATTAATTTCTTACCACAAACAATGTGAGCTATGTGCTATTCCTAAATCTGGTCGATGGCAAAGATCCTGCACTTGGAAACGATCATAGTATATTCGACTGCGAACAATCCAACCAGTTGAACGTGAATCTGACAACGTTCAAGTGCAGGTATTTTATGTCATATTTTATTGGTTACAATAGCACTATTGGTACAATACCAAAAGCTGTTCACATAACTTCATCAACATCATCATTAGTCTTCGTTGCGACCAAGGGTACATAAGGCAAAGACATAAAATGTCCACTCAATTCGATCTTGTGCCTTTCTTTTTACTTCCAACCTAGTCTTTCTGTACATTTTCTCCATGTTCTTTATCTCTCTGACCGTTTTCCGTCCACTACCACTTTGGTATCCGGATATTGTTCTTAACGTGGCTACTTATAAATAGTACTAACAGCCTATATCAATGGTATTATGCAATATAAAATAATTACATTAAATTACACCATTTCTGACAGACAATGTAAAGCTAAATAAAACCTATTGGACATTTAGCATATACACTTCGTTATATTTTATCTATATTTCTAAATCGTTATTGAAATTACGGAGAGCGTGCTCTGATGTTGGTAGTAAAGGTAAGGTAAAGGAACCCTTTCATACCTCGTGGTATATAGGTCAATACAGTGTTAGGCCTGTATTTTCATTGACTGTCGGCACACGATGGGTGATGTGGTCAGCATCACGCCGGCCGACTTTACTTTCCCAGAGCATGTCTAGTACCCAGTTGAGGCTGGGTCGACCTGAGAGCCGTCGCTGTCGGGAAAAATTCCACGCGCATTGCGGAGCTGAACCCAGACCACCAGCCTTGCGAAGCGAGTTCACTAACAACTACGCTACAGCGGCTGATGTTGGTAAGTTTATGGAAAGTCTTTTCTTCTTCTTCTTTGCGTTCATTCTTTTCGACCAATTTTAATCACTCTCTGTGATATGTTTGATCTTTGCCAAGAACGTGTATACGTTGCAGATTGGTATGGTAGGCCCCTAAACGCATAGACTTCTACACGTTTAGGACATGCGCATCCGATTTCAGCCAAGGAAAGTCTTCTAATCGGGATTGATTGTTGATTAACTGGATGGCAGCACTTTCATGGAGAAATCTGAGAGAAGGGATTGATTGTTGATATGTACGCTAAACCACAGCCAACTATAAACTCAGAGTTGGCTGTGGCTAAACCTTCGTAAAAGTTATACTGAAATCAATATCATTAAATTGATGTTGTATTGTATCTATCCCTAAACTCAGGTGTTTGAAATGTATTCTCCTTTGCTTACGGCAATTACAGTTGATAGATTTATGTGACTTTAATGAAAGTGTGGCTCAAATAATGTTAGCACGTTAGATCGTCCGTTACCCGATTCTTTGATCTTTTTTTTGTTCTATTTTCTAAATGAAATATTACAACATTAACAGTATATCAACTGTACAAAATAGAGTTGTAGACTCAACTGTACAAAATAGAGTTGTAGATTCAACTGTACAAAATAGAGTTGTAGACTCAACTGTACAAAATAGAGTTGTAGACTCAACTGTACAAAATAGAGTTGTAGACTCAACTGTACAAAATAGAGTTGTAGACTCAACTGTACAAAATAGAGTTGGAGACTCAACTGTACAAAATAGAGTTGTAGACTCAACTGTACAAAATAGAGTTGTAGACTCAACTGTACAAAATAGAGTTGGAGACTCAACTGTACAAAATAGAGTTGTAGACTCAACTGTACAAAATAGAGTTGGAGACTCAACTGTACAAAATAGAGTTGTAGACTCAACTGTACAAAATAGAGTTGTAGACAAGAATTAAGCAGACTGGTACTGTATTAGAAAAGTAGGCATTCTGATAAATAAAGTAGTATATTTATACTGTAGGGTGACTTCGTATCTAATTAGGCATCTTCTTGTTCTTTCTTTGCTTTCGTTCTTTACGACCAATTTTAATCACTCTTTGTGATATGTTTGATCTTTGTCAAGAACGTGTATACGTTGTACATTGGTTTGGTAGGTCCCTAAACGCATAGACTTCTACACGTTTAGGACACGATTTCAGCCAAACCTCATTAGTCGCCTCTTACGACATGCGGGGCACGTAACAGTGGTTCTTTTATTTACAACCCAAATTTGGGCCCCGGTAACCACTCGGGCAATCTAATTAGTGATATGGGATTATGTCTGATCTGACTCATGTCAAACGTATACATCGTCCGAGTGGTTACCAGGGCCCAAATTGGGGTGTAAAGAATAGAACCACTGTTACCTGCCATGCATGTCGTAAGAGGCGACTAAGGAGGTTGGTAGTGGGGCTAGCTACCCCACACTGTAACAAAAACACTAGATGGCTACAGAACAGAGAGCGAACCGAGTAAACGCTGGCTGAAACCGGACACATCGCCGAAGGATAAACACCAGAGCTTCAAATGGTGCTGAAGATGTGACGTAAAACACACAAATGCTAAGGCTGCATGAATCAGATTTCCACATGAATAGAATTTATGGGAGATCTGGTACATCGGTCTGGGTGGTGATCGAGAGAGAGAGAGAGAGAGAGAGAGAGGAAACGTATACTAACATAAAAATGAATGAAGTGATACATATCAGATATCCATATCATACGATGGCAGCGAAAGATATAAGATCTAATAAGATTAAATAGTATTACCAAGATAGCCGACTAAGACCATCAGTTTTGTCATCACATATTCTGAATAATAATTCAGATCCAATCTTATCATATAAAGCTTCAAAGTTTCTAGGTCTTGTTATAAGCTTCTCCCAAGTCTGCGAAATCAACCTAGGAAACGGACCTGATCAGTTCTGCACTTCACAGTTGCCTAGCTGATATATTTCATGTGAATGTATTAATTATTACACACTTTCTATTTGCTCATACTTTATTAGAACACTGACGTTGACGTTGAGTTAAGACTAGCGTCATCTTCACGAATTATTTGGTTCAAGATTACGTCCCATTTTACTCCCTAAATATACTTCGTGCAGGAATCACGTGGAGTTAAAAATAATCCTCACGATTAAGTTTTAATTTGTAGAACTACATGAAATTGAGAGCCGCAGTAATGTGGTTGCTAGTAAACTCACTTCTTATGCTAGAGTTTGGGTTGAGTTCCACTGTGGGCGTGGAATATTTCTCCGACCAAGATAGGTCTCTCATGTTGTGCCAGCCTCAAATGGGTACCAGGAATAGCACTAGGAAGTAAAAGACGGTCGGCGTGGTGTTGACCACATCACCCATCGTGTGCCGAAGATCAATGAAAATTATGGCTTCAACACCATATTACCAAATATACATCGAGGTAAGAAAAAACAGTTCCTTTTTTGACTACATGAAATTGGCACATGATAAATTAATTCGGAACTAGTTCAGCGAAGATATGGTACGTAACTTCATTTAAAACATAAATTTATATATTCACTATAATGCTTTAACTAGTGTATAACAGTAACAGATAAAACATTTAAGATATCAATTTATATATTCACTATAATGCTTTAACTAGTGTATAACAGTAACAGAAAAAACATTTAAGACATAAATTTATATATTCACTATAATGCTTTAACTAGTGTATAACAGTAACAGAAAAAACATTTAAGACATAAATTTATATATTCACTATAATGCTTTAACTAGTGTATAACAGTAACAGATAAAACATTTAAGACATCAATTTATATATTCACTATAATGCTTTAACTAGTGTATAACAGTAACAGAAAAAACATTTAAGACATAAATTTATATATTCACTATAATGCTTTAACTAGTGTATAACAGTAACAGAAAAAACATTTAAGACAGAAATTTATATATTCACTATAATGCTTTAACTAGTGTATAACAGTAACAGAAAAAACATTTAAGACAGAAATTTATATATTCACTATAATGCTTTAACTAGTGTATAACAGTAACAGATAAAACATTTAAAACATAAATTTATATATTCACTATAATGCTTTAACTAGTGTATAACAGTAACAGAAAAAACATTTAAGACATAAATTTATATATTCACTATAATGCTTTAACTAGTGTATAACAGTAACAGATAAAACATTTAAGACATAAATTTATATATTCACTATAATGCTTTAACTAGTGTACAACAGTAACAGAAAAAAACATTTAAAACAAACTTCAAAATAAGAGGTCCGAGTATCAGAAAGGAAGAAAACTAAACAGAATAAGTCTGTATTCAAACATAAATATATCTGATTTACATAAGCCATGCAATCATCCCAAGCGAGTCGTTGACACGTTACCCAATAGGGGAAGATGATGGAGAAGGGAACGGAAAGTGCACTTAGAAGATCATATTGAAAATGTAAAATGATAGGACAGACAATTCATTCTTGTAATACTCAATCAAAAGCTATTCTTACACACGCAAGCATGAAATTAAAGACTAAGATAAATTACAATCGATATCTGCGCATCTTCCTACGTGGCTAGTACACTTTTCCATCAGGTTGTTTCGTTTCATTTGCTCCCATTCTTGTAAATAGACATATCATATTTTTAATGTGTTAATTTACGACTTAACCAGTTGTGGGTGTATTGTGTGTTGTTGCACCTTGATTAAAGTATTTCGGTCGAAACATAGCTTTTTTTAATTATTAAATTGTATTTAATGATTTTATTATTGCAAAAGTAACACTGTTCTTTATCTGTTCTTCTGCTTCTTCGAATGCTCTCTATCGACCACTTGTTAACCATTCAGTGTGATTTGTATGTGATCTGAGCTTAGAGCGATTGTACGTTGTGTCAGTTATACGCCTACAAGTTGGCCAGCACATCAGATTTCTGCGACGCTTTTCATTTACTAGCGTAGCTTCCCTAGGTCCTCCTACATCAATCGCCTCTTACGACATGTCTTGTAGATCGCAGTGGTACTATTCTTTGCTTCCCTTGCGGGACCCGGTACCACACGGGTGCTTTATCTGTTCACTTATATATAGCCTATTTGTTACGTTTGTTCTCATCCCTCTACTTTGGTTCATTGGAATCTGACTGAATCAAGCATGTTGGCATCAGCTTATCAAATATCAGGAGATATGAATATTTTACTTCCTCTCCCACATGCACACGTTATTTGTATCTCTATAAAACATATCAGATAATGCCGAGGATGGATATGATAATCAAGAAATAAGTAAACTAGTAATGAATATAACCAGTACAATAACGTCAGATCTATTTATTGAGCCTCATTCTTCTCTGTTTGGTCAGTCTTTAACACCTGTTGGAGAATAGGTTCTCAACCACCTCATGCCAAGATAGACTTGTTCATGATATGGTTGCATTTTGTAGTTAACATTTTCTACCGGATGGGCTAACCATTCCCAAGCCGAACCATACCTTAGGCACCTCTTACTACTACAAACTACATGCCTTGTAGGATGTAGCGTTACTTGCTTTGCCTACGTAGTGGACCTTCCGCAAAACACGGGTATGTGTCTGATGACTTATTTATTCTATGAGAATAGTGGTGAAGTCCGGTTCATAATTAAAGGAAATTATTGTACGGGAATTATATAAGGGAATGTTAGTACTAAGAAGAACTAATCGTTTCGGGATCCCTGGTCTAACAATTCCTTTACTAGTTACAACAATCACTGACACGACGTGAAAACTGGAGCAAAATGTGTTCAATGAACTATTGGTTGTCCAGACCTTCAGTGTTGATAAATGGACTACCCGGGACTAAATTAATTTGTTCTTCTAACCCATTGTTTCACAAGACTCAAGCTATATTTACACTGCAATCCTGATGTTGTTTGAGCATTGTCTTGGTTCTAAGTTCACATACACCAACACAAATTCACGTGACGTATATCCCAATTACGTAGCAAAGCGTTCATTATTATATTTAACAAACTATACAAATAAATTGTTACCAAACAGAGACGAAACACATCAACCGAGTTCCACTCCCTTATTTGTGTTGTTAGCAATAACAGCGAAACATATAAAAACAAAGTAATATAATTTTACAAAATACAAAAACAAAATTAAGTTGTACTTTATAAAACTATATTACTTCACGTGTACATGTTTCGCCGTTGCTACATAGTTTTACTGCAGTCTTCCCTTTATATTGTTACCAATAAATAACGATATGATTCATACGTACTGATTGTTTTAAACCATACAGAATAATCTCCCTCCCCACTAACAACACGTCACTCAAACACTAAAACTAATCAAAGCCGTCACCAAAACTAAAAGGGTTGTAAATTATTCAAAAAGATAACTAAAAGGGCAAGGAAAACTCACCACACACTCATCTAAAGGCAGATGTTGCAAATGTCTACACAAAATAAGAATTATGAAAACTTGGATCGAAAGAAGAATTTAATTTAAACCATCGTTGTTGTAACAGCGTTAAAGAAAAGGGGCGTGGGAGAACTAATGATAGAAGGGCTGGCTACATACATGAATATATGAGAGGGGTAGAAATGAGAGTACAGAGAAATATAAATAGGCATTATTAAAATTCTATTTAAGAGGGTTGGGTGTGATGCTAATAGAACTGGATTTAAGAACACGTTGCAGAATGACGTACCTGCCAAAGCAGCCCCTATGGCTGACCCATTTCCAGCCACCGAACTCGCAGCACTACCTAGACAGCAGAACCGCAATCATTATTAATATGCCCATCCAAACAGAAATATCACCATAGGAGATAATCAAATATATTAAGCTTGAAATAAATATCCTGATACCGTATATGGATGTTATATGAATTTCAACTAACAAGTTTACTGTACGATCGCTTATCTTCTACTTATGTCTAATGTAACTTTTGTTGTTCAGACAAGAAATCCATGCAATCCTAATTTATTTTTCTTGAAATAGTATCTTTATCTACAATCTTGCATAACGTTTACACAGAGGTCCGTGTAGCTTTCTTCTCAGTGTTGCTTCACTGGACCAGTGACTGTCTCAGTATCTCATATTTTGCAGTCTTGAAGTATGTGCTCTGTAGTTTGGGATGTCTGTCTAAAAGGGTCTTAATTAAGCCGAAGGATTGACTTCATTGCATCAAGATTTTTTTAAAACCCCATATCGCTCGGTTAATCTCCGCATAAGTGGCACTCCACCTGCGGAGAGTATTGTACAAAGGACGTAATCCGTAACTTTTGTAACAATCCTAGGAAAAAAATGCAGCCGTGAACAGAACTGCTCTGTCCGGATTCGAACCTACGTCATTCGTAACGTAAGGCAACGGCTTAATCACTTAGGCTGTCTACATGTGCTGCCAATGGTGACTGAACTGTCAGTATTATATATTTGTGACTGCAAAATAGAATGTGTCCTGTTCTGAGGTGTAGAATGACGACTTGTTCGAATCTATTCAATTTGGTATCCGTCTTGTGCTAGTGGTTCTCTGATTGATGTGATCATCCATATTTTCTGATAGGCAACTGGCACATGCAGTCACTTATCTGCAACACCTTCCTTAGCCAATCTGTGTGCTTTCTGGGTTTTTTTTGGATTATTTCACAGCATCCATTGCATGCGACTTTAGTCTAGTTACAAAGTTCAACAACTATATGAATTGTGTATGTTTAGTTAACAGTATTAATACAATAATAAGGGTTGAAAGAATAACAGTTACAGATAATACCATCTACACAACTATACAAAAACGGACTATGCTAACATATCGACGTATACACATATATATATATACATACAGGACACAGGTACACACAGTATTTAGAAACTGTATATCCCGTGAGATGCTTAGTGTCTCTTGATTTATGTCAACATTACATGGGAGAGACAAAGAGAGAGAGAGGGGGAGCAAAGAAAACCTAGACATAATATTTGATGTCAGTTAATTAAATATGTGGTAAAGAATACGCGTCTATCCAGGAAGCTTAACCAAAATGAACAGGAATAGAACAAGACTTGGTCAACTGTTCTCACGACAGTCAACGTGGACATATAACCAGTGATTTATCCACTTAGGGAGGTAAATGGTTGAACGGAAGCTTACTGAAGGACATTAACTATTCTGGCCAGGAAGTAGGAAGTTGTTTGTTGGAATTATAGTTAGAAGATTAAAACCTCTTAAAGACGAGACGCGGCTCTTTCAACATAGGAACGTTTCTTTTGGTTTCATTGTGTCATGACATAGTGGCACCAGACATTAAAACAATGAGAATTAACTTCCTACGGAGAATTCAAAGTATGATATTTGGTTTGTTTTCTGTGGGTTTTTTTAAAACTTCGATATGCCCTCAACCAACTCATGCCAAATCTTCCTTTCACTCTTTAGCTATCTCTTCTAGCTCTTTTTAACTCTTCCATATATAGTTAATCTACGTCTCCACATTTCTTGATGTATTTCTAGACTTCCTCTCTTGTTTTCCCGGTGGTTTCAGAAACCCGGTGGGTTTCAGGAAAGAGCATTTCTTGTTATAACAACCTCAAGTTTTCTCCATGTCTGTTCAATAGAAAAGGCCAGAGTATTTATTCCCCTTCTTGGTTCCCTGAGATATGTCTCGTTCACTACAAGAGAACTAGTTCTAGACAGAATAGATTAGGCAGATGGTCGTGGGAAGGGGAAACCCATTAATAGAATGTAAGACTTCAAAAGAAGAAGACTATTCGATTTTATGACAAAGTATAATTATGATATCTGAGACTATCAATTTCATGTATGAAAAAGTTTTGCAGACCATAAGGTTGTTTATATTACTTCTCATTAAGAGTTACAAGTATGCCAGAGGTAGAAGGGCCAATACCTTTTCTCACTTATGGAATGTCAGGTGTGGGAAATGAACCCACAACCCCTTTTATGACCAACTGGATAAGCAAAAAATTTACACATTGTGCTAAACCTTTGTATATCATTTTATGACAAATTGCAATTATGAAATATAATAGCACAAATTTTGTTTAAAGCTTACAATTATGATATATGAGACCATTAATTTTATGACAAGGCTCATGTCTAACTTTTTTTCCGATCCAGAAGCACTTGAGCTTTCAGCTCTTGACTTGTGCCATGGAATCGTAACCCTTTGGTTCGGGTCATGAACACCGTATATCTGGAGGACCTGTGGCTTTTCTGCCAGCCCACGAATTGAATCGCACTCACATGGGCTTGTCAACTGTCGTCATCGTACAAACATGCTGGGCAGGCGGCCACTAACTTCTAGAACCAACCACCTTTGTTGACACTTTGAGTTACGTATGATGTACTTACTATTCTACTATACATTATCTGCTAGTGGTAAAATGTTAACAATGAGAAGAAAAATCAGTCATGACATATAACATGACACATCAGCAGAGAGCTACTAATAACAAGCTACTATTTGAAACACAGACATCAAAAACATTATATAGCAATACACCTTGATATACTGAAAAACAATATTCAGCAATAGTGTTCACACTTAATTTTGTATTCTTTTTCATTTTAGGCCCTACTAGGCAGAGCGACATCTGGTGGACCCAGTATGTGTGAGAGCAAACTCTGAGTAATGTAAATATCTTACACACAAGGTTTTGTTATGTATGTCTACTCAATTTTACCACTTTTAAAATATATAAAACAAAGAATGATATTCATATAGTACCAGTGTCAGTAAAATGAGAAAACAATACTAACACTGTAACCTAACATGCATGTTATAAGAGACAACTAAGTATTGTTGAATATGGGAAGGATGCCCCATTCTGTTGATAATATAAGACACACAAAATTCAATAACGTATCAAGACTTGCTGAAGACCTGTGCTTCAGATGTAGCTGAAATACTATTAGTATTAGTAAAATTTATATTTATATCATGTAGAGTAATTGTAGAGAAATTAATTATTTATGAACAGCACAAAAATATATAAAATATGAATAAGTCTTTTG
Source organism: Arion vulgaris (assembly GCA_020796225.1). Classification (NCBI taxonomy): domain Eukaryota; kingdom Metazoa; phylum Mollusca; class Gastropoda; order Stylommatophora; family Arionidae; genus Arion; species Arion vulgaris. Next base: position 13,012,748 of record CM036757.1, read on the forward strand.
TTGTTTGATGTATTCTGTCTTCTTTATAGTTTAAATATGTTTTTATACATTTATAAAATATGAATAAATCTTTTGCGGTTTTATGTATTATGTGTTCTTTATAATATTAATTTATACATTTACAAAATAGTTTACTAAACACATTAATTAGTTTACAAATGTTAAATGAAAAATTGTAATTATGGAGAGAAAGAAGATTCTCAAATTGTGTTCATAAGAGGAAAACAAGTAAACACTAAGTGAGGTAGTTTTGACAAACTACAAGAACAAGATGCAACAACGTTCTCAACCATACATTTGTTTAAACGTTGCTGTATCTTATTGATGTACTTTGTTAAACTATCTTTGTTCAGGTTTTTTTATGTGTCTCATCTTTGGTACATAGCTGTACTGTAGTTTTATCAATTTGTATCAATACATTTTTTTTCATATGAGAAAAATGTGTCCAAAATTATCTTAAATATTGAGTCAGGAAATGTATAATTTACCATTGCATTCAAATAAGAGCAGCAATGTCTTGAAAACAGAAAAATAATTCAGAAATGCAATACTAATTTTTTTTTTGTTGTGGACCAAATTCATAAGTTAATTATGAACAATAATAACGGAGTTTAAGCTCATTTGTGAAAATAAAATATGGTATATATATTATATATATATATATATATATATATATATATATATATATATATATATATATATATATATATATATATATATATATATATATATATAATTATACAAATACAAATATATGAAAAGCAAGGCAGAGGTTTGGGTATCTAGGAGCACCTGATAAGACTTACCCTTGTTGACTTGAAAGATGTGAAGATAGGTGTGGCCACAGGAGCAAAGATACAAGGAAAGAACGGACAGTTTGACAATATTAGCAACATTTTGACTGACGGTGCATACTGACAAATGCATTGTGGTGGGTGTGAAAAATAACAATTGTTGTAACACATTTGCAGATTCCAGAATGTGAAAATAAAAACAAGAACATTCAAAGATATTTGTACAGAAAACAAAAACATAGAAAATATGCAAACACCATCAAGATATACATTGGACAAAATACAAGTATCATACATATATATATATATACTTTTTTCTTTTTTTCTCTAATCCTGTTTTGTCTCACAGTTAGGATATGAAGAGATTTTGAGAACAGGTTTTTGTGTGCGCTTCATACAAAGTGTTATGTAGTACATAGTATATATATATTTAATAATAATTATATTTACGATTCAGTTCCATTATATGGAGAAGTCTAAGACACTGGAATGATTGCAAGAATTAGTAGTCTAATCTGGGTCAGATCTGGTTATACTAGATAGTGTCATCTTTGTGGTAAAGAGAGAAGATATAGTAACCAACGTCTCATGAGTACGGTGAGCAGGCTCTGTTATAGCTGCTGCAATGGAGAACCGATCACGCATGGGAATGTTCAATGTGCCGAGACATTGATCTCACAAAATAATATATTTTGGTATAATTTTTCCAAACGATTTGCTTATAGATTGAAGAGTGCTTGCAACATGAAATTAAAATTTAAGAATCATTTTTCAAAACATAAGTGAACATGTTGTGAACAAATTGTACTATGAGGATGGGTGTGTCAATAATGAATAGTTTCCACTAACACATACAATCCTTGTATCATACTCAATAATTCAGATTCACAAAGCAGTACTACAGAACATTCACAAACACAATAACTGAATCTACATTTAGTAACACAGGCAAGCACAAAGTGACAACTGAAAACAAAGCTCTGAATCAAGCACAACAAATTTCAAAATAAAAAAAGCAAAAAAATAAAATGGTTTTTTTATTTGCCAAATTCTTGTTGCAAAATTCTGATGTAATATTTGCTTGAAGATGGAAATGATAAATATTTCAAAAACAAATATATTACTAAGTGTTGCAATAAAAAGAAGTCAGAAAGTGAAATTACAATCTCTTTAACGTAACTTTAACAATTGTCTTTGACATATATTTGTCAGATAAATATTTTTTCATTTGTTCGCATGCTACGAATTCAGGCATAGTTATAGCGCTTAGTATGACATTCTCTGACTTATTTTTGCATGCAGACTTGCTATCCGTATCACCTCACCAGTGTTCATAAATTACTCAAATTTACAACTGTTGTACATCAGATATTATGCTTTCTAATTACTATTTATATTTCTGACAATCACTATTTCTTTTTCAATCTATATTCACTAATGCCCAGAGATCGATACATTATTATACTGTTACCTGTCTCCATACTTCATATGCTATTTACACAATACATATTTAGCTAGTCTCACCTGCTGCTAATGATTTATTGAAATTATTACATCACTTAGTCAAAGATTTCTCATCTCACAACTACCATATTATTTACTTACGTTAGTCACTTGTTTGTCTTAAACTAGTCAATTTATTTAGTTTCCTCATACTCCTGCATCTCTACCTACTTCCTGCAACATCCTCATCATCATCATCAAATAGCTTGTCCTGAGCAGAACTTTGCCACCCCAATAGTTCTTCAGAATTTCTCTCTCTCATAGGTCAGATGTCCTGCCTCTGCAGCCGATATGTTCAAACCATCAGTTACATCCTGAATGCATCTTCTCCGTGGTCTTCCTCTTCTTCTCTTTGCTGGTATGCCTCCTTCCATGATGGTCTTCTCCAGCCCTTCATATCTTTTCTATGTCCAAAACATCTCAATTTTCTCTTTCTTATTTGTAGCATTAGCCAGTTTTCTTGGATTTTAAATTCTTTCTGAATAGATATATTTGTTCTCTTCTCTGTCTATGATATATGGAGGACTCTTCTGTAACACTTATATTCAAAAGCATGTATATGTTTTTTCCACTGTGTTTCTGCAACAACTAATCAATTATATATCTCACACCACATCTGGCCATGTATTTACTTTACACTTCGACTATTCATTTATTTAACTCTCACCATGACCAGCCATTTGTTAAATTCACAATACAGTTAATTATTTACTAAGTTAAGATTACAGCTAGTCATTTTTTCGTTCCATCTCCCAGTTAGATATTTGTGATCTCATTGCACACATTATATATTCATTCTTATCTAATATTGCTATTGGAAGTTTGCTATTTTGAGACATTATTAGTAACTTTGCTATCATTTCCTATGCTGTCAGTCTATTGTTTAGGAAATATTATATATGTACATAAGTATTACATATAGAAAGCCCAGTAGAAGCAAGACTCAGCAGTGATAATTGTAGGCACAATGTGGTTAAATATCACACTTGGTTTGCTGCTTTCACATCAAATGATATCAATAATGTTTAGATAGAACAACAGATTGATCTGAAATTGGCACATCAAGCCTTTCCTGTTTTCTTATAATATATAAAACTTACCAAAACCCCTTATTGCTAAGATTACAAAATGAAATGTGACATGACAGCTTTTCTTGTAGATTTGAAACTTGCAATCAAATAGTACAATTTAGTCATCTGTTTTAAATGAATTTATTGCAATTTTGTTAATCCAAATAAGCATAAATAACTGCAAAAGTAAACAAGCAAATGAAAAATCTTAAATAATATCAGAAAAACACAAAGTAACTGCAACTAAAAGAAAATAAATGTCTCTATCTACAACAATACAATATTTTAGAAATAAAAGTACAATATTTTAGTAACAAAGGAAAGTGAATAATGGAAGAAACATAAAACTAACATAATTCTTGAAAAAAACTGATTAAGAAATCAGTATTAATATTTAGCTAATAAAACAAAAATGTGTAACTACAGAAGGAGAAGAAAATAACAATAGCTAACACTGGCAAATTAAAAATTGACACCATTCACACAGTTGACTCATCTGCACTTGCAAATTTATCAAAGAAATTACAAATAATTCAGTACTTACTTGAGAAATTTCTAGTTGCAAGCATCGTTGTCAGAATGGCACCCTGTATGTTGATAGTCAAGAAAATAGTTAGATGATAATCTCAAGAACAGATTTATAAGTGATTTCTATGAACATAATACATTAAAAATATATCAATCAACTAAAAGTTTCATGTACAAAATAATTTATAAATATGGAAAACTGAACAGAATTAACTTATATGTATTCAGGATACCGCTATATATGATTAACACAATCAACAAGCGGCTGGTTGAATGTGTTAATGACAGTCATTAATGACACCTGGTAGTCGCGAACATGGCTAAGAAATCTTGAGCAAACTGAGTCCCCATTTTTATTTAAATGTATGGCCTTTTTCATCTTTACAGACTGTAATTAGGCATGTGCGCTACTGTGACCACTTTTGAGTTTGTACTTGTTTCTCTTGTCTTCAAGCCCATCCTTAGGTTTCTCTTTAAAAGATTCTGCACCTTTACGTAATGTTGTTTTCCACATAACTCTGTCATTAGCTAGTTTTTCCTATTTGTGGCGGCAAATAGAAAAGTTCATCATTTAAGTCTTGCAGTTATCGATATATTTGAGTAGTGGTTTGCCTTGGAGCCTTACAAAAGCTCACAGAACCACATCTGTTAGAGTATGCAGCTATTTTCTATTCTTCTCACATGCCCTGTCCATCTTTGTCGTCTACTGCTGAGTATTAGCAAAATAGATTGCAAGTTTGCACACTGCAGTACTTCAGAGTTGGTTCCCTTGTTGTACAACCTGATGTTGATAATCTTGCAAAGATACTGAAGGTGAAAGATATTAAGTTTCCTTTCATGCCTTGAGTAAGCTGCACATGTTTCTGAGCCATAAAGTAAAGAGCTAATTTCACAGACTCGATAGATTTGAATCTTCATCTGCAATGTTAATTGTGTGTTACCCTAAACTCTCTTTGATAGTTTGCTGAAAGTAGTAACCGCACTACCTGTTCGTGTGTTAATTTCATATCAAGAGAAAGGCTGGCAGTGATTATGAACCCAAGATATCAAAACTTGTGCACTGATGTTAAAAGGTTACCATTTAATGTTATACCTGTTAATGTGTTACTTCTCTGACATAAAACCACTGTCTTGGTGACACTTATAGTCTGAGAGAATAGGTTGCATGTCATGGTCAAATTGTTGACTAAGGATTGTAGGGTAGTATCAATGTGTGCAATTAGGACAGCATTGTCAGCAAAAAGAAGTTCCTTCAGAAGGATTTATGTCCTTGCTATTAAGTGAGCCAGGTTGAAGAGTCAACCATCAGGTGTGAAAAAAAACGTCATGTACAATCGCTAATTGCTTCTAAGTTTATAAATATGTCCTCAAGTGAACCCAATAATTAAGTGACAGAAAAGGAGGCTATAACAAAAGAGGTGTTGAAAAGAACAAGTATTACAGCAAAAGTTTCCATGCTTAATCTTAGTAGACTGAGATGGATGGTACACATGTGGAGGATGGAGGATGATTTTAAAAAAAAAAAAAAAAAACCTGTCATTACTGCCCGTAGTATCACTTTTTAGAGTGGTGTAGGACAGGTGGGACCAGAGCCTGCGGGATTTAAGTCACATGGCTAGTGCAGTCGCTGCCAAGCTGTTCAGGTTAGGATTTTTCATTTATGCCCACAACAGTAAAAAATCCTTAGCCGTGCCTTGAATTGAACATGGGTGTCCCCCATGGGAGTTGCGATCCAATCCATTTGGATGATAGACTGCCAAAAAAAACCTACTCTGTGAGGAATTAAAGACTGGTAGGAGACTTAAGTGCTGTCATCCACTTTGTAATAAGGATATATGAAAGGGGAACAAGTGTAATGCAAGCATTGTAGTTGATTCCAGGGAGCAAGGGGCAATGGATTACAGTGCATGGAGGGGGAAAATCACAAATATGATTAGAAGAACTTATTGCTGAGAGATTAAGAACTAAACATCTGAAAAGATACAACAAGGCACAAAGTGGTTATAATATTCTTGAAATGCTATGCAACAAATGTGGATGACATCCTGGTGCAGATTGGTCTTGCTAGTCACATGTGTCAATACCATGGATTGAAGTTTCTACCTATTTAGAATATAACTTATACCAACACTGTCCAACGTGGTGCTGCGTGCGCCCATGTGATACATCCCTGGTGCCCTTTTTGACTCAGCTGGATTTAATGCTAATTAGAATTTCAAGGGAAAAAAAGTATTTCTAAATAACATCATGTTTCAATTAAATTTTGTTAAGCACAATATTTTAAAATATTAAACATAATTGTTTTGTATTAATGTTACTTATTAACTCTTTGTAGACCAAACGCCACACTATGTGGCTTTGGGTTGGATGCCTTTTACCAGGAGCCTCATTAAAGGTTTATTTTTATTCTAAAAACAAATGGCTTGTAAAAACATGGCTTTTGCTCTGGTCCACTAAGAGTTAATATTACTTCCTTCTACTTATTATTATTAGTATTATTCTTGCAATTACCAGATGGCAACTTGCCTCCACAGTCATTAGTAAGATGTGTCTCCATATATAAAAACGTTGGGCAGCACTGACTTATACACTATCCTCTACAAAGATGGATAGGTGTCAGCTTATAGTGCTATATTGAAACTGTCACTTGGTATCATCATCATCAAATAGCTTGTACTGAGCAGAACTTTGCCAGCCCAACAGCCTCCAGAATTTCTTTCTCTCTCATAGGCCAGATGTCCCGCCTCTGCAGCCGTCATGTTCAAACCATCAGTTACATCCTGAATCCATCTTCTCTTGGTCTTCCTCTTCTCCTCTTTGCTGGTATGCCTCCCTCCATGATGGTCTTCTTGAAACTTGATGAAACCATGATGAAACTTGGCAGTAAACTCTATATTAGGCCTGAATAATATGGTATTTTTTTCTAGGCCCGAATAACATGGTTTTGTTTTCTAACATTGAACACTAAATAATGATGCATAGGCCTGAATAACATGGTTTTTTTTCTAGGCCCAAATAACATGGTTTTGTTTTCTAGTGTTGAACACTAAATAATACATAGGCCTGAATAACCTGGGTTTTTTTCTAAGGCTGAACACTAAATCTACTGCTGTATGCCTTCCATGGGTTTTTCTTAAAGTGAAACTTGCATAAGTCTATATAGGCCTGAATAATATTGTTTTTCTAGGCTGAAATAACATATCATAGGCCAAATAAATGGTTTTGTTTTCTAACTTGAACACTAAAAGCATAGCAAGGCCTGAATAAAACTGAAATAAAAACTTCTGGTCTTACTGTATATTTAGTCTATTAAAGATAAGAGTCTGAAAGAATCATGTGATGGGTTAGATATGATACATGGAATGGCCAGCATATGCCTACTGTAGGAAACAGCTAGTACAATCTACACCAAGATAATACAACAGATGTATATAACATATTATTGAATGCTATACAACCTTGAGTTTTCTTCTGGCATTAAATTTCTTCAAGCAGTCGACAGTTTCTTGTCTGTGAACAACGGATGCAACTCGTTCCGCTGCTGAAAAAAATTAAGGAATACGCATTAATAAATGTTCAAGTGAGCAACATCTCACATTATGCCATTTTTACATATATATACATATCTACAAATCTCATAAGAACGATTTTCTGGCCAACACTATGTTACCAGTGTCAAACATGGCCAATAACAGCAGCTAATGAGTGAAAAATCATAACGACAGAGATGAGGTGTCTTAGAAAAGCTGCAGGTGTGACAATAAGAGACAAAATTAGAAATGAAGAAATCAGGAGACTGGATGTGAAACCAGTTATGTAATTCATAAAAGAACAACAGATTAAATGGTTTGGAAGCCTGACCAGAATGCCCTGGTATCGCCTACCACAGAGAGCCACACAGAAAAAGTATAACGAGTACAAGGCAAGAGGAAGACCACGCAAAAGATGGAGAGATGGCATCAAGAACAGCCTTACGAACATGAATATCAGCTTACATAGTGCCTTAAAAAAGCACACACAAGATCACTTCATTTCACCCCCAACACTTCCATAAAGAAGTAAATGGTGGAAGAGAAGAAGAATACATATCTACTCATCATGACCCAGTCATCAATGTTAACACACCAGTGTCTCCTGCTAGCGGACAACTTTGTCTATCTTGATAGCATCCTATCCAGATTGGAAAACATAGACTAAGGTGGACAATAGGATATCAAAAGCCAGTACCGTATTTGGAAAACTATGCGTTACAGTGTGGGAGCGGAAGGGAATAAGCGTAGTCACAATGCCAAAAGTTTACCGTGTCAGAGTGCTAACAGCGCTGTTGTGTGGTAGTGAAACATGGATAGTGTATAGCAGACACAAGACAAATAAAATCACAGCCACACAAGTTGTCTCTGCAGATTACTGAAAATAAAATGGCAGGACAAAATTTCAGATACTGAAGTCCTCATAAGAACCAAGATTTCAAATGTCAACACCCAGTGTTGCAGAAGACCCAGGTGAAAAGGGGTCTGATAAACAAATTAAAAAAACAGTTGATGTATGGTGATCTTGATAGGGGCAGATTATCACTTGGTGGACAGAAAAAGTCCCTTTAAGTGTCTCTATAATGCTTTGATATAGACGTCACATGCTGGGAATCCTGTTTGCAAGATCGTCAAATGTGGTGGTGTAACAACACAAGAGGAAATGGTATCGCTGAAAATTGTTGTACTGCTGAGGTGCAGAGAAAATGAGCTGTGCAAAAAGACAGAACACATACCAACCACATGTCTAATCCTGATCATGTATGCCCCACATGTAGAAGTTTGTGGATTCTACAGTCACCTCCACAAACACCAGAGAGGTGCAGCAACACAAGTCTGTGCTGTTGTCATTATCGCTTGCGATGGATGGCTATAACGATAATACATCTACTATAAGAGTTCAATGTAATATCTCACTTACTGGCTTGATAACATTTCTGATATCAATCATATATCCCTCACTCATCATACTTCTGATTTAAAGTTCATATCCATTCATATAGGCTAGCGGAGCAAACCTACACAAAACTGGACAGTAGGCAAACCAAGTAGTCCAAAAAGACAGGTAACCTGGGCAGATGATGTTCAACAACCCGGGAGGGTAGGTTGTCTAAGGGTCGCTACCCTAAAAGAAAATAGCAACCTGATGTCTTGCAGGTAGGCTGGGGACAGTCAAAGGCTGACGGAGAGCGAACCCAGTAAACGCTGGTTGAAATCAGACACATCGCCGAAGGACACGTTGAAGATGTGACAAAAAAAACTTTCTTGGCAAAGGCTGTTTATATATCACAATAGGAATGATCAAAATGGCCAAAAAGAACTATCGCGAGAAGAGAGAATATCCATTCATATATATATATATATATATATATATATATATATATATATATATATATATATATATATATATATATATATATATGATAATAAGAGCATCTCCTAACTTTTCATGTATGGCATAAAGACTATTTCATTACCTTTTTTTTATCTCTCTTATCAAGACTGCTTCACTCACTTTTCTCTGATATAAAAAATATCTCTCATCTTCATCAAGAATATTTTACTTATTCTTCATTTCTCTCATTACAAGAATATCTAGTTCAGTTTTTTATCTAACTATCTATCTATATCCTTGTCATGTCTCGTTTGACACATAAGGCTTCCACAAGAGAATCCCACTGTTGTTGTTCTGCTGTCCTTCTACCAATTGTTTCCCATGTCAGGTCACAAACTCTCTTTCCACAGATTTCCATGTTTTTCTTCTTGTTGTCCAAGATTTCTTCTCTCATTCGCTGTCTATCAGAAAGCTGCCCTAGTCAATACCCCTATATACACCTATCAATCTCCATTTTTATATTTTAATGATGGTCTTCCATGATGCACAACTTGTAAGTTTCAAAAGCTCTTCATTTGCTATCACATTTGGCCAAAAAATGTGCAGAATTCTTTTTAAACATATATTCAGGAAAGTCTCTAGCTTGTGTATAACGTTGTTGGTCATTTCAAGCACTCGGCATAGTATAATAACACTCCCAGAACACCGCTTCCATATATTATAAGTTTTGTTTTACGATTTAATGCTTCAGCTTTCCAGATTTTGCTGAGCATGGCAAAAGTTGAACTTGCTATTTTGATTTTACCAAATCCTTGTACTGCAATACTGTACATCTTAGGCATATAAAATCTTGAACTTCCTCTATGATTTCTATCTTGTAAATTAATTGAGTTTTTATTTTTACTATTTCTCATTATTTTGAGCTGTACCATTTATTTTTCTTGAGCATTATTGTATCGACTGGCTTAAAATACTAATATCATAGGCAGAATCCAAATCTTCCAGTAGTGAGGTAGGTATCCATTGAATGTCTTTATCATTTTAGGTTTCTCTCATCAGGCAAACTATAGTAATGGTAAATGGGAATGGAGAAATAATACATTGCCTAACTCCTGTTTTGACTTTGAAACACTCTATCAAATTCAGTTTTTCATACCTTTGATATAAATAATACAAACTCTGTCTACCTCTGTTATCTATACATCAATTATACTATACAGTAAATTGTCAAAAAAGATATTTGGAGAAAAAAATGTAATTGTTTAATGGTGAATAGCTGTAGCTAGATAAAAAAAACAAATTACAGAGTGACCATATGCTCAAGTTCTTGAACAAGTCACTTAAATAAAAGGAGGAGTCTTACACAGATCCATGGATGTTTTAGAGCTTCTGAAGCATTAATTCTCTTGGCTGGGTTGACAGTGAGCATACTGTTAATGAGATTCTTGGCTTCTGGTGTAACTGTATCCCATTCTGGAGATGGGTACTGAATAACAAACAAGAATAGAATTAAAGGTTAAATAATGACCATAAAATATATCTATTTGCTGAAATACTAATTTTTGCTATAATATCCCTTTCTGTATAACCTGAAATCCTTCTATATGATATACACCTTTAAAGTTGTTTCTTAGCATTTGTATTTCAACATTAAAATTTCTGATCTACCCAGAATCTGGACAAGTTCAAATATTTTCTACATAGTTTTCAAACAGACTCATTTCATTTTGGGTTTGAAATTTACACAATATGCATATACCTTAGAAAACACTATAAGTAGTTTGTAAGAATTCCATTTTGTGTGCATAACATGCATCATCATTTCCTGCACTAAGCTAGTACAAATTGTTTCATAATTTATGTTCAAGATCAAGTCTTGATGATAATAATTTAATTACAGTCTAACAAAAAGTGTTAAATAAGAAATATTTGTATCTACTAAGGGTGTAAGTCTTAGGGATAAAAAAACTAGTTGCCATTATTATTAAAAGTTAGAAATTTGCAATATTTTGTGTTATGTGGAGAGTTTTAATGTTTCTATTTCTACTACACAAAATAATGATGTTGTATTCCTAGAGTATATATGTATATACTCATTCTGATCAATGAAATATAATGTCAAAGCATTGTAATTATTCAAAAGATGGTAAAAAATGTTTTAGCAATGTACGTACATCATATGCTCCAGCTTTGATCTGAGCATACAGTCTGTGTTGGTCTTCATCCCAGAATGGAGGATAGCCAACCAGTAGAATGTACAGCACAACTCCTGCAATGAAAGTAGATAGACTGAGTTTATAAACATAGCTATTAATTAAATGCATTATTCTTTTTATTCATTTGTTTCCTATGTTTGTCTGTCTGCCTAGTCTGTCTGTGTGTCTGTCTATCAGTCGGGTCAATCAAATCTGATATTACTGATATTATTCAATCTAAATTTTGATGTCCCTGTTTATCTACTTGTTACCTATGGCATAGAAACAAAAGCAATGAAAAAATGTAAAAACCTATTATATGTCTATCTATGTGTATATACACGCACATATCAACTTCCAATGCACATACTAATAATCAAATGTACATATAAAAAGAGAGTCTCAGAGAGTGAGATTTGTGATACGGTAAAACTTTATGTCTGTATAATTTATCATTCCAGTAACAAGTTGGAACAGAACCTTGCTTGAATTACATTAAGAAACAAAGAATGAAGTAGTTTGGTCAATTAATAAGAATGCAGCCAAACTCCACTGTATACAGTCTTCTACAAAAGAACATCAGGGAAGATGGCGAGAGGAAGAACATGAAACGAGATGGATAGTTCACATAACAGACTCCTGTCAAAAAGCAAAAATAACTATCACACAAGACACTAGAGCAGCACAAGGCAAAATCAGAAAACCATGACACTGAGCAACACCCAGTAACAGTGTGATGTCAAAAGAAGAAGAAGAAGAAGTAGAATACACAAATAACTTCTCATGTCAATTTACAAAATAAAACATTTGCTTTTTTCCAAAATTGTACATACCACAAGCCCAGATATCCACAGGTTTTCCATACGGATCTTTTCTGAGTACCTCTGGAGAAAGGTAACCCGGTGTTCCAGCAAAACCTGAGGAATTCCATAATCATAAAACATGTTATATGTGACACAATCAACATGAACATATATTTGATAGAAATCAGTAAGATAGTCTTATAACAGCTGAAAAAATCTATACTGATTAATTTTGAATTGACAATTTTACAAATATCATAGTCTGAGTATCAACAAGATGGAAATTACGATAATTTCAAAGAAGCATACTCCCCTAAAGTGCATCATCAAAAGTAGAAGGGACATTGTTAAGACATGGTGTAATTCTGACAATATCAAATGGTAGATAAAACTAAGAAATAAAGAACAGACTAGATCAGAAAGAGACATCATTTTAGAAAATTAAAATTGTTATAACCAACACTTCGTTGTCTGTAAAAGTCAAACAAGAGTTCTAAAGCACAACGTAGAGCCAGTACGGACGTACGGAAATGAACAGTGAACAAAAATAATATAGCAATATCTAGAAAGGGCAGAAATAGTTGTTGTACAAAAGAAAACCAAGAATATCTTGGGCTTTTAATAACACAACGTTACAGATGTGCTCAAAGTGGTCAACAAAGGAGCTCCTAACAAACATGAAAAAGAGACAATCAGTGTTTTTCAGTCAAATCATAAGAAAATCATGTTTAGAACACATTGTGACAACCGATAGCAAACATCTCACAATAAGTGGACAAAGAAGGATATATGCAATCATAGAAGATATTTATTGGATTAATTTTAGTATTTTACAAAAATACAACTTACAGGCTGTGACTAATGAAGTCTTGAAAAACTACACGCTGACAGGGATCAAGTTCACTCAATTAAATAATGAAATTAGCTAAATATTGCAAAATAAATAACAATAAAAAGTGTATTAAATATTTTAATTATAGAAAAAAATGTCACCGATTGGATGAGTAATTCATGGAAGGGTATATAAGGGAAAAGAGTGAAAGGTCAAGGTGTAACGATACATGAATTACAAATGGATGCATCTGACCTCGCATATAATAAGGATGTTTTTAAAGAGCTGTCACTGAAGTGATGTTCTATAAGGGATATACTATTCGGTAAAGAAGTACTATGAGAGATAATAGTTATAACACCAGATCTATTAAATTATATTGGTTATCTCCCTTATAAAGACTTTATTTCTACTTTTTGGCCTCTGTTTTTTTTTTTTTTTTGCGTTAGGCGTAGCAGGTCTAACTGACGATTGGTTTCCAAGATAGTGCACGCTCGGTCTCTTGATATCCTGTGGTATTGTGGGGTTTTAAGATGTCTGTAACTCCATCAGTCCATTTTTTTTCTTGCTCTGCCCCTTCCTCTTGATGATTTCATTTCAGGTTGTACATTCTTGCAACTGGTGTATTCAGGTTCATTCTCACCAAGTGGACAAACCATTTGAATCTCTGTTTTTCCATGAATCTATTAGCAAGTGTTGTTCCTACTGTTCTAATTTCCTCATTTCTTATATTATCTCTTCTTGTTTTATTTACCGCTTTCCTCAAGCCTCTCATTTCACAGGTGATAATTGCCCGTTCTTGTTCACTTCTACAACGTTTACATATGCTATTTGATTTATTCCTTCAATAGGGTATACATTTTGTTATTTTAGCATTGTATAAAAAAGTTAATATCATTGATCAATATAAATGAATAGCAAGTTGAGAGTGCTACTTGACTAAGTCAGGTTGTAATAAACCTCCATTGATGACTGAAGTAACATAAACATGTTTGTTGGTATTGAAAGTTTAAGAAATAATACAGAATACTGTAATGTCAGATTGGAACAATTTCATCATATGGATTACGTTCATACACATTGATTTCGGTGAATGAGAGAGGGGTATTGGGGATGTTATTACGCCGATTGCCTTGCATTCCTAAGATCATGTATTCGATACTTGGTTCTAGTACTAATACTATAGTGGTCAATTTGCATGTTAAAAAAAATCAAATTCACCATAAAGAGATGAAGAAGGTAAAAGAAAAGGTATTTGAAGCATGTGTCAGTGTGAGAAAACCTTACCAAACCATGCCTGTTGGTCTCCTTGGACTTCTATTGCCAGGCCAAAATCAGCTAACTTAACAGCAGCACCTTTCGCTTTACTGGCTAGAAGAAGGTTTTCAGGCTAGACAAGACAAACATAAGTAAAGAAATAAACAAATGTACTTAAAGTTAGTAACAAAGAAACGAAATCCAACTAACCTCAAGAATATATTTATAAGGTAGAATAATTTTTGGATTATACACAACCAAGAAACGTATTCTTAAAAAGTAGAAATTAATTTTATAGAATACAAATATTAAAATAATCTTTTAAAACACAAAATTCTCTATAAATAACGAATAAATTGTTTGTAAATTTTCATAACATGTTCAAGCATTTTTTATTTAAAATTAAGTTGGTTATATTTCATAACTCCAATCATTATTTGTTTTATATTTGTTTCAGATTTAAAATTTTAAAAACTGTGATAAAAGTAAAAGTCTGAAATGAATTATATTTGTCTAATAAATATAAATAAATTCCTGTACAATATACAACACAATGAATTGAGTCTAAGCATCAACAAGTTAATTTATTATAAATCGTTTCAAATATACCGTCCCTTGGAATACAAAAACTCGTTTCAATTCGTACAATGTCTAGCTTAATTATATTTATGTTCTATTCAAATTCGTAAGTCTGATACTAACTAATATTTGTATAATGTATTCCAATAAATCATTTAAATTGTCATTATATTGTTCTTGCGCAAGGTTGTAGTTGTTTTTTCTCTCTTTAATTTCAGTTTGTTCCGTTTTGAGAAATGTATAATATTTTCTCAAGATTATATTTATTCCACGTGTCATATTTATCTTCAAACGTAAACTGGTACACACACAAACAAAAGTAAAGAGACACAAACACACGTAGGAGTTTAGATGTGGAGCTGGAAGGTTTGAGAGTGCTACCACGTGGCAGCTGTAATGAAACAATTCTATTTTGGACACTTAGTAAGCTTTGAGGGGGTGTATGTGGCTTAGGGGATAGTGACTTGTCTATTAACCCCGACGTTCTGAGTTCGAATTCCGCTGAGGACAATTTGAATGCAAATTGTTTCGGGTGGATTTTTACAAAAGGACGATGGCACCACCCTTTCAGAAAGCAATGGCAAACTAATGAACGTAATAATGCCTAGAAAAATCACAAACAACGTTAAAAAGCTGGGGTTGATTCGCAAAGTCCTGTAAAGGATATGCAATTAACTTAGTAAGCTTTGATAATAACTATAATGATTCGTCACACAGAAAGATTCAATAACTCGGAAATGTGCGCACACGTTCTCATATCTGACAAAAACTTTGAAACCTGCACATTCAGTTTAAATGAATGGACGACAAGTTTTGTGTAAATATTTCTAGTTGGAAACTAAAATAACAACAACTGGATTTGACAATGGTAATATATGCTAGCTTCAACGTAAACAAATGTCACTTTATTCAATGTTTTAAGAAATAGTGTTACATTTACTATCACATTTTGATGCAGACAAAAAATATCATATAGGCACATATGATCTATAACATTTAGATGTAACAATGCACCCGTGTATTGCCGGTGCTCTCAAGGGAGCAAAGAATAGTAACACTGCGACCTACGAGGCATGTCGTAAGAGGCGACTGAGCTAGGGGCCTAGGGAAGCTACCATAGTAAATATAAAGCGTTGCAGAAATCGGATGTGATGTCCTACTTGTAGGCGCATAACTGGCAGAACGTACAATCACTCTTAGACTCGAATCGCATACAAATCACAAAGAATGGTTAACAAGTGGTCTATTTGGAGCGTTTGAAGAAGAATAAGAAGCACCATTATCTGATATCTTATAACAACCACATACTGATCATATTTCTGACTGAACAACAGATGTGTGTGTTTGTGTGTTTGTGTTCCTGCAACTGAAGAAAAAAAATAGATAAAAATACAATCATTCGTGTATTATAAAGATCTGATTTTATTTTTACACAAATTGATTTTAGCTTTCGCAATCGCAAGGGAATAAAATTGAAAAATATTGTTATTACACGAGACAATGTAACCAAATAAGCAATATGAATAATTGAAAACAAATATGAAATAACATAACGGGGAAAATATTATATAATGCATATATAACAATAATAAAAACAGATGCAATCTTACACAATAAACTAAAAGAAACAAAAAGAATTATAGACTGATGACAGCAGAATACAATCATTTTAAAAAAAAGTAATGTAATGCTTATTCAGACAAAGAACAGTTTTCTGCAATGTGTTCCTAAAATCAATTTTCTTGAATGTGTTGATTATATCAAGAAAATTGTTTTACTCTTTTCTCCTCTCTCGTTTGCTCTCTCTCTCTCTCTCATATTCAACTACGCCCAGGTGGTTACAGGGGCCCAACTTGGGATGTAAAGAATAGAACCACTATTACCCGCCACGCATGTCGTAAGAGGAGACTAAGGAGGTTGGAAGTGGGGCTAGCTACCCCACACTATAACAAAAATACTAGATGGCTACAGAACGGAGAGCGAACCGATTAAACGATGGCTGAAACTGGACACATCGCCGAAGGATAAGCACCAGAGCTCCAAATGGTGCTGAAGATGTGATGTAAACACACCAATGCTAAGGATGCATGAATCAGATTTCCACATGAATAGAATTTATGGGGAGATCTGGTACATCGGTCTGGGTGGTGATCGAGAGAGAGAGATATTCTACTAAATGGGCAAAGATAAAAAGAGAATGTGTCGCTTGTTCTTGTTATATCTTTCAAACAAAAACTGACTTAACATTGTGCATATAATTGTATGCATATTTCTATTTTGTACGTTACCTGTCATTGAATATATCAATTTAATTTACACTGCATGTAAGTGGTGAAGAGAGCTAACATGATAAAGTGAGGAATGTTCTGAACTGCTAATATGTGAATAAAAAAATATTACACATCAACAACTAAATCAACCAGTCAAGTGTCGTGCCGGTTGGCGTAGGCGAGCATGTCTCTCCACATCGGTCTGACTCTGGTACAACCCATCAACTCCGTCACCGAGCCATTGCCGAACCACGATTTCAAGCCGTCCGGAGTTTTGCCCCTTTATCGCCATCTATCTCTATTCCCCTGTATTTTGCCTGTTGTAACCAAATGTTAACTGCCCCTGCTAATTATATGTCCGGAACAGCTGAATAGTAAAGTACATAATCTGATTTGATAGTATGTGATACAGGAGTAATACAGCTGTATTTTCTTTGACCAACATCACATAATGTGCAATGTGGTCAACATCGCGTCCTCCTTTTTTTTACTTCCTACTGTTTCTTTAGTATACGTGTGGTGCCGGGACCCGCAAGTGAAGCAAAGAATAGTAATACTGCGACCTACAAGACATGTCGTAAGAGGTGGCTGATGTAGGACCTATGGAAGTTATCCTAGTAAATAAAAAGCATCGCAGAAATTGGATGTGCTGGCCTTCTTGTAGGCGCATAACTGGCACAAAGTACAAATCACTCAGAGAGTGGTTAACAAGTGGTCGACATGGAGCGTTCAAATGGAAAAGAAGAAGTATCAGGTTGGAGGTTGGGTTAACCTGAGTGCTGGTGTAGAATTTTTAAAATCCCAGTCCAATTGTAGAATTTGAACCAGGAGCGACACATCTACATATAAATATGCGCTAAATCTTCCATTATCCTGTCTCTTGCAACAAAATATTCCCTAATTCTGAATGATCCACTTTTTGTTTGAAGATGAATTTTTTCATGCGATCATCAATTGTCAAGTTGATAACACTGTGAGCTAGTGACCACGTGTTGCTATTCCAGAGTTCGAAGCCAGCTTGACCGTTTACAAAAATCTTATCAGTGTGCACACGATACGCGTATCGACTTTATTTGGGAATGGTTATTGGTTACTAAACTGACGTCATTGCACTCCGGGCAGACCCATAGGTGCTCACTCTCCCCAACAGATATCGAAGAGTATGCATACTGATGGTTCCTGTGGCTCGCTGATTAAACACACCTCTCACTCTGCCTCTCAGGCATCCAGTTCGACTTAAGGGGTTATACTACTGACAGTTGGGTCATTATAGCTTACAGATATCGATTTTTCAAATTCATCATATTATGTTAGTATTGCATCTCTACAATCAAATTATGCAAAGAGTTTTTATTTATGATACCGAAAAATGCTTCAAAATTATTTTTCAACAGCCCTACCCTCTAAAAATTCGCTATAGAAAATGTCTTCAATTATCTTTCTTTTGTCCCTAGATACAGTGTATGGCATTCAATTAACCCAATCGAGTCATGTATCATTGTAAAGCTTGATCTGAGTACTAACAGATATATTAGATTTAATTAGGCTAGGCAATGACTGTATGCTGTAACGGACGATTTCCCTGACACTTTAGACTGAATTCACATTACATTTTTAAAATGCAGTTTTCTCCCATTTGTAAATTTCATTAGTGTGGGTAATGTACGTTTTCCACCGTGAAAGAAATCTTTAAGATAGCAATATGAGATTTGGCCCTGACATATATCTATTAATATTGAAGCCCTTAGACAATAGAAAATGCACCTTTCTCAAACAAATAAATTTATATGAATTTTTTTATGAACCAAGGGGTCCTATTTTTGGCCGTGAATTGGGTAGGTCTTATTCGTTGCATCCCCAGAGATCAATTACATGTTACAGAACAATTTAAAGTTGTCAGCGGCCCAGAATATTGGTATATTTAGGTTGTGCAGTCAAAAAAATTGCAATTGTTATTTATTTCACTCTGCTTGGAGAAAGTACGACGTTGTTTACAATCCAACATGGCCGCTGTTTCTATGGCAACCCGATAATTTATTGTTGAAAAAGATATATAAATTTTCATTTTAGACCAACATAGTAGTAACTGCTATGTATCACCTAATTTTATTGAGAGATAAGAAAGTTGAGAAATCCTCTACCATAACCCCTTAAACAACGGGTAACTCCAAACTGCTTAAATCGCTTGATCGATTCAACATCGATTTTAGTGTCCTCATCCAATAGAGAGTCGCGAAGAGACCGAAGAATATCCCCTTATCCATCTTCAACTCCCCAACAATCGATGCTGTTGATGTAAGCCTGTCCGCTCTCTCATTACCGTAAACACCCGCATGCCCAGGACAGTATATCCACGTAAGGCGCTGGAGGTTAGAAACTTCTATAGACGACATCCACTCATACCGAAACCTGCCCTTCTGGATCTTGTGAAGCATCGACTGAGAGTCAGAGACAACAACTGCCCCAGTAAATGAAGTCGCAGAAATCCAATGGAGGGCAGCAGTAACGGCCTCAACCTCCATCCTTGCGAATCTAAATATCAAGTAGATTTGAAGTCAAGAGTAAGGGTTGCTAGAATTGCGAGATATACTGATGATAAAGAAAGCAGGCCTTCGCACAAAAATCTATCACATGCGCCATATTAGGCGCCATGACTACGACCGCGTGTTGCCGGGGCTCGCAAGGGGAGCAAAGAATAGTAACACTGCGACCTACCAAGCATGTCGTAAGAGACGACTGAGATAGGGGCCAAGAGAAGCTACCCTAATAAATAAAAATGTCGCAGAAATCGGATGTGCTGGCATACTTGTAGGCGCATAACTGACACAACGTACAATCGCTCTTAGGCTCATATCACATACAAATCACAAAGAGTGGTTAACAAGTGTTCGATATTGAGCGTTCAATGAAGTAGAAGAAGTAGGCGCCATGACTACGTCTGAACTCATAGCGGACAAGCAAGAAAGCATTTTCAATTTTGTAGAAACATATCATAATATAGCTATTTCCTCGCTTCTTATCATACAAGATTTTACTGATACAACCGCCTGAGTGGTTACGGGGCCCAAATTTGGGGTGTAAAGAATAGAACCACTGTTACCAAATTTGGGGTGTAAAGAATAGAACCACTGTTACCTGCCACGCATGTCGTAAGAGGCGACTAAGGAGGTTTGGCTGAAATCGGATGCATGTGTCCTAAGCGTGTAGAAGTCTATGCGTTTAGGGGCCTACCAAACCAATGTGCAACGTATACACGTTCTTGGCAAAGATCAAACATATCACAAAGAGTGATTAAAATAGATCGTAAAGAACGAACGCAAAAAAGAAGAAGAAGAAGACTGATACAACAGTAATTTTAAGAGAATTTGTCTTCTAAATATTTGCATCAGATATCGAACAAATATTGGTGTGCTTAAACTAGTATCTGAGAAGCACGGGTTTCGTCTGAAAATGTCTACAATCAAGTTAGCCGTATCTTCTCAAATTGTTATGGGCTGAGATATTCTATGTTTCTACTAATATAACTCTGGTTAACAGCGATCATTTGGTGCTATCGATATAGGGAGAGACTGCAGTAAAATTATGTAAAAGGGAGAGACTGCAGTAAAACTATGTAAAATGACGAAACATGTAATATCAAAGAGCTGTAGTTTTACAAAAATACAAAAGCAATGATAATACACAGCTAAGAACAAGACCTCTGAGTTTGATTCATTCAATAGCTGGTCCTGATCAGAACTTTGCCACACTAACAGTCATTCTGAATTTCTCTCTCAAAGGTCAGATGTAGCACCTCTAAAGCCGTCATGCTCACATCATCATGTACATCGGAAAAAATCTTCTATATAGACTTCCTTTTCTTCTCTTTGTTGGGACGCATTTACCCTAATGAACTTCTCCAACCTTTAGTGTCTTTTTATATGTCCAAAATATTTCAATGTTCTCATTCTTATTTGTTTAGTTTAGTTTAGTTTAGTCGTCGGATCACCATCATTGCACGTCGAACAAATTAGTCCATAAGTGCTCCGATCTCTCCTCAGTATGTCCATCAGCGTGTGGCGACTAACGACACCGGTTCTTGTTGGTTTACAATTCTTCTTGTCTGCCAGCATAGGTTCTTGAGCTAACCACACTTAACTTTGAGTTCATTCTTATTTGAGCATCAGCTAGTTTTCTTGATTATTAGCTCTTTCTGGATAGATCTATTTATACTCTTCTGTGTTTATGGTATATGAAGAACTCTTCTGTGTCTATGGTATATGAGAACTCTTCTGTGTCTATGGTTATAGAGAACTCTTCTGTGTCTATGGTTATGAGAACTCTTCTGTGTCTATGATATATAGAGAACTCTTCTGTGTCTATGGTATATGGAGAACTCTTCTGTGTCTATGATATATAGAGAACTCTTCTGTGTCTATGGTATATGGAGAACTCTTCTGTGTCTATGATATATGGAGAACTCTTCTGTGTCTATGGTATATGAAGAACTCTTCTGTGTCTATGGTATATGAAGAACTCTTCTGTGTCTATGGTATATAGAGAACTCTTCTGTGTCTATGATATATAGAGAACTCTTCTGTGTCTATGGTATATGGAGAACTCTTCTGTGTCTATGGTATATGGAGAACTCTTCTGTGTCTATGGTATATGAAGAACTCTTCTGTGACGCATATTCAAAATCCCACATATATGCTTTTCCCCTGCATTGTTAAATGTCCATGTTTAACACTCATACGTTGCAAATGTAAACATGCATTTCTTTTAGTATTATAGTGATGGTTGTTTTCCTATCAGTTTTATGCCATACTAGTTCCCTTGAACCTGAGTCTACTGATGTCTAATTTTAGACTAAGGTAGAGGTACCACTACATACACTTCTGACGGAGAAATTGACTGCAATGAACCACCAGCATCATCTGTCTATAGCTTTTATGTTGAACTCTGCCATATGGCATAGTAATTGTCTATCTCTTGATGTTTCCATCTCACTTGTGTATCCGTCTTTATCATGTTCATCGTCCTTCAACTTTCCCTTCAAGTTTTGATCAATGTGTCGGTAATATTTATTTGTTCGATTTTTATTTCCAGTAGTAACTCTTTCGTCATTCCTAGAAGTCATATAACTTCTGTATGTCTGTTTTCATATAAACATAACAATAGTAGTTACCTCAATGTTGCATAGTAAATACTTTGAAAATAACTGGCTGGTTCAAAGATGTAGGTAGAATATATACATATCAACAATATATTGAACGAAACTGTGATTCAAAGTAGCAGAGAAACTTAGAGAACGGATCCCCAGACGTTTCAATCAGATCTCAAGTACATGGTCTAGCAACTAAGTGGGACGTCCAAATTTAGCCAGGTTGTCGATCACAATTGAATTCAATCTGGCAACGTGATAAGCTGGGGATAACAAACGTCGCGAGAGAAAATAGAAAACTACCGTCTAAAGAGGAAATGAAACTCTTGGAGAAGCTTACTTGAAATGTATCAATGTTAATAATTATAAAAAAACTAAAATAGAAAAAAACATAGCGACAAGACGCTTGAGTTTCTTCTGATTACTAGAGCGTGTTCTTTGAGATGATTAGATAGAATATCGACCTTTTCATCTTCGTTTGCTTTCATACTTCAAAGATAATGACTCTAGGATAAGAAGCGGTCAGAACTAGGCTATCAAAATTGTCGTAGTTAAGTTAATCGTGAAGGGAGATAGAACAAGGTCATGTGCTTCTCCAATCACTATCATATGTTGTACAGGTCTGCATTATGTTCTCAGCTGTCATGAAAGTGATAACGTATGGCCACAAATATGTTATGTCAATCCTGAAGCTGTGGTGTATTTATAATATCTCGGTGTTATATAGTCTTGTGCAGACAGTAAATTATGTCCTGGTCTCGTCTGGGGACGCTAATGATATGAACCAACCAATTTTTATTTTAACTTGTGTGGTCTTTTTTCAATATCATCATCATCAGGTGACGTGCCGGCTGGCGTAGGCGATCATGGATCCCAACAAATCTCTGTCGTTGGTGTTTGCTATCAACTCAGATGTTGACGCTCTACCGTGCCATGAAGTCAGGCTATCCAAAATTTCTCTCTCTGTCTTCCTATTTCTCGTCTACCCTCGATTTTACCGGTTGTCACAATGTGTTCTAAACCTCCCTCCTCATCACATGCCCGAAAAATGATGATTGCTTCTTTTTATATTGATGATAAGCTTTCTCTGTGTCTTGATCTCATTCAACACCTCAACATTAGTCATTTTAGCAGTCCATGGGATTCTCATCATTCTTCTATAAAACCACATTTCCGTGGACCTCAGATTTTTCGATCTGTTTGTTTATGGTCCTTGACTCGCATCCCGTATGTCAGTATTGGTTCTATGTAGCACTGAATAAGTCGCATTCTGATCGGGATTGACAAGGACTTGTTGCAGATGCTTTCTCAATATACAACATTATAATAATAATAATTATTATTATTAGTAGATATCATATATATATAATAATATATATATATATATATATATATATATATATATATATATATATATATATAATATACTTTGTAATATATATATATATATATATAACTTCTTGTAATATATATATATATATATATAATATATATATATAAATTATATTTATATATATACAAGAAGATACTAGTTATCATAACTGGATGCGTACAAGTTTAAGAAGTTGGGACACACACACAAAAAAACACAATGGAATAAAACAACTTGAATCTGTGGCGACATATAGACACTTACAAAAATACATAAGAATGTTCTTTTTTAAAGGAAGAAAAAATCATTGTTATTTCTTCCTAAAAAAAACAAAAAATCTCCTAGCTATTATGTATGCTCCCACGCCGACATAATTTATGAGATGAAATTCTAATCACGTGGTTGATTATTGGTTCCACAAAATTATATTACAAGAAGCAATGTCCACAAAATTATATTACAAATAAGAAATGACGTTACAATTCATTTTGTCAATATGTTTTATTTATTCCATAAACATTAATTTTTTTTTAAAAATGGTGTACGCGCCATCACTTCACTTTTCGCATCCTCTGCGTGGTACGGGGAAAGACAGAGAATTTATCAGTAAAACACAACGTTTTATTGTAAAGACCACTGGTAAAAACGTTTATCTATATTAGATTTAGCACTATCTTTTTTTTTCCGATCCAGAAGCACTTGAGCTTTTCAGATCTTCGGCTCGGTGCCATGGACATCGTAACCCTTCGGTTCGGTGCCACGAACACGTAAATCTGGGGAATCTGTGGCTTTTTCTGCCATCCCGCGGAATTGAACTCGCACACACAGAGGGGTAGTCACCCGTAGTCCAACGCGCTACGAACACGCTGGGCAGACGGGCTAGCACTATCTTTACAATCATCTCCATAGATAAAAACTGCCAAACAAACGATTACGACGACACAGCGAGGCTGCTGATGCGCATAATGGACAGGAAGAAAGTTAGACATAGAGTCAAGCTGCTACCAGCCAAAACCTAAAGAGCGTACTCTAATAGTAATTTGACCATTTGTCCCACGCAAGTCACGAGAAGTGGTAGCATTTATTTCGGGAACACTGTTAGCACAAAGAAATCGCCAGCTCATTTCATTCATTTCTAGAACTCATCAACAAAGGAATAGAGAATTTTTTTGGATTGGAAATTTTCAGTACAAATACAAAAATATGAACATAGTAAATATAAGACACCAATAACAATAGAGAAAGAAATATTATGAAATACTCTTGAGGCAAAAATATATTGGGAAACTTCAGTAATTAGGGTTAGTCTTCTTCTTCTTTGCGTTCGTTCTTTACACCAATTTTAATCACTCTTTGTGATATGTTTGATCTTTGCCAAGAACGTGTATACGTTGCACATTGGTTTGGTAGGTCCCTAAACGCATAAACTTCTACACGCTTAGGACACATGCATCCGATTTCAGCCAAACCTCCTTAGTCGCCTCTTACGACATGCGTGGCAGGTAACAGTGGTTCTATTCTTTACACCCCAGATTTGGACCCCGGTAACCACTCGGGCGATGGGTTAGTCAGAACTCAATCTTCTTTCTTTTTTCTTCTGCCATCGCCCGCTGTCAATTCAGGCGGTAGTCGTGACGTCTGGAATTGCGCTTCTGATTTTTGCGTGAGGCCTGCTTACCATTTGACTGGTGGTCCTCGCCATATAATCTGATAGTGTTATATCGAACAATTAACCAATAAACGAATGATAATCCCTTTTACAATATTATATAACTGGCTTGTGTACTCTTACAGAACAGGACACGATACAAGGGGAATATATGTATACTTTTTCTATCAAATATATCAATGTTCTGCATTTCGCTGTTTCAAATGGTTTTTTTAAACAATTCTGGTCTCCTGTATTATTTAGTTAAGACACACAAACTAATTGGACAAAAGGCGATGGATGATAAACACCCATTTTGCTAATCATATTCTCACATGGTATAGCGATGTGTGTAGTGATCATATAGCGACGTGTGTAGTATTATATCACAGTCAATGGGTTTCTGGGGCGTGGAGGTAAGGTGTTCACCTCTGCTCCAAAAGTACTTGACTCGTTCGTTCTCCATGTGTAGTGATCGGGATATTTTTCCAAACCACTCTGATGTCTATGTAGGTGAGATCAAGTTATTAGTCCTATCGAAGACGAACGATGAAAACAAAGGTTCATTGTTCGAGTTGAACATGTAAAAGAACCCGTGGCAGTTAACAATCGACAAGAGTAGGCTGCAATACCGCTGCCAAGTCATAAATCATTAAGAAATATTTTTTAAGTAAAAACAATAATCACCATTTTGACAATTACACCGTTACTCTCGCCGCTGCTATGGAGTTCGTTCCCTGCCGCTGATATCTTCTTGTGTAAGAAAGATGTCGGAGCACACATGGTTATTCACCGAAGTGCAATGATGATTGTCAGCCATATCCATCAATCAATATCACGATATAAACATACAGTTATAAAGATCATTTCCTTTGATCTGAACATAATGACTGAGATATCAGTCTAACGTTTCATTTGACTGTCTGATTGATATTGCAAACAAATGAACTCTAAAATAATACTCAACATTGCCTAGTACATGTTCTCCTTTCAACATATTTCATAAGTTAACTAGCTTATGAAATATTAAATATTAGAATGTTAAATATTATACTAACTTTACCAAGTTCAAATTATAATAAACTAGCTAATTAACTCCGCACTGGTGAAAGTTGCTTTTCATCCTTGATGAGGAATTGGGTAAGCCTTTCCAAAAGATGTCATCTAATAGCATGAATTCTATTTGCTGATATTTTTTAAGAAGTGTTTTGAATCGGCAATGTCGTCGTTAAACGATTTTAACGGTTCGAGTGGTTCTTGTAATGCTTCACGTCTAATCAAAGTAGCGTCTTCGTATTGTTCCTAATTCTTTTAAATTTTCTATAGTGTAGTTTGAAATAGAAAATTGAAGCTGTAATGACATGAAAATTATACATTCTACGCAAATCAACGGAAAAACGCAACGCAACTACTGGCACATTAAGGGACGTAATCCATGCCTATGTTGTAGCTGCCATCTGGCAATTTTTGGATTATATCCCTTTGACTGTTAATCTTTCTTAACAGTGTGTCTGGATGTAACCAAGATGGTGGATTTAAATGTCGGATCAGACATCAAGAATTCGATTTTATTTTATTTTAAAGCTAATATTGATCCGATATCGAAACTGTTTCGTTAGCTAATTTAAATTTAGCCCCAAAATATTTGTACGACATATGGTAAATATTGAATGTAAACTGAGGCCGTGTATACCCGGACACACATCAGATACTAAGGATTATATATAGAGATTGCGACTATTTTGATGTGAGAATTGAAGGAGTGTGACCTGACGTGAGAGACGGTTGGTAGAAAGGCAGCAGAACGGCAACAGCGGGGGTCTCTTGAGGAAGCATTATATGTCAATCGGGACACGAAGAGAATATAGATAGAATATGTTAAATATTTTACTAACTTTACCAAGTTCAAATTATAATAAATTGTGTTATCTTTGACACATACATTGTGTGGTGAATGTCAATAGGTTTGGTGTAAGACAACTAATTATAAGGTTTCTATTAGTTTGACAGAAATATCACACATCCATGTCCATGTCAAACACAAAACATACACACATACATACATACATACATACATACATATATATATATATTAAAATAAAGACAAATTTAATAGAACATGACAACACTTCCCGGTTGCATTTATTTTTACAGTTGCTATCAAAAGCTGCTCGAATAGAATGGGATACCTGCGAGGTCTGAGAAGATTGTACTACGAGAACGCAACACTAAACATTAGCAAGCATACCCTTCGTTATCTGCTAAGAGGAATCAAGTATATACGTGTTTGTCCGGAGTGTTGTGTGGGGGTAGGATCAATTAATTAAGCAATCAATACATTATATACATTGTGGATACACGTTAGATGAACAGATGATTTCTACTCTTTCATTGAGTTTTTGAACAAAATAATTGTGGTACAAGCATTTTTTAAATGTTTCAAATGAATAATATTATTATTATTAAATATAACTGTTAGTTATATGACCATGAATATGACCATCGACGAAGTGGGTGAACTGGCTAGAGACAGAGTGAATTTCAGATGTGCTGCAAAGAGAGCAACGTCCTATAAAGGATACGCACCTTGATAGTGATGATGTTAGTTATAACTAATCATGTTTCTGGTTAATGAACTGTACTAGTTGATATGCAGAAACTTGTCAACAACATAATAAATGAAAATGAACATATATGTACACTTCCAACCTGTAAACTATACTCAATATAATCAGATAAACGAGTTTTTGTATTCCCTTGTACAGACAGCATCTGCTACAAGACCCAACTGAGCCCATTAATGTTTAATTTAAAAAAAAACATTACTAACATCAAACATAAACGATACATTATTTACTTAATTCAACATGTTCTTCCATAATTAAATTATATATTCAAGTAATTTGCATATGACTTGTCCAGAGAATATTTCTGGAGTCTAATACTGTGTTATTTTTTTTTCATATTAAATAATAATTATAACAAGTATAGCACAAAGTACCTTTTTTTTAAAAAAAAATGGTATCAATACATAAATGAAACAATATTAACATATCACAAATATGTTGTTAATGTTATTTTTTGTATTATTTATGTTGTCTTCGTCACTATTTTGTGTTGACAAAGATATGACTATCTGAGCTAGGCTTGCGTTGTTTTAGTCCTTTGATCCGGTAAAACTGTTCCTTCTTTTTGTTTATTTTAATTCAATGTTAACAATGTTTATCAATCAATCAATGTTAACATTTATTTTTATAATATTGCTTTCTTTGACATGAGTACTTCTCACACAAGTACTTCTCACACAAGTACTTCTCACACAAGTACTTCTCACCTTTATCAGACTACTCAAGCTACTACAATATAACATAAACTAATAATGTTATATTACATTATGGTTGTTGTTATTAACAGCTGATAAGAAACAAGACACTGTCTAGATACTAGACACCACCATTAACATCAACAATAGCATACAAATAATATTTAACATGCATAATGATCACGTAGAAGCCGAAGCCATTAACTAGTCATTGTTACATCAGCCTCATCAAGTACATGAGTCAGTGCAATGTGTCAGTAAACATTTCCAGTTCTCAATGACAAATAATTGTTGGTTTCTTTGTTATATAAATGACTACAAGTCTCTTTAAGCAAAGGTACGACATTTAAACTTCCAGTCGAGATTTTTATTAGTTAAAAATAAGAATTAATT
The DNA here is from genome assembly GCA_020796225.1 of Arion vulgaris. Classification (NCBI taxonomy): domain Eukaryota; kingdom Metazoa; phylum Mollusca; class Gastropoda; order Stylommatophora; family Arionidae; genus Arion; species Arion vulgaris. The sequence goes on from CM036757.1 coordinate 13,041,821, forward strand.
CCTTTTGGAAAATGCAAGATAATACATTTGCATTACACTTATATAGCATGACTTATTTTAATAACTGGGGATACTGCACTAAAACTGTTTTCGAAATATTAAAACACAAAGTAAGGTATATTTTTAAAGGTAGAAAAACAAATTAAACCTTGATTCGCAACTGTTTCACTTTTAAAATAACTCGACATTTTTAATGTTGAAACAGTCAGCGGCATTACAGCCCGTAATTGGTAGTTTTATAATTACAATTGTAAACATGATTTGATACATGTAAATGTAAATGTAACATTAAAATATACCATAATACTGAATATCAGATTTATTGTAGCCCTGATAGTGTTAACAAGTTGTATATATATTTATACTCCTATACATTATGCAGGTGTTTCTCAACCGTGATAAATAGGCTATTTTGTACGGGTGTTGGAGGAGTGGGGGCGCTTTCTGCTTAAGTATTCCTATCAATCTCTCTCTCTCTTTATCTCTCTCTTATTTCGTTTATATTTCAATAAAATAAAAGGCTACAATTTGTCAATACGGTTTATATTTTATATACAGTTGTTTTTTTCCATTCAGCATTCTTAATGTAACATACATAATGCCGAATTTGTTCTTAACACTTTGTCGGTAAACCGTTACCAGTTTTTGTAGCAAAGATGTTTGTAAATTTTAGATATTAACCCTAAACGAAACCTCAAAATGACCTGAGAGAATGTTGTACGAAAGTACACCAATTTGTACAGATGAATTACTGATAAGATTTTGAGAACATAAAATCTCAACTTTATAGTACTACATCAACTGAGTTATAACTGTAGCAGGGTGTCAGATCTCATTGCTTACATGGAAGGTCACCAGAAGTGTATAATATAAAATCTGAATGATGATGATGCTCGTCCATCACGGGTGATGATGACCACACAAATTTTCATCCATGGGAATGTAGTTGCGTTATGTTTGTCTGTGTGTGCGTAGATGACTAGTGAGCCCGATACGGGCTTGAAATGTTCTTGTACAGTGTTGGCAAGGTATACTTGCATTTGTGGGAAGCTTTACTGCTTTTTTATTTTGACGTTTTTGTTCCATCCGTGCTGTTCTACCTACCTCGCAAGCCGAGGAACCGTGTCGAAGAAGTGTGCGCCAGGCTGATCTGTCTTGAGAAACATTCTCCCAGTTGTTGACATCTATACCAAAGGATTTCATCGAGCTCTTGAGTGTATCTTTGAATCGCTTTTTCTGAACACCCCCTTTCCTTCCTGTGAGCGTAATAATATCCAATCTGAGTACTGAATACATAACTATCACGTATCCTATTATTGTGAGGTTCTCTCTCTCTCTCTCTCTTTCGCTCTCGTGTACACTTTTAACCTTATTGGGCATATACTAACTTCTGCCAAGTCATCCTATCTTTAACTATTTCTTGCCGTTTCTTTTTCATGTCTGCCTTATTTCCCTAATCTCTGCCTGAAAATCTCATCTACTTGTATTTTTAGCCTCCTCTCTTTCACGGGTTTCAGAAAAGAAACTTATCCCATGTCATTTCTTCCCCTCTGATTCACTAGGAACTGTTTGGTTCTCTCACTAAGTTACTCATTTGTGGCTTGGTTAATTTTTGTCATCTTTGTCTTTCGTCTATGAATGTTTAGCCCCAGTTGTTGTAACCTCTGATCAGTGTGTTTAGTTTATCGTACATCATCTTATATCCGTGGTACAGGAGGACTAAATCATCAGCGGATTCCAGCTCCTCTGTTAAGAATCCATTGAATTTCAGTTCTGGTGGTTAGTCACTGTTACCATTAGATGGTGGTGGTACAACTACACCACAAGCATTATAGATGGAGTTGCAAATCTGCATGATCTTTTTGTTTTCTTCTTAAATATAAATTTTAAAAATGTTACGGGATTATTGTATGTATTTGAAGAGATCTACGTAGTCGTCTGAGAAAATACCATGCATTGCATACTCAAAACATACATTCGAACACAAATGTATCCCATGAAGTAGTAAGTAATAAAGACCATTTTCTTCTCTTTGGCTGTTTCTTTTATTGAAGTTGTATTTTTAAATCGAGTTTTTTTTTCCGCTTAATAAATAAAGTGTCCGAAATACCCCGTGATTAAAATGGGTAGGTACTACTGGAGTTGTAGAATGAAGCATTTGTTTTCACATCATGTCAGTCTGTGTATCTTAGCATGGCTAACATAGTCATCGTATGGACAGCAAATGAACAAATTTGAGTTACGCTATGCTCTGCTGAGCTCTGGTGTAGTCATGTGGTAGATCTGATTCGCAAATGAAATAGACGAGGTTCATTTCTCAGATTAGACACGATTTAGTCTACCCAGTTAAAACATTGTACCTGATTAGCTGATTTAAGAAAGGGAAACATTAATGAGGAAGCGAACTCGTCACTTTATTTTAACCTATTCAAGACCTAGTACTGTGACTATATAGTAATTTCAACACTTCACACTCTTAAGGCATTCTATATACTAAGCAAATAAAATGTTGCTTCTTAATAACGTTTTTGTTTCGGTAGAATCAACCTGAGATACCCATAATCTGAATAAGTTTAAACCCTATTTTCAAACTGACCTATTTCATTTAAGGGGGTGACATAATCACACAAGTTTTAGCTAGCCACCTTGTAGAGACACATTTTATAAAAGTTCATGAAACTCCCATAAAAATGCATCATCATTTCATGCGCTAAATAAGTTCAAACTTGTAAATGAATTATGTCCGCGATTACGTCTGTAAGACAATAGATATTTCATTATGGCGATATTTTTTTAAAGTGTTACTTTAGAAATATTGATAATTACTAAAGTGTAGACCAGCATTTATCAAAATGGGCGGTATAGCCCCCAGTGGGCGCTGAAGCGTTCTAGTGGGGAGGAGCAATAGTGGGTTCAGAAGAATTTGGGGGGTGTTCAGTCAATTAGAGGTCGGTGGCTCCTTAAAGAAGAAAATGATAAAAAAAATTTAATAAATTATTTTCGTGATTTTGAGATTGAATAATCATTTAAAATTTGATTTCTGCATTTTAATTCATCTTATGCCCGTCTTACACGATCCATGTTTTCATCAAATTTCTATTTCATGCATATAAAATTGAGTATATATTACAGAAATATTTGAAAATTGACTATGTATTACAGAAATATATAACAATGTTTTCTATGTCAAATAGAAAATATAGTATGTATATATGTAGGAGGGGGGCGTTGACAAACTGTTATAATGTGGAGGGAGCGTTACAAAGCTGATGTTGTGGAAAGTGGGCGTTAGGTCGAAAAAGTTTGGGAATCTATGGTGTAGACCTTAGGGTTAAATATTTAGTTATCATCTATGTGGTTAACTCTGCTGGCAAGTGATAAATATTAATACGAATTTTCATGTAATGTTCATTTCCTCACAGGTTGAGAACCACTACATGAAGTTAACATAAAATGTGTTAATGCTAGGAGGCATATACTTACCTTCAAGTCTCTGTGAACGATTCCGTGTTGATGACAATAGCTAACACTCTCTAATATCTGCTGCATGCAGTGACTGAAAAATACCCAGACGGGGATCATTTGAGCAAAGCGGCTAGGCGCAAGACAATGGTTACAGTTACATGAGGAGCTGAGGTTACTCAACAGTTATGTGGTGGCCATACTACGTCAAGAGCACATGACACAGCTGCCTGGTGAGACTCCTACATTATGTGACATCCATTACCATGGAGATGGCGATTAACTAATATCATTTTACAATATTTACAATGGTGTGGTATCTGTCTTGTGTAAATATTGGGTAAGTGAAGCTCTATATTATTATGCTAAACTGTGAACATTAAACTAGACAATACTGTAACACTTTTAAATCGATCTTACACAGAGATTAAGACAACTATTATATTGTAGATTTACACATTACGAAAGTACAGTAAAACAGAAGTAAAAACCGAGTATGTGAATATTAATTATTAATTCTGTATTGGTGTTAATTTACTAAAATGTGTATATTCGTCTTTCTTTGTATCCAGTGAGAAATAACTGTTGGGATATATTACATAAAAGTTTTATACCTAAAAGGTAAGAGATATTTAGAAAATAATTGAATTTGTAGTGGAGCCGTATTTCTGTTTGTTACTTTCAGTATATATGTGTGTATCAATAACAGAGTAAATGTACTCAGGAACAGGGGGGAAATTGACTGTAAAATGTTTGAAAACTTTTATTTAATATTTACTTTAGACTCAATTAGCGTTTCAATCAGAAACATGTACATATTGACAACAATAATTGATTGATTGATCGATTGGACCAATATCATTGTACTTCGATGAGTTATCATATGTGCTCAGATCTTTTTCTTATACAGGAAGATATCAGTGGCAGTGAACGAACTCCGTAGCACCAGAGAGGGTGTAATTTAGAAGATGGTGAAGATAGTTTGTATGGATTTTATTTTGTGAATATTTTCTAATGAATTTGGAGCGGGTAGCGGCTTTCCAGCCTGCTCTTCGCGATTTTGAAACTGTCAAGTGTTCTTTTACGTGCTCAACTTGAACACAGGACATAGTTTTATCGTCTGTCTCCGATAGGACTAGGAACTCGATCTCATCTACACTTAGATAGGACTAGGAACTCGATCTCATCTACACTTAGATAGGACTAGGAACTCGATCTCACCTACCTTAGATAGGACTAGAACCGATCTCACCTACACTTAGATAGGACTAGGAACTCGATCTCACCTACACTTAGATAGGACTAGGAACTCGATCTCACCTACACTTAGATAGGACTAGGAACTCGATCTCACCTACACTTAGATAGGACTAGGAACTCGATCTCACCTACACTTAGATAGGACTAGGAACTCGATCTCACCTACACTTAGATAGGACTAGGAACTCGATCTCATCTACACTTAGATAGGACTAGGAACTCGATCTCATCTACACTTAGATAGGACTAGGAACTCGATCTCATCTACACTTAGATAGGACTAGGAACTCGATCTCATCTACACTTAGATAGGACTAGGAACTCGATCTCATATACACTTAGATAGGACTAGGAACTCGATCTCATCTACACTTAGATAGGACTAGGAACTCGATCTCATCTACACTGAAATCAGGGATCTCTTGAAAAAAACTCGATGGCTCCACGAGGAGCGAATCAGTACCTTTGGAGCGCGAGGCGATCACCTAGCCTCTACGCCACAGACTCCCAAACAACAATAATGTGACTCATCATTATTATTATCATCATCAAATAGCTTGTCCTGAGCAGAGCTTTGCCACCCCAACAGTCGTCCGGAACTTCTCTCCTCATAGGCCAGATGTCCTGCCTCTGCAGCCGTCATGTTCAGACCATCAGTTACATCCTGAATCCATCTTCTCTGTGGTCTTCCTCTTCTTCTCTTTGCCGGTATGCCTCCTTCCATGATGGTCTTCTCCAGCCCTTCGCGTCTTTTTATGTCCAAAATATCTCAATTTTCTCTTTCTTATTTGTAGCATCAGCCAGTTTTCTTTGATTTTGAGTTCTTTCTGTGACTGGCAATGGTAAAAACTATACTGTCAACCATGAACTGTTGTTTTAATCTCAAAATATATCCCGGTTCTATGTGTATTCTGTATACTTGATAATATGTGCGTGTTCTATACATTAACTTCATTTATTGGTTGTTGACAATTATATTTTTTGTGTGTGAACAATTCTATATGTTTCAGGTGTGAGAGAAAACTGGGTTAGTATGTTGCAGGTGTGAGCAGAAACTGGGTTAAACCTGGGCTAGTGTGTTGCGGATGTAAGAATATCTCAAGTTTCGTGTGCTGCAGGCGTGAGTTGACCCTGCGTAGTGCACTTCAGGTGTGCTATATATTGCTGTATTATTTTGCTTTCTGCTGTTGTTGATTTTTGGTCAATAAACAAACAACAAAAAATGTTTAAAAGCTGAATGGATACAGTACTTCTAAATGTAGATTTAACATTTCTTCAATAACTGCTGAGCTCACCTGTAAAGCTGTTAGCATCAAGTCAATCAATACAGTGGCGTATACGTTAGACGTTAGCAATTATTACGTACAACAAATAATAGGATGGTAATGTTAACACTGACAACAAAACGTATCTTTAAATATACAAGACGTTGGTTGGTTCAGTCTGATAAAATTTTGCAACAGTTTGTCATGCACTATTACATATTATAACAAAGTCAGACAATTTTGGTCATTCATACATAATATTTAAACGAAAAATGCATCAAATGAAGGGGCTTCTTCTTCTTCTTCTTCGAACGCTCTATATCGACCACTTGCTAACCACTCTGTGTGATTTGTATGTGATCTGAGTCTAAGAGCGATTTACGTTGTACCAGTCATGCGCCTATAAGTAGACCAGCACATCCGATTTTTGCGATGCTTTTTATTTACTAGGGTAGCTTCCCTAGGTTCTGCATCAGACGCCTCTTACGACATGCCTTGTAGATTGCAGTGGTACTATTATTTGCTTCCCTTGCGGGTTCCGGTACCACACGGGCAGAATGAAGGGGATAACGTCCCTTATTGCAAGAAATATTCAATCCACACATTTTGTTTACATTTTTCTGAAACCTGAAGGGGATATACATATTGAACACATCTGATTTACATCAAGTCTATTTTGATTATCACATGAGAAACATTTATTTTGATTATCACATGAGAAACATTTATTTTGATACAAGTGTCATAATCTCTCTAGAATACATGAGCGTTAATTCATCTCTCAGATTCTTTGATTCAAATATAATTTCTCTTCATTTTTCTCTGTTCTTCAGCTAAACTATTCAGTATTCTTGTCTGAATTCTACAAATTCTCTTATCACATTTTATTTAATCTAGTATTCTCTGTTAATAATGTATGTCTTTCTCCTATTTTACCATTATTTGTCTTAAACTAGTTCATAAAATATAGATAATTTCAGAAGATTATAAATCTCTTTAAACATAATTAACAATTAATATATACACATACAGGGTGTTCAAGATAAAAGTAGCCCGATTGATAAATCAAAAGTTGGCCAGTTACGCATTGCGTTTTGTTTATTTACTATTTAAACCGGTTCTGACTAGCACGTCCTTCCGTCACATTTGTTTGTCGACCCTTACCGCAACATAATTATACATAAATATATGCCAGATTGGATCCCTTGACAGGCTACTTTTATCTTGAGCATACGGTATATATATATATATATATATATATATATATATATATATATATATATATATATATATATATATATATATATATATATATATGTATATATACAATATAAAAGAATTATTTAAAACTGTGTAATCCATTAAGATTTAAAAAGTAAATTCTGTGTGAACTTGAAGATTCTGTGAAGATTAGATTGATTTCTTTGACTATAAAGTTGTCCGTCTAGAGTAGCTGATAGTGAGTTGTACGTAAACTAAAGTACATATAGTTATATCTATTAGCATATTCTATTAAACCTTTGATGTTTACAAGGAACATTTATTTCAAGAAGAATGTCACATGAATACTATAGATTATTTACCATCAGTTAAAAGTGTTGCTTTAAATAGCATATATTCACAACGTACCCAGATAAATAATGGAGTATGCTGTATATTTTTACCATTTCTACAATAATGGATGTCATTTATTAATAAATTATTCAATATTTCAGAGAATCATATTTACTCTGCATTATTTTTGTACAACAGAGCGAATCTCATTGTTATTATTGGTGATTACAAACCTAGTGTAATATATTTTCAAACTCTAACACTATGCTATAATCCAGTGCTATCCAACGCGACGCCAGAGGGTGCCATAGCGCCCTTGGGATAGATCTCTGGCGCCCGATTTTAATCCTCCGGATTTAAAGTTAATAAGAATCATAAGGGAAAAAATGTTTTTCTGAATAACAGGTTGATTAATTTTTTTCTTAAACACTACTTAAAAAATATTTACTTGTAGTTGGTTTAAGTTTTCATCTGTTTTTCTTGTCATGAATGTTACTATTAATATTACTTTATTATTAGTAGTAGCAATATTATTGTTAGTGTTACAGAAGAGTCCTCCGTATATTATAGACAGAGAAGAGAACAAATAGATCTACAAAGACAGAACTCAAAATCAACGAAAACTGGCTGATGCTACAAATAAGTATGGACAAATTAAAGTATTTTGGATATATAAAGAGACACGACGGGCTGGATAATACCACCATGGAAGGAGGCATCCTGACAAAAGGAAGAGGAAGACCAAGGAGAAGATGGATTCGGATGTAAATGATGGTTTGAGCATGACCGCTGCAGAGGCATGATATCTGGACTATGAGAGAGAGAGAGAGAGAGAGAGAGATTTCGAAGGACTGTTGGGGTGGCAAAGTTCTGCTCAGGACAAACTATTTGATGATGATGAATATTATTGTAATTGACACAAGACACCCACGCCTCCACCGTTATTAGTCAGATGCGGCCCAATATATAAAAACTGCACTTGGATAGCACTGCTATAACCTATAATATAATTATCTGCAATAGCTACCAGAATCATTTGACTTTTTATTAATTTGTTACATACATTTTCAATTCATACTGACTGCTATATATATAATGTAACTATGAATACCTTTTCAAAGACATATCAAAGACGATGTTTTAGTTTATTATCGATTGTATTAAATAGAAGAGAGCTGGTAAAAACATAAAACATAAAGAACATTCATAAGTTGATTTACCTATCTTGTGTAAAGTTAATTGAATGAGAATATATGTGTGAAATATATGTTATAAATATGATGAATATGAACAAAATAAATACAGCAGGCTAATGTCAATGCAAACAAAACACAGCGACAAACGTAGCAGTAACTAACGAGCATATTAAAGGTTGGTAAACTAGACAAAGACAGCGGGCATTCACATCACATTGACAATCAGTTCAGCTATGGTAGTACAAGTAGTAGTGGTGACGCCCAGTCAAGCAGGCGAATACGACCCCCACAAGTCCAGACTTCAAACAGACCTTCATATCCCTGTGAATGATGTTATGCTGGTGACAACTGTTTATGCCCTCTAGCACCTGTTGAATGCAACGGCTGAAAGCCAAGGAGTACCAAAGACATCAGGTATGCTGCGTAATCAGGTAGCAATGATTGCCGTGTGTTCACTGAATCGTGTTTCTTCATATAAATAGCTATTATTATACTCTTCCTAAACCAGACTACACTGTTATACATACAGACATTCATATATATCTATCTTTCTTCTCACTCAAATCACCGAATTAAATTGGAGTTGATATGTCTTAACTGATTATGGCAGAACTGTAGATGACTATTTCTCTCTCTCTCGATCCCCGCTTAGACCTATCTGCCAGATTTTCTCATAAATTCTGCTGTTGCTTTTAGGGACTCCGTCCCTCCGTACAGCTTTTCCTTAACTCGGTATTTTCCGGCCAGGTCTCGTTTCTCAGGCCTGCCAGCAGTTGGCAGTCTTGCAGTAGATGCTCTGCCGCCATATCCGCCTTCTCGCAATGGCACAGGGACTAGTTGTCCCAATTATAAATGTAGTGTACATGTGGGCCCGGAGTCTGTTATGGCCGGTACGGAGACGGAATATGACAACTTGTTCGGTACGGAGACGGAATATGACAACTTGTTCGCTACGGGACAGACCATATTACCCATCTCTGGTGCTGTGTTAATGGTGCTCTTACGACCACTTCTCTCTATATCGCCATTCGATGGTTGTTTGATCAGGTGAAAATTTAAAGAGTTTTGTTTTTAATTCATGGACAAATACACATTTTACTTTTGCAAAACCAACAGTTACTTCATTATTATCATCATCATCATCATCATCATCAAACAGTCTGTCCTGAGCAAAATTTTGCCACCCCAACAGTCCTTCGGAATTTATCTCTTTCTTTGGCCAGATGTCCAGCCTCTGCAGACGTCAAGTTCAAACCATCAGTTACTTTCTGACTCCATCTTCTCAATGGTTTTCCTCTCTTCTCTTTGCCGGTATACCTCCTTCCATGATGGTCTTCTCCAGCCCTTCTTGTTGTTTTATATGTCCAAAATACCTCAATTGTCTCTTTCTTGTTTGTAGCATGAGCCAATTTTCTTTGATTTTGAGTACAGCTACTTACTACTTGTAAAAAGGCATCATTTTAATACCAGAAATGGAATGTAGATTTATGTTTTCTAACATGCTTCGTTACAACAGTTTTAAACAATTGTGTGTTTGTCTTTTTTGTCCTGAAGCAAAGTCAACACCAACATATTTTTAGTGAGTATCAAGTGAGTGTATCAATTAGGACAACTGTTTTCTTCTTCTTCCTCACGAGTGAGTGTAACGAACACACAAAGGAAACAATTATGAACAAGTCAAAGAGTAGATCCCAAACATGTCGATATTTTTTTAAAGTAATTAGCAAACAGACCATTTTTGCCAGGTGTATAAATCACGAAGTTTTCACGAACAACATTATCTAAAAACTACCAGTGAATGCTTCGTACAAGTGCCACGTTTCTTGGACTTACCAATAAGTGTTTCTCACAAATAAACACCGGTTCTCATAAACAAGAAGCAGTGGGTTTTTGTCCGTTTCTGCCGACAGTGACGGGGTCATATGGAGAAACACGGTACAACGAAAGTCAATGCATCGCCTTTATGCCATTTTAGATACTATGATGCATGTTTATTAACGTGGGTTTTTATTTGCATTATTCTTGCGTCCTTGCATTTACTTCTTTTCGCACAGATAGCTTGTTTGATTCTAATTCGCAGACCTTATTTGATGCTTACTGTGTTCTGACAAAGATAGTCTTTTTGAGAAGTTTTGTTTTCTGCCCCTTATAAGTTGCAGTTGTTTGCTTTTCTTGTGTTTTTTTTTGTTTTGGGTTTTTTTTCGATCCAGAAGCACTTAAACTTTCAGCTGTTCGGCTCGGTGCCATGGACACCGTAAATCTGGAGAACTTGTGGCTTTTCATCAGGCCCGCGGAGTTGAACCGCAATGACAGGGAGCTTGTCACCCGTAGTCCAACGCGCTACGAACACGCTGGGCAGGCAGGCCTTTTCTTGTTTAAATGTATGACATTTTCAAATCATGTGTGCACATAATACTGTTCTAAAAGATTTGCGTTTAACTCTTTTATAAATAGTTTTCCATTTAAAGTTAGTCACAAAACGTCCAAAACAAGAACAGTGTTGTCTTATTGTAATTTATAAAGAATAGGTTTGCAATGGTGTTATATGTGTACGTATGAGCGTGTGTGTGTTTTTGTGTGGGTGGGTGTTGCGCGAGCGCATTTTTGGGCAGAGTATTGTTTATGTCCTTTGAAATTAATATTTAATTGTAAAAAAAAAATCTCAAAAAGTTTATTCATAGATCGAAGTTCCCAAAGAATAAATTATATTCCACAGTACAATCCCTGTATCAATTGTCTGTCTGTCTGTATGTATATCTATGTATGTAATCTCTTCTGTCTCTCTCTATCTCTCTCTCTCTCTCTCTCTCTCTATATATATATATATATATATATTATATATATATATATATATATATATATATATACAGTAGCGGCTCGTCACTAAGGGACATTGGGCCAGGCCCACCACAAATAATGTGTAACGTGTATTTATTATTTTATAAATTAAAATATAACAACCCAAAACCATGATTTTTCCGAAGATCTTTGTCTGGCCCCACCACCTAAAATGATCACGAGCCGCCACTGTTTTATATATATATATATATATATATATATATATATATATATATATATATATATATATATATGAATACGCCTATCGATAATGTGTGTGTGTAGTTTTATTTCTAGTAATAAAACAAACATAAGAACAAAATAAACAGTACCATCTATAAACAAACAACACTGAACTATGTGATATCAAATGAATCACAAGTGTCGAAATGTGTAGAATATACACTGTAGATTGTCATATAATAAATACAAATCATTTTTAAAATCAGTTATATGTCAATTTTTGTAACACAATATATATATATTGAGAAAGAGAGAAAGAAAAAAGGAAATGAGACTTTAAAAAAGTGAGTGAGAGATAAAATATAGAAAAAAAGAAAGAAAGAAAGAGTGAGTGAGTGGAAAAGAGAGAAAAAGTGAGAGAAAGGAGAGAGAGAGAGAAAGAGAGAGATATTACGTGGATATAAGCACACATACATAACAAATTATCTACAATATACAAATTATCATGTCAATGATAACTATATGAGAGTTCAAAGTGAGACTGGCTAAATCCCAGACCACTATTAAAACTTTGACACTTCAAAAGACAGATGGGTTATACTTTTGTTGCATTGGAATCGTACATGTGTTTCAACAATCTATACATTTATTTAATTCCACAATTTTCTCTTTAATCAATGGAAACTAAATAAGCTTTACTAAACATACTCTGTCTGCAGTGAAGTAAGTCTTTCGTATTTATACTCTTGAGACACGCAGAAGTAACCAAGTAATGAGTACTGGATACGTCCAAACGTCATGTGACGTTTACACATTCTTTAAAAACATAACAAATATATGCAAACTAGACGTTCGCCTGTAGCTAATGATACCACGTGAGCAGACAACACAGAACAGATGGCACATACCTGGCGTCCGCTTCACTGTAGAATTCTCTGGCAACAATATCTTCAAATAATTCACCGCCTGTAACTCTGCAAATACCCAAGAAAAGTCAAATAATGCCAATAAATTCATAACTAGTTATAAAATAGTGTTTTCTATGCACTTCGCCTCATCAGTGTTTTCTTAAGCGTGTGTATACTCTCTCTACACGAATACGGAAATTTACAACAATATTTTGTTTATTTTTCCCTATGGTGTAAATAAATTTCCTTGAAAATCGTGTTTGAATTGGATGTATAAACATGACATTTTATGAATATTAGCCACTTGAGTTTACTTACGGGGAAAGTTCAAACAAACGCTCTAACATTTACATGTCCAACGTGAATTTCAGAAGTAAATAAAGAACGAGAACTGCAGGCTGAAAGAAGTTCATAGAGTTACGCGAAGTTGTAAACAAATATAGATAGCACTATTTGTGTTATTGAAGTGGTGTATTTATGACAGCTCAACGTGAAACTATTCAAACAACATCATGATCAAAAGAGAAGTGTTTCGAAGAATGCAGAGCTTAATTACGGAGAAATGGAACAGGTCTTTCTTGCTTTAAGACTGGTAGAAAACCATTGTTTTAAAATGTAATTAGCAGTAATTTAGTAGTCGACATGACATACAATTTGTTTCGCCATTTTAATAACTTGGTAGTATAATTAAACCCATATAATCGCCCGAGTGGTTACCGGGCCCAAATTGGGGTGTAAAGAATAGAACCACTGCTACCTGCCAATAATGTCGTAAGAGGCGACTAATGAGGTTGGTTGTGGGGCTAGCTTCCCTACCCTGTAAAAACCACTAGATGGCTACAGAAACCACAACCAGGGACATTCATAGCTCACCACTCGAGAGAAGAAGAACCCCACGAGGAAAATGGAGATTGGAAAGATCTGGAAAAGATGGCCTTGGATAGGCGTCTTGCAAGGCCTTAGCTGCGGACCTATGCTTCCCTAGGGGCGAAGGGTGAAGGAAAAGAAGTATAATTAATAATGATTGGATTAATAATGGAGTCAGCTCCGACGGCCTTTTCCGTGACGAATGGGATATGACACAATGGTACGGTGTAATTCAATAGATGTGGTACTGTATAGCTAGAGCTGGGTTTTATGTTCATAAAATCATATCAATAATTCATCAGTACAGGGTCTGAGGCGCAATGAACAAAGTGATAATTCAGCGTTATGGTCAGTGATCAGGTACTGGCCAGGATTCTACTCCACATCTAAAAATAGAAGTTCTGGGTTTGTAGACAAAATCAAAATATAGATGAGACTGCAGTAAAACTATTTGATTGGCGAAACAAGTAATCACAAAGTACTGTAGTTTTACAAATTACAAAAACAATGACAATATACAGCAACGTTTCGACCAACAAAGCCTTTATCAAGCAGAAAAGCAGATTATGTGTTTCGCTAGGCAAAATCAACAGTGGAACAATGTATTTACGCTCTTTGGCTCAAAGTACATAGAGATCACAAATAGTGATTAAGAAGTGGTTGTTTTAGAGTGCTCACAAAGAAAAAATATACTCTTTTGTACAAAATTTAGTAAAATTGGAAGATTGCTTTTATGTTATAAAAAGTTAGGCCAGGTTAACAATCCAAATCTCAAAGAATAACATCGTTACACAAATTTCAACACAAAATTGACAACGTTAGGAACAATTCAGCACTGATCAGTTAAACAGAAAGGTATTAGAAGGTAAAATAACTAACTGGGGCGGGGAGGGAACATAACCAGGAGTCTTGCTAGTGGCAGTGGTTTATGAGTTAACACCTTGGTAGAATACAGAACATATGTGACAGACAATATTTGATGTGCTGCTGACGTTCGTTATGTAATCGCATTACAAAAATGAAACAGTGTTTCGAGTTGTGAGAAACTTGTGTACTAACAGAAAAGTTAAATAAGTTTACGTTGACAGTTTAAAGATTACGAATACTTCATCATCAAATAGGATGTCATGAGTAGAACTTTGCCAGCTTAACAGTACTTCAGAATTTCTCTAGCTCGTAGACCAGATGTCCTGCTCTGCAGCGTTCATACTCAAACCATCAGTTACATCCTGAATCCATCTTCTCCGTTGTCTTCCTCTTCTCCTCTTTGCCGGGATGCCTCCTTCCAAGATGGTCTTTTCCAGCCTTTCTGGTCTCTTTATATGTCCAAAATGCTTTAATCTTCTCATTTTATTTGTAGCATGATCCAGTGTTCTTTGATTTTGATTTTTTAAAAGGATAAATCTATTTGTTCTCTTCCTGTCCATGATATACGGATGACTCTCCTGTAACACTTGTATTCAAAGCACATGTATGTTTTTCCACTGCCTTGTTAAATGTTCATGCTTCACAAATACAAATACTTACAGATCGAAAACAAGATAGTGGAATCCTTCGTCTTGTATACTGTCATGTAATCGTACTGAAAATATATAAGATATTGAATTTGTTAAAGAACGATACTTAATAATAGAAGACTGCATGATATGAGAGGGGAAAAAACTTAGTAAAAACGACGCAGAGAGAAGAGAGATATATGGACAATCCTCTCTCTCTCTCTCTCTAGCCTGGGACGCCCTGATGCTTATGGCAGCAACCAATTCACATCATTCTTCTCTTTTCTTGGTTGTCCTCTGTATTGTATTTTAGCTGTGATTCATTTCTGTCAGTTATTGTTCTACTGTTTTACTCAAGGTGGTTTTTGGTCTTTCACGTTTTTGTTTATCTTCTGGTGTCCATCCCTGTGCAGTTTTCGTTAAAGTTAGTCACCATGCGTATCACATGTCTAATCCATCTCTAGTGTCTCTTTTGGACGAAAGTGCTCATATTCTCTTGCTGACACTGTATACGTATTTCTTGGTTGGCCAAAACATGCGTATAATTTTCCCAAGGAAAGTTGTACAGAATATTGAAAAGTTTCTGTCATATCTTGTTCTGTCATTCTCCACCATTCTTATCCGCACAGTAGATTTTATAGCACACAGCTGTGGTATATATTCATCTTGGTTCTGTTTCTGTATTGGGCTGGTTTTCAGACCGTCTGAAGCGTCCTGAATGCACATTGTGCCTTACTTGGTCTGCTTTTAATGTAATATCTAATTACACCTTCGTGGCAGACAACACTTCCAGGATATGATGCTGTCCTCTATTCTTCTTTCTTCTTTTGTCGTCACACTGCTACCGGGCTGTTGCCCAGTGTTGTGGTTTTCTGTTTTTGTCTTGACTGTTCAAGTGGCTTGGGCGATTGTTATTTTTGCTCTGTGACAGGATTCTGCTATGCCATCTAACCACCTTTTTCGTGGTCTTCCTCTGGCCTTCTTTCCTGATGTTCTGTTGTAGAAGACTTTGTATACTGTGGAGTTTGGATGTATTCTTATTAAGTTGCCAAACCACTTCATTCTTTGTTTCTCGATGTAATTCAAGCTAGGTTCTGTGCCAACTTTCTTTCTTAGGCTCATGTTGGTGACTTGTCTTTTCTGGTGTTGGTAACTTTTCGCAGGCAGCGCATTTCACATGTAGTTATTTTTGTGACTGCGCTTTGCTCATTGTACATGTTTGGCTCTGGTAAGAGTCCATAACTCTCTAGGACTACGAATTAGCCATTCGTTCCCTTGAATATGCAGTGTCTTCGTTGTGGTTTCCGTAACATAAAGGTTATACAGGATGTGATATATATATATATTATAGAAGAGCAAATTGATCAATGAAACGAAGGAAACATTTTAAAACAGGTAAAATGTTAAAACATAAACACAGAGAGACAGTCGTATACTTTGGATAAGTTCTCATGTTTTGTTCAAATTGTGTAAAAATCCTCCTGAAAGACATCGTTTTTACAACAAATATTGGCAACATATGGTTATTATGCATTCTTAGTATTCAGTTTTTCGAAGGTTAAAACACTTTTCTTTAATTATTTACTGGTAACGCAAATGCTGCCACATACCAGCTAGCCCCATTGTGGCATCCAAACATGTAAAACAAAATGCAGATATTCAACGGCATTTTCATGCCTACTTTGTGCTACAGAGCCAAACCATGGAAAATTAGCAAATCACAGTCACAAAATATAGATACATGTGAAATGCGATGCCTACTAAAAGTTAGCAGTAACATTCGAAAAAACAGAGTCGCCAACATAGGAAAGTACGTTGTAACAGAACCTTGACTTAATTTCATTGATAAACAAAGAATGAAGTGGTTCGACTACTTAATAGGATTGCAAACCAAACTCCCATTTACAACAGAACATGTGGAAAGAAGGAGAGAGGGTGACCACAAAACATAGATAAATGGCATAGCAGAATCCTGTCAAAAAAGTAAAAATAACTATCACCCAATGGGTAAAACAGCGCAAGAAAAAAACAGAAAACCACGACAGTGGACAACAACCCGGAAACAGTTTGACGACAAAACAAGAAAGAAGAAGAAAACAGATGACCCAATTGCTACACAGCCATGACTTAGATAAGTTAGACAGTTGCACAAGCTGTAATTATCTTAAACTCAATCTTGATAAATTAATTCTGCTAGTAAATTTCCTTGAATAAATGTCTCGTTACTAGAGAATAAGTGCCCTACTTTATCTTTAACTGTTGATGTTACTGGCATAGCTCACGCATGATGCCAGAGTGTAGACGTTAGTTATTACCTGGCATCACGGAATGAATGAGATAATTACCACTTGCTTCTACATTCGGAAATTCACTGCTAGAAATACTGTACTAAAATTAGGTACAAATAAGGGGAATGAACAATAAATAAATATAAAGATGGGTATTAAATATCATGGTACAAATAAACTCAACTAAACTTGGGGGTCTCTGGGACGAGGAGATCAAGACGTTTAATTTGAGTTCTGACAGTCCTGGGTTCGGATAACGAGTGCATTTTTGTTCCGAGATTCCTTAGATTATTAGCTACCGAATTTGTGATTTGTAAGATACTCTCGGTTAGTGGTGAGAAACACGTAAAAACAAAGTACTGTAGTTTTATAAAATACAAAAACAATACACAGCGACGTTTCGACCATTAAACCTTTATCAAGCAAAGGATACAACAGAATTAAAGAAATTCACTTCTTACACGGAACACTACATATAAAATCATACAATAAATTTCTAACGGCCCTAAAACGAAAATATGTGACTAAAAACGAATAACGAAATAAATGCAAAAAAACTAGAAGTGGAAAAAAAAGAAGATAATAAAAATTCTTCAATGTGATGGACTGATATTGTTGACGGAAATGTAGATATGTGGACAAATTGGCTATTTTTAACCACATATATGGCTATTTGTGATTAAATCAAGACGTATTGGTCATCAGAACAATCGCCCGAGTGGTTACCGGGGCCCAAATTTGGGGTGTAAAGAATAGAACCACTGTTACCTGCCACGCATGTCGTAAGAGGCGACTATGGAGGTTTAGCTGAAATCGGATGCACATGTCCTAAACTTGTACAAGTCTATGCGTTTAGGGCCTACCAAACCAATGTGCAACGTATACACGTTCTTGGCAAAGATCAAACATATCACAAAAAGTAATTAAAATTGGTCGTAAAGAACGAACGCAAAGAAGAAGAAGAAGATCAGAACAATGACGGTCTGCATGTTAGAACTCTTGTCTCGCACTAAAATGCAACCAAGTGTTGCGAACTTGCAGCCATGTCGAACGGATGTGTCGAATGTGATAAAGCAGTGGTTCTCAACTTTTGAAATCTAAGTGTACATATTGCGTCAATCTTATACCAAGAATTACTACAATACAGACAACAACGAGATTTTAAATAAAGATATATTTAAGGTCAATTCACGCGATAAAAAATTGTAAATCTATTAGGACCCGCATTTATATCCTGTGACCAACATGTAGAAAATCATTGATTTTAACAACAGCTGGCAAAATAAACAGAAATAAAAGGAGGGTGTTGTGAGAAATAGAGGTAAGTGGTTCGAATCCTGTGTTTGTCAATATTTATTTTTTTCGGAAGATATTAAAACGTGTGCACTCTCTGTTTATTGTTCATATTCTTTGCTTCCGTTGCTTTCCATCGGGTTCTTACAATAAAAAAGAAACCTTATTGTTCTCATCTACGCAAAGTAATAAAACCTGTATCTACGTAAGTCAGTGTTTTCAACAAATGCCTGCAGTAACAACGAAGAAAGAAAACAGATAGAGTGTGTATAATTTATAACATCCAGGCTAACATAATACAATTGTAGCATATAGATCTGCTTCCTACCTATCACAAATACACCGTTCGTCGCTGCACTCTTTCATAACTTCGAAAGCATTTCCATCCATTCTGTTACAACTAATGCACAACTAATTCCACTGAGGATTCAATGTCAACAAAACTATTTGTTCAGGATAATAATTCTCGCTAACGTGTCATTTGCAAAGAGTAATAACCCTAGCCTAGCTACCTTATCATTTAGAAAGGATAATAATTCTAGCTATCTTACTATTTATAAAAGATAATAGCCCTATTTACGAAGGATATAATTTCCAGCATATTATCTTTGGTATAGAATAATAACCTTAACTAGCTTACCATTTACGACTATGATAGGTAGATACTACTGACTCGGTGCATGTTCACTTTAAAAATATACACCATGGGAATTTGTAACGCTGACAAGAGACAAATGACAGCAAAAACATGACAAATCATTTCCATTACTACAGTTATTGCCTTAGGCACAGATTTATCGATTGCGTCAAAGCAAATTAATTCAACGGATAACTGTGTCAGAACATCCTCAGAGCAATCGTAACAGGATGTTGGCTATGTCACAATTATTTACACTGTATTGGCGAATACGGTGGAGTAAAATACAATAGTGCAACAAATAAGATTCTACGGTGCTTCTACAGTTCATTGATTGGTGCAGTTCTGCAGCAGTGCTTATACTTCTTTCGCATCTAAATACCCATTGACTGAATCAATCAATGTAGCTGCATGCCTGCATGAAAACTTTATCGGAATTCTGTTCGTTTATATATATATATATACATACATGCAATTTGATCTATCAACTCTGCTTGTCAAACTTCACGGTCATGGCAGATTTAACAACGTTGAACAGGTAACTGAGATTGATTGATTGATTGATTATAGGAACACCATCACTGCACTTCGATGAGCAACCATATATGCTCCGATCTCTTTCTTACACAGGAAGATCTCAACTGCAGTGCACGAGCCCCGTAGCACCGGCGAGGGTCCCCGGTGTAATTTTGAAGATGGTGAAGATATGTTTGTAGGAATTTTATTTTTAATCGAACACATGGCCTACGTTTTATTATCCGTCTCCGATAGGACTATGAACTCGATCTCACCTACACTGAGATCATGGATCTCTGGAAAAATATCCAGATGTATATCAATGTTTGTTGAGTATCTTTCATGCACCCAAAATTGTTCAGCCCTCGATCTTTCCCCAGCAAATGTCTATTAGCGATGGTTCCAGATAAAATGAGGATTTGTTTCTTGTTCGCCGGTGCACAATTATTTTGATCTCCTCCTGTTCTGATGATACAAGGAAAAGGAACATGATTAAGATACCATGACTCAGCCATTCCTTCATTTAAAGTTTATAATCCCAGACTACGTTAAAAATCTGTCTTATCAGAAATGTTATTTTGTCATGCAATACTGGCGACCTTCCCGCACAGTTAGATCATTGAATAAAGCTACTTGCTGACTGTAGCGCTTAAACTCTGTCATCGAGGACAAACGGGTTAAAGCATAATGTAAGACAGTGTTTTCCAAAGTGCGATACCGCCCTTCTGGGCGCTGAAGCCTTCCAGGTGGGCGATGGTGGGTTCAGAAGCATTGGGGGTGTTTCTTGATTTGCTATTGAATAATCATTAAAAATTTGAATTCTACATTTTAACTCATCTTATGCCCATCTTACACGATCCATTTTTTTCATCAATTTTCTATTTTATGTATATAATCATTTGAAAATTTACCATGTATGACAGAAATATATATCAATTTTCTATGTCAAAGTGAAAATTGAGCATGTATAGAACATGTGGGGGCGATTGGCAAACTGTTATAATGGGGAGAGGGGCATTACAAAGTTTATGTCGTGAAAAGTGGGCGGTGGACCAAATATGTTTGGGAATCTATGATGTAAAAGAATGACAATAAATAACACTAGGTTTGTTATCACCAATAATAACAATGAGATTCGCTCTGTTGTACAAAAATAATGCAGAGTAAATATGATTCTCTGAAATATTGAATAAATTATTAATAAATGGCATCCATTATTGTAGAAATGGTAAAAATATACAGCATACTCTGACATTATTTATCTGGGTACGTTGTGAATATATGCTATTTAAAGCAACACTTTTAACTGATGGTAAATAATCTATAGTATTCATGTGACATTCTTCTTGAAGTAAATGTTCCTTGTAAACATCAAAGGTTTAATAGAATATGCTAATAGATATAACTATATGTACTTTAGTTTACGTACAACTCACTATCAGATACTCTAGACCATAGATTCCCAAACTTTTTCGGTCCACCGCCCACTTTTCACGACATAAACTTTGTTACGCCCCCATATTATAACAGTTTGCCAACGCCCCCACACACACACATATATATATATATATATATATATATGCTCTATTTTCACTTTGACATAGAAAATTGATATATATTTCAGTCATACATGGTCAATTTTCAAATGATTATATACATAAAATAGAAAATTGATAAAAAAAATGGATCGTGTAAGATGGGCATAAGATGAATTAAAATGCAGAATTCAAATTTTGTATGATTATTCAAAAATAAAATCAAGAAAAAATCAAGAAAAACTCCCCCAAATTCTTCTGAACCCACCATCGCTCCCTGGAAAGCCTCAGCGCCCATTGGGGGCGGTACCGCCCACTTTGGGAAACGCTGCTCTAGACGGACAACTTTATAGTGGAAGAAATCGATCTAATATTCACAGAATCTTCAAGTTCACACATAATTTACTTTTATAAACCTTAAAGGATTACACAGTTTTTCATAATTTTTTTATCGGTTACATTATATAGATATATATATATACAGGGTGTTCAAGATACAATTATCTTGTCAAGGGATCCAATCTGGCATATATTTTAGTGCAATTAAGGTGCGGGAAGGGGCGATGTACGAATCTGACGAAAGGACGAGCTAGTCAGAATCTGTTTAAATAATAAATAGACAAAAGGCAATGCGTAACTGGCAACTTTTGATATGTCAATCGGGTTACTTTTACCTTTAACACCCTGTATATATATATATATATATATATATATATATATATATATATATATATATATATATATATATATATATATATATATATTATGCCTCTATCATAAGGGCTGGCAATTAAACACAAGAAAAATATTTTAAATGATCGAATCAGAGAAGAACAAAAATATGTCTTGATGAGAATATGAAAATCGTAGCATATCCTTTACAGAACGTAGCTATCACCCACAGTAAACGAGTCGTTGATTTTTCAAGGCACCACTTATACTTTCAGTAGTTTGTCATTGCTTTCTGAACAGTGATGTCTATTTTCAACTTTCGTAAAATCCCACGAAACGACTTTGCTTCTAAATTCCCTGCCGCGGAATTGAACTCTAATGTTTTATTATAGAACATATATTTCATACTTATAAAATGTATTCATGATCAAATCAATCATGCTCATATTACTCTCAAACTTTTCAAAATATAAAATCAATACAAAAATACCAAACTACTTATAAAGTCAAAATTGAGTGAAAGATATTAAGTGATAGAGACTAAAGTCAGGACGGTGGCAGATGGCAGGGACATCATCAGTGCCGGATTAGTCTAGCGCGGGGCCAGTAGCAAATTTTAGCGCGGGGCCCTAGGTTTTGTATGATAATAAAATAAAACACAACTTTTACAAACAAACTTGTCTCGATTTAATGTGAACAAATTTAGAGATAGCACTAGACAAATAAATTTTTCTAAGTAAATTACATTCAATGTTCATTAAGGTGAGGTTATTTAGACGATCTTGCCCCATCATGTTTCTTAACTCACTTTTTATACACTTTAATGTTGAAAAAAAACGTTCTCCGCTGCAGTTAGTAATCATTAAAGACAAGTAAATTCGTAAGACTATTTCTACATTTGGGAAACACGACTCTAATGAATTTTCCATTATAAGTTCATAAAATTCAGTTCAAGAGCCTCATGCTTTTCGTTGCTAATAGCAGCAGCTACATTAATTTTAAGAAGTTCAGTGAACTGCATAAGTTCGTCGCCTAGGCTTTCTTCCAAATCCTCTTGGTAAGAGCTGACAATATTTGGAGTTCTTTTCAAGATCTCTTCTGCTGTAATATATTTTAACTGCCGGAGTATTCCAAATACACCAGTCACTCTATGGTACAGCCTAAATCAATAACTTTGCAAACAAAACAGAACAGTTGTCCTTTAGTTTCTGTATAACACAACCAATCTCTCACGTGATTTTTGTTTGTTGGTGTATGTGTGTATGTGAAAACGACTTTCGACAAAATCGTGGATTGTTTTCTTTATCATATGTTGTTGGGTTTTTTGTTTTTTTGGGTGGGGGAGGGGGTTTAAAGACATGACATCACTGTTCATATGTTGCACTTTGCTACTTTCTTTCACAATCCAATAATCTTTAATGAAGTTGTTTGTCCATTCACCAATATCGTTGGAGTATATTTTACTTTCGTTGTGTTTTTGGCTTGTAGATGATGTTGCTACATTAGAAGCATGTGCTGTGCTTTCTGCCTCTCTTGGCTTGAAGATGATATGGCTAAATTGGGAGGACTTGCTGTACATTTGATTTCAGTTTGTCTTGTGAAAAATGTGGCTAAATCGTGAAGAGTTGCTAATCTTAATGGTAATATTGGTAATGATGATTCTTCTATAGCACTGCCTTCATCTACTACACAGTGTGACACGTCTTCTGCATTTTCTGCTTTAATTTCTTTGGATTCAGCACCATCACACACGACATTTAAATATTCAGACAGCTTGTGTGTTTTTTATATAACATCTGCTTATTTTTTCCATTTTCATCTGTCACATAGGCGCGGGGCCCCCTGGAAGCGCGGGGCCCGTAGCATTTGCTACTTCTGCTACTAGACTAATCCGGCGCTGGACATCATATACAGACAGGGGTGAGTGTTAAATTATGGCAAAATATTTCCGACTAAAAATAACCAATTTTAGTTACAACACGCAGACTTAATATCAGAGATCTCCACGGATGTTGTCATCCATTTACTACTTTGTTTTTCTTTACGTGACCGGAAGAAATGTTTTCTCTAAAGTTCTGGCGCCGTAATTTGTTTACTTGTCTGCTGTCTCGTTCAGACGAGAGTACATAACGAGACTGTTTCACAACATTAAAGGTATGTGGCAAAGTTTTAAGTGAGGGATAGTGCGAGAGAGAGAGAGAAGAATGAACACTCTGAATATTGAAACCCATATCACAGTGTAGACAAGGGGAAAAATGCACCCATTCTCTAAACAAGAGACGGTATTTCCTTCATGCGCATTCACACACTGTATACATACATGTAGAGAGATATTGAAGTAGACAATAGTGGAACATGATTTCGTATCTTTCCAATGTTTGGGATGACTATAACATACTTTATTCTCTAATCCCGTTTTACATTTCAGCGTCAGGTCGAAAAAGGAGACACTGGAGCGAGCCTCTTTATGTGCCTTGTCTTTCTTTCTTTTCTCCAGTCCTGATTTGCCTCACAGCTTCAGGATAAGAAGACATTTATAGAACAGGTTTGTATGCTCTTTATAAATAGTGTTGCTCTTCGTTTCTGTTATCTCTGATGTCCACCTTTTGCGTGGCTAGCCTTTTGCTTTGTATCCACCGTGTCGGAGTAACATTGCTCTTTGATGTGCACTGTCTGTTGGTAATCTGCTTATGTGACCGAACCATTTAATTTGTTGTTTCTTGATGAAGTTCAGTACTGATGTTGTACCCACTTTTTCCCTGATGTCTTCATTTCTATACTGGTCTCTTCTTGTTAAGTTAGTCACTTCATCTCTGTCTTGATTAGTTTTCTTCTGTCATTTAATGTCACCGTCCAGGTTTAGCACTGACATAACATACTACCAGTTCCAAATAAGAATACAACTGCAAGTTTATCGATTCTTAGACAGTAAAGGATATTCCTGTAACGATTCGTTTCTTAACGTTATCTCGAATAGTTACTTAGACAATGTAGAGAGTAACGGATAATAAAGAATGGTTTAGTCACTTAATAAGTCTGCTATAACAGAACATAATGAAAGAAGGCGAGAGGAAGCCCACGAAAAAGATGGTTAGATGGCATAGCAGAATCCTGACAACGAGCATAAATAACAATCACCCAAGCCACCAGAACAGCGCAAGACAAAAACAGAAAACCACGACACTGGGCAACAACCCGGTAACAGTGTGACGACATTGGGCAATAACCCGGTAACAGTGTGACGACAATGGGCAACAACCCGGTAACAGTGTGACGACACTGGGCAATAACCAGGTAACAGTGTGCCGACACTGGGCAATAACCCGGTAACAGTGTGACGACACTGGGCAATAACCCGGTAACAGTGTGACGACAATGGGCATAACCGGTAACAGTGTGACGACACTGGCAATACCAGGTAACAGTGTGACGAATGGGCAATCACCGGTAACAGTGTGACGACATTGGGCAATAACCAGGTAACAGTGTGACGACACTGGGCAATAACCGGTAGTAGTGTGCGACACGGCAATAACCCGGAGCAGTGTGACGACATTGGGCAACCCGTAACAGTGTGACGACATTGGGCAATAACCAGGTAACAGTGTGCCGACACTGGGCAATAACCCGGTAACAGTGTGACGACACTGGGCAATAACCGGTAACAGTGTGACGACACTGGCATAACGGTAACAGTGTGACGACACTGGGCAATAACCCGGTAACAGTGTGACGACACTGGGCAATAACCAGGTAACAGTGTGACGACACTGGGCAATAACCCGGTAACAGTGTGACGACACTGGGTAATAACACGGTAACAGTGTGACGACACTGGGCAATAACCCGGTAACAGTGTGACGACACTGGGCAATAACCCGGTAACAGTGTGACGACAAAAGGAAAAGAAGTAGAAGAATGGATAATAACTCACAAATATTAATATATTTCATTAACTTTTTATACATAATTGTTCAGTTTTTAATGAGCATGATTTTTAGTTTAGATCATTTTTTTCAATCAGTTATTTTTTTTCTTCTGTGAAACGTCTGGCCGAATTGATTAGTGCGTCGGCTCCCATTCGAGAGACCTGGGTTCAATCCCCGATAAGGCAAATGAGTTTTTTTCTGTCTGGGGCATACATAAAAAATCATAACCTGACCGATTCGTGGTGACTACACTAGCCATGCGGCTATTAAATTCCCCATGCTCATGCCACCCCTCAGCCGTACACCGTCCTAGAAGGCGGTATTACATGTAGTAACAAGAGTATTTTATTAAATTCTCCATGCTCATGCCACCCCTCAGCCGTACACCGTCCTAGAAGGTGGTATTACATGTAGTAACAAGAGTTTAAAAAAAAATTCTTCTTCTGGGTCAATTTCACATATTCAGAAATCCAGAGAGATGAAATGCCTCCATAAATCCAATGATGATTCACAGTGTTAATTTCATTTCGTTGAGCGCCCGAGTGGTTACCGGGGCCCAAATTTGGGGTGTAAAGAATAGAACCACTGTTACCTGCCATGCATGTCGTAAGAGGCGACTAAGGAGGTTTGGATGAAATCGGATGCATGTATCCTAAGCGTGTAGAAGTCTATGCGTTTAGGGGCCTACCAAACCAATGTGCAACGTATACACGTTCTTGGCGAAGATCAAACAAATCACAAAGAGTGATTAAAATTGGTGGTAAAGAACGAACGCAAAGAAGAAGATTTCGTTGAGGATATCTTATCGTACTATTAAGACAGTATGAAGCTTACATGTCCCATGTTCATTGCTAGGTATCAACGCCTATTGGGTCTGACATGTTCCGTGGTCTATGGGCAATCAGTTATAAGATACGACACATATCATAGAACAAATTAATCGCACTATCTATCATGAAACATGTTTAAATATTTGCGCATTATTACACATCATGTATATTCCACGTCATTTTCTATTTTTAGTAACGTGACGGACACATAAAAGACGGAAATGAGTAGTATTAAAGTATAAGCTATATCATTTCTCAGTGCAGTGATAACCTCTCTTCTGTGCTAAATTATATCTTCTCTAACAGAGCGATGACAGGCATCCATATTCTGCAAGTGCCTGCCTGAACCGGACTGCAGCATTCATCGAATGCGTTCTAACCATTCATCTGTGTCAGAGCTCGCTATTTCTCTGTGTGCGGGTGTGCAGGAGTGCATGTGTGTGTGTGTCTCGAAGAAAGCCATAAATGTTAATCAAAGTCGAAACAGATAAAATAGAAAGCGCTTTAAAAAAACACGATGTAATATTGTAGTGGATAGCCAGCCCCCCAAGGTGGCAGCTGAGGAATCTACTTCAATATATATTGAAGCGAGCGAAGAAAAAGACAGGCGGTAGAGAGAGATAGATAGAGAGAGAGAGAGATAAATGAAAAATAGATACACAAAAATAATATATATGTGACTAGGGACAGGATATCTGTTCTGCATGTTAGACAAGATTCTCTTTGCTATTTTATCAAATTACTAGAACAACATCCAGAACAGCAGCAGCAGAACAAAGGATAGAAGCTAGAAAAACAATAAAATACCCAACAATTATAAATGCTCCCAGCTCATGCTGTCTACGTTGAGATCAATAGTCATCTACGCGTCCACATAGACTAACTTGACCTTCTTGTCTATTGGAAGAACGAAGTGGTCGTCATCACTCGTGATGGTTGGATGAACGAAGTGGTCTTCATCACTCGTGATGGTTGGATGAACGAAATGGTCTTCATCACTCGTGATGGTTGGATGAACGAAGTGGTCTTCATCACTCGTGATGGTTGGATGAACGAAGTGGTCTTCATCACTCGTGATGGCTGGATGAACGAAGTGGTCTTCATCACTCGTGATGGTTGGATGAACGAAGTGGTCTTCATCACTCGTGATGGTTGGATGAACGAAGTGGTCTTCATCACTCGTGATGGTTGGATGAACGAAGTGGTCTTCATCACTCGTGATGGTTGGATGAACGAAGTGGTCTTCATCACTCGTGATGGTTGGATGAACGAAGTGGTATTCATCACTCGTGATGGTTGGATGAACGAAGTGGTCTTCATCACTCGTGATGGCTGGATGAACGAAGTGGTCTTCATCACTCGTGATGGCTGGATGAACGAAGTGGTCTTCATCACTCGTGATGGTTGGATGAACGAAGTGGTCTTCATCACTCGTGATGGTTGGATGAACGAAGTGGTATTCATCACTCGTGATGGTTGGATGAACGAAGTGGTCTTCATCACTCGTGATGGCTGGATGAACGAAATGGTCTTCATCACTCGTGATGGCTGGATGAACGAAATGGTCTTCATCACTCGTGATGGTTGGATGAACGAAGTGGTCTTCATCACTCGTGATGGTTGGATGAACGAAGTGGTCTTCATCACTCGTGATGGCTGGATGAACGAAATGGTCTTCATCACTCGTGATAGGAGGACATTAATCTAATTACCATATTCTACAGCTTTGTGCCTACTTCAGTAAAACATCTGATCTGGGTGCACGAGGAAGGTCAAGATGCACATGGATAGCCATAAATAAAACTTTCCTTTGCCTTTTTAGACCTTAGTATCTGAAGTGGGTGTCACTTCACGTTTCTAGAATCTAGTGTGCAGGAGGTAGGAGGAGCAATTCCTTTCCTCAACTGAGAAACATCTAGTGTGAGAGTTAATCCACAACACTGTTGTGTCTGAGTTCGCCCGTGTGTTGTCAGGACTCGCAAGGGGAGCAAAGAATAGTAACACTACTACCTACAAGACGTGTCGTAAGAGAAGCGACTGAGGTAGGGGCCTAAGGAATCTACCCTAGTAAATAAAAAGCATTGCAGAAATCGGATGTGCTGACGTACTTGTAGGCGCATAACTAGCACAACGTACAACCTCTCTTAGATCACATACAAATCACAAAGAGTGGTTAACAAGTGATCGATATGGAGCGTTCAAAGAAGAAGCGTCTGAGTTGATATGTCAACGATTATGCATTACGCTAATTCGTCCCACAATGAATAGACATCATTCAAGAAATACGAACACTAGGAGGGGTCATAGTAACCGCTTCGACATACTTGAGCCAACAATGAGAACATAAACTTCACACTGTGCACCACGTCAAATGTGAGTAGATAAGATAAGATCATATTCTGTTCCTGGATTATTCACTTCTTTCATTCTCATAGTTATATCTCTATTGTTATATCTCTATTGTTATATCTATATTGTTATATATCTATTGTTGTATCGCTATTGTTATATCGCTATTGTTATATCGCTATTGTTATATCTCTATCCTATTGAAATCAATATCCTAATCTGTTTCCACCGATATAGTGGGTACACTCAAATGAGGACATGAAAGTCTACAATAGAATAGATATCTAGATATCAAAAAGAAAAGAAAGTTGTCAACAATAATGATGACAAGATGAAGTGTCTACACAGAATGCTGGAAGTGTCTACACAGAATGCTGGAAGTGTCTACACGAATGCTGGAAGGTCACAAAGAATGCTGGAAGAGTCTACACAGAATGCTGGAAGCGTCTACACAGAATGATGACTCTCACAGAATGATGGAAGTGTCTACACAGAATGCTGGAAGTGTCTACACAGAATGCTGGAAGTATCAAGAAGAGATCGGTATAGAAAAGACATCAGGGGTAAAATTGATAAAATTTCAGTTCTGAACTTCATCAAGAAAAAACAAATATGGTTCGCCAATAAACAGATTATCAACAGCAATGCGCTCAAGAGCAATGCTACACCAATACAGTGATTACCAACAGACAGTGCGCCTCAAAGGCAATGTACAAATACGTGATCCAACAGACAATGCCTCAAAAGCAATGCTACACCAATACAGTAGATACAAAGTGCATGGTCGTCCAGCAAAGTGGGCCTAAGAAATTACAGAGGCAGTGAAAAACAATATTTATGAGGCGTACACAAAAGCCCGTTCTAGAAATCACTTCTTATCCTGACAATGTGAAACAAAAAAGGGTTAAAGAAAATAGAAAGAAAAGAAACTTGCAGCAAACAAATTCTTACCACACACCCCCACGTGAGTACACAACACACCTTATGAGTACACAACAGGTATACTGCACATACCTACACACATAATGAAGAAACATTACCTGCCCTGAAACAATATTAACACTCACTGAGTTCAAAAACATATTTAGACAATAACTACATACCTCTTGGATACACAATTGGGAATGCAGGAAATGTTAAACAAGTGAGCTTGTGTGTATGTGCGTGGGTCTGTAGTAAACCTCATATTGTTCCTTTTTCTGTTTGATAAACGCCTAGCAATATTAACTACAAACATTGACTACAAACCGAAATGACAAACACCCTCTGCACAAATATCGTTCTTTTTATTTTTACGCCCTGACAGTGTATTAACAAAATAAGCTGTCACTTTCTTAATTCTCAACAGATTTCCTTTAATCACATCTCATATTTAAGATAAATTAATATACCGTTATATCTAATCAAATTACTGAAATTCAATGGCGAAATACGGGAATACAAAAACAAGATACAACAATGTTTTGACCAAAAGGTCTTTATCAAGAAAACGATATTTTATCAGTACGTGATACATGGCGAGGGTTGGATATGAAAGATATCATTGACACCGTGAAAATCAATGAAAGTTTAACACTTAAATCCATACTCTAATAATGGAAAACATACCTGTTTGAGATGTAAGCAATGAATTCAAAAAGAACATTTAGACAATAATCACATGCATTACGCTGTAGATGATGTCTTTGATAAAGAAACGACGTCTTGTAAATCATGTTGTTCTTGTATTCTTTCCTTAATAAAAAAAAAATTTGGTTTCTTCATACTCAGTGACTCCATGAGCATGATTTGTAAAGTCGAATCAGGAATGGTAAGACGCAACTGGGTGGAGGTACTGGTACAGACAATGATCAGAGAAATCACCTTCATTTTTGTCCCTGGGCATGCAGGTGTTAGGGGTAATGAACAAGCTGATAGATTGGCTGGCCTGGCTACAATATCAGAGGGAGCTGCCATGGATCGAAATGGCATTCTTCACTCATTGAGTCTTTCCGAACCGAGGAGTTACAGGGATGTGAATCCCACTCGCTGACCAGATTGAGAGAGATGGGTGTCATGATTGGTGCAGCCCAAAAAGAACGACATACTAAATATGCAAAGAGGTTGATTAATCAACATCGAACTGGCGTGTTGGGCCACTGGACGCTGCTGGATTTGCCGGGACGGAGATCGGAGCACCTATGGACATGTCCGGAGTGCTATGATGATAGTCCTCATATGACTGATAACTGATTTGGTCTAAAAGTGCTGTGTCTTTTTTGTGCTTTTAAAAACTACCTTACTTCTTTCTACCAATTGTTACCCATGTTAGGTGGCAATATTTCAACTGTCTTTCCACATCCTCTTTCCTCTCCATGTTTCCTGTGGATGTTTAAGTCTCACTTGTCACTTAGTAACTATATCCCATAGGATAAAGTTAGCAACATAAATCTATTAAAAATGACTGTTACAGAAAATCCGTACAGAAACATCGATGGTACAAAACCATGCATAAAAGTACATCGAGAAGCAAAGAATCAAGTGGTTCGGCCATCTAATGAGAATGGAACCACATTTACTACCATCACGTGCCTATAATAATCGACACTCAGGGCGCAGAGTACGAGACAGACCAAGAACACGATGGATAGATATCTCAGAGTCCCCGCGAAAGTATGGACTGACAACGTCAAGCGCAACACACCTGGCACAAGATAGAAAACTAACTCTCCCACGTCGCTTCACGGCAAATGTGGTTAAGATAAGATAAGACAGAAACTCCAGTGAAACGAGGACATGGAGTTCTGAACAATTGCATCAGTTCTATTAGAAATGCTGAATTTTAAAAAATATATATATATATAAATTATTGATTTCCTGCCTGTCCAGCGTGTTCATAGCGCGTTGGACGACGGGTGACAAGCCCTCTGTGAGTGCAGGTTTAACTCCGTGGTCTGGCAGAAAATCCACAGGTTCTCCAGATTTACGGTGCGCGTGGCACCGAACTGAATAGTTACGATGTCCATGGCACCGAGCCAAAGAGCTGAAAGCTC
This sequence comes from Arion vulgaris, assembly GCA_020796225.1. Classification (NCBI taxonomy): domain Eukaryota; kingdom Metazoa; phylum Mollusca; class Gastropoda; order Stylommatophora; family Arionidae; genus Arion; species Arion vulgaris. The sequence continues at coordinate 13,073,931 of CM036757.1, forward strand.
TGGTCGATTGATAGGACCATCACCATTGCACGAGTTACCATGTGTGCTCCGATCTCTTTCTTACACAGGAAGATGTTCATTGCACGAGTTACCATGTGTGCTCCGATCTCTTTCTTACACAGGAAGATGTTCATTGCACGAGTTACCATGTGTGCTCCGATCTCTTTCTTACACAGGAAGATGTTCATTGCACGAGTTACCATGTGTGCTCCGATCTCTTTCTTACACAGGAAGATGTTCATTGCACGAGTTACCATGTGTGCTCCGATCTCTTTCTTACACAGGAAGATGTTCATTGCACGAGTTACCATGTGTGCTCCGATCTCTTTCTTACACAGGAAGATGTTCTTTGAGGCACACTGTCTGTTGGTAATCTGCTTATGTGGCAGAACCATTTAATATGTTGTTTCTTGATGAAGTTCAGTACTGATGTTGTACCCATTTTTCCATGATTTCTTCATTTCTATATCGGTATCTTCTTGATGATCCTATAATTCTGCATAGATACATACTCTCTGTCAAAATTAGTTTTATTGAGAGTATGCGTTCAATTACATGCTTTCTTGTTTCAAGAAGACACTTAACATCCTCAAATTCTCCCAATTCTATTAGGCGTGTCCCTTCCAACATACGATAGCACATTAGCCTGGCAATAAATGCAACTGTGTGGAAGCGAAGCGACACAAATAACGACGTGTTGAAAATGTGTACAGAACTGTTTTTTATGCAGTTTCCATTCCTTGCAATTTCGTTTCACTTTTAACAAATAATTTCGCAATCTTCACGTATACTTCCCTCTGAATATCATGGTTTTTATTCTACACACTTAAACCATTACCTGATGTCCCCGTATTTGTTGATATGGTTTTACCTCGCGTAGCATTTGCTTAATAAACTCTGACAGATTCGGAAGATTGATTGATTGATTGATTTGATAGGACTTTCATCATTGCACTTTGGTGAGTAACCATGTGTGCTCCGTTCTCTTTCTTACAAAGGAAGGTATCAAGCTGCAGTGCACGAACTCTGTAGCACCGGCGAGGTTCCCCAATGTAATTTTGAAGATGGTGAAAATATTTTTGTGGGAATTTGTTTAAAAATCTTTTCTAATGAGTGTTGCCGGGCAGCGCTTTCCAGCCTGCTCTTCTGGATTTTAAACTGAGTACAGTAATATAGAAAGAATAGAGAACACATTGTATCCATTGTTGTCGGGAAATTTCAATAACACCACACAAAACATGGCAAGTGAATGTAAAAATGATAAAAATATAAATGTTCCAAACGTCGATATAATGTGGCTATGCAGAGAAAAAAGTAAAAAAACTAAGCCCGCGTATTCACAAGGGATGTGAAATTTACGTAAATGAGAACCGTCAGACAAAATAACCAATAGAAATGAAGATTAATGTCCAGCTACAATCTTTGAACAGAAGAAGTAAATTATCTTCGTAACATGTATGTACAAATTTCTTTGACATTGGCGATCACGGATCTTCACAATTTACTTAGACCTGTGCTGATATCCAGCTCTGTTATTAATTCTATTACATGACATATGGACACGCAGTCTTTACTCTTGGTCCAAGTTACTTTTTTTCAAAATAAGTATAGCTAAACATTCATCTTTTGGCTAAGATCAATAGTGAACACTTTATCGCGACCAAAGGGTGTGAGCCTTCATTAAATGCTAAATGGCAAAATAAAACCACACTTTTTCCCCCTTTCGCTCTGTATTATTTTGACCTCTGGACGCATTTATTTTGCGATTCAAATTTAACATTCAATGTCAATTAATTTAAACCTTTATGACTCTGGTACTGTAAATCTACAGTATGACATATTTATATTAAATTGTTGCTAATTGGATGTGGAATACATTAATATAATAATATTTTACATCCGGTGATATACGTTTGAGAAAATTAGATTATTGTAGCATGACTATTTTGAACCCAAAAAAAAAAAATCATAAAAATATTTTTTACTCTCGGGTTTGTATTATATCTTAATATTCATAGATGTTTCCTGAATTAGCAGTTAAATGAAGATAATCCATGTGCGAACATATTCTATACGTTTCATCTAACTTGGTGCAGTAGTTTTTATAATATTCACTTTTAGTGCGGACACGTCAATAAATGGAATGTGGAACGCCCATTCTTTAGATGCAATTATTACGTTAGGTTTACAACTATCGATACTGCATTTCATAAACAATCAAATGTCATTATTACCATCAATTAAATCTTCTTCATTACTATCGCAAGTTATAATTTGATTTAACAGTACTCAAGATTATACTGTAAACATCGTCGGAATCATTAACGTTTAAAAAAAAGTCTCAACTTGAACACAATAATACATTCTTTTTCCTCTTTCAAATCTGTGTTAAATGGAGACAGTAATGTTCCTACATATATGTACTTTCCGTTTCTGAAGATTTTTTAACTTCAGTAAAGGGGTTATGAATATGCTTCGTTTCCGTGAACAGACATCCAAAAGCCGATATATCGGTTTTGCGACATTATGAACATTACTCTGAACCGATATATCGGCTCTGCAGTCCGTTGGTTAAACAAACTCCGAACACTCTCATTCGAAAGATTGATGACGCTCGGATTTGTAAACGTTTTCACTTTCACTGGTACTGTGTCCATCGTGGCACTTTCGGGTCGGACCAAAATTAAAAAATAAATATCATCCATAGAGGAAAAACAAAGATGATGAGAATTAACCAAGTAAATGATAAACTGATCTAGCGAAGCTGAAATCCCCGCTTCAAGAGATAGGATCATACCGATATTTTGAAAACAATGTATACACAAAAAAAGAGAAGAATTTATAGATATGTAAGAATAAGAGTACAGAAAGCAAAAGAAAATTTCATCGCACTGGACATTTGTGGAAACGTTAAGAAATCAAATCTAGAAACAAAATTAGAATATTGAACTCCATTGTTCTGCTGGATGGGTCAGGAACACGGAGATCGACTCAAAAAAAATAATAATAATTTGCAAACATGCATCAACTGTTGTTTGCGCAGAATAGGGACTGGTGTAGTATTTTTGTACAGAAAGTACATGGTTACATGTGTTTGTATTACAACCGATATCGTTTATTTATTTTTCGTATTGCATCGTTGTTGGTTTACAATGCGGATATTCGTTGAGATAAAATTTTGTGCTGGAATCTCACACTGAGCACTGAGTTCTTCTTCTCTTCCACCATTTACTTTTTATAGAAGTGTTGGGGGCGGGTGGGTGGGATCGTAGTGATCTTGTATGAAGGCACTGTGTAAGCTGACATTCATTTTCGTAAGGATGTTCTTGATGCCGTCGCTCCATCTTTTGCATAGTCTTCCTCTTGGTTTGTACTCGTTATACTTTTTCTGTGTGGCTCTCTGTGGTAGACGATACCACAACAGTCTTGTCAGGTGTCCAAACCATTTAATCTGTTGTTCTTTTATGAATTGCATGACTTGTTTCCCATCCAGTCTTCTTCGGAATGGAATTCTTACATGAAATCAACAAACAAATTTAACTCAGCATATCGACTACATTTCTATGTTAGTTAATGCTCGGCTTAAGGTGTCCTCTCAACTATATTATACTGTCTATATATATATCGAGCCTGTGTAATTAGTTCTTTCTATATGGTCAGATCATGGACATCCTACTCAAGACACTGAGAGAAGACTTAACATCTTTCACCTTCGATTTCAAGATTATGAGACGATCGTGGTACAGACAAGATAACCAACTTGAAGTACTGCAACATCAAAACTCCTTCCATCATGGGCATGATGCATAGACGACTAAGATGGTTGGACATGTGAGAGAATGAAACTTGCCTGCATACCAAAACAAATGTTGTTCTGTGAACTTTTGGAGGGGAAGAGGCACCAGAGCAGACCACTGATCAGATATAAAGATGTCTGCAAAGCCTCAATGAAAAAACTTTTCTATAGGTCCCAGCACATGGGAAAGACTAACTGATGATAGAGTTGTGTGAAAGCCAAATTACAAGCGCAGATTCTTTTGAGAAGAGACTTATATACGAGCTGAACGAAAAGAGAGAAGCGAAAACTCGAAGTTGTCATAGTAAACACTTACAATTGACCGTCTGTAAAGACAAAAGGCCATATATATATATATATATATAATATATATATATATATATATATATATTGCTAGAGTGGCTAAGGTAGATGGTAGATGTTAGTGCGCTTGCTTTGTAGGAGCGTGGTTTCAGATTCAGTGGGAGTGGAAACTACATGTTGTGCAAAAACAAGAACATTGAACAAACAGCTTTAAAACAAAGTTGCAGCCTTTTATATGTAGGTGTGTAGATGATTTTGATGTATTTTATGGACACAGAGACAAATAGAATAAAGTATTTTTTTTAAAAACCTGGTATGATGGTAGAATTGTTGAAATAGATGAATAAATGTCTAATCAAAAACTTCATATGCTTAGAGAGATATGCTACTCTTCTGAAGAAAAAATATTGTGGTGACAGGTAAGCAGACAAGAGGGTGCAGAGATATAAATGAGAGGAAAAATATTGAGAGATCAACGAACATTTTTTAAGAACACATCCAACTATCTCTCCGATTGCTCTCCGCTTGCTCTCAGCTTACTCTCAGACTGGAGATCTAGCTGGTTTTATTCTTAAAACGCTCGTCTGTAGGTTAGGCAATGGGTGCTGCAAGAAAAGGAGTGTGTGGTTCGAATCCTGAGTTTGGTAATTTTTTTTTTTCAGGAAGCCCCTAATACTTGTTCGCTGTCTACTTATTGATGATATTCAATCTGTTAGGAAAGATATCATAATTTAGTATATGCTTTTACTGCATGATTTCTTGATCATATTCAATCTGTTAGGAAAGATATCACAATTTAGTATATGCTTTTACTGCATGATTTCTTGTTTATTAACAGTCAAGCTGTTCTAATATGCACAAATTATATTGCCAACAATACTGCAGTCCGTGATATCAACAAAACAGTTGTAGATTTTATTATGCTGTAGTAGGTAGTTTAATCAATGTTTAGCACAGTCATTTACAGAATTATTGCCCTCACAAACAGAGTTTTGGTAACCTGATCAACATTTTAGGCATATTGTATAAGAAAGACTAAATGACTATTTTCCCCTCGTTTTGTGTATATACTATATCGTTTCAGCTTTAACATGTTCAGAGACGCTGTTGTCTCCGATATTTTAGTAGAGGTTGTTTTAGAGGGCCGCGTAAGCGTAGTGGTTAGTACACTCGTTTCTTAGATGCGTGGTCCGGGCTAAATTTCCACAGTCAGTGTGGTCGGGTTTTTTTCCGACCGTACCTGCTCTCAGGTCGACCCAGTTGCAATTGGGTTCTAGAAAATAACTGGTAAGTAAAGTCGGCAAGCGTGATGTTGGCCATATCATCTTCGTGTGCCGATGGTTAATCAAAATATAACCAACTCCGTATTCGTCAAAATACTTGGTATGAAAAACGGTTCCTTTATTTTACTTACTGAGGCTGTCACAGTAATTTTATCTGTCTCTCTAAAAAGCATTGGACCTAATGTCTAAACTTATGATTTGATCACTTTGGAAGTCTGTAAGTTTTATTGTAATGCAATCGATCATGTTGTAAGCCAAATTATATTCATGGATTAGATTCAATGAAAATCGATAACAATATATTGGAAAAACGCTGCCATGGCAAGAGTCATTAATATCAATTTTTTTTTTATTATCACCATCCCCAAAATTACATAACGAAAACGTTGACAGTGCTATGAAGTTCCAGCAATTCCGCTGAAATCTTCCTCTGTAAGGCAGAGTTCGAATTAGACATAGCTTTTCCCTAAATTAAAATGATGGTTTGAACAATCAATCAATCAACGCATCACGAGTTCACTATAATTCACTCCGCAGGTTCTACCCGTTAATATTCTCATGATTGCTAAACTTTGTCTTGCTAAAAGTTTGCTTTTCATTATGGAATTTTTGTCTACATGTGATAACGAACTCAGACACTTCAGCGAGTAAGGACAGCGTCTAACCTTCACAATACGGCGATCTCGCATATTAATAATATTCGACAAATATGGCCCAACCTACCAAATGTGCACTTCAATGCGAGTTTTTAGAGTCCAGAGCGTCAGATCATGTTGCTGTAAGTTATTTACATACATGAAAGTAGAAGGTTTATGTACTTGCGACAGTGGCGGCTCGTCATTAGGGCCAGTGGGGCCGGGCCCCACCAAAAATAATGTGTAACGTGTATTTATTAGTTAATAAATTAAAAAAGAACCTAACCCAAAACCCTGATTTTCACCGAAAATTTGAGTCTGGCCCCACCAACAAAAAGGATCACGAGCTGCCACTGACTTGCGACCAACAATAATGTTACTTAGCCTTTTCAGACTTTAAGGTATCAGATGCCTGTCACTTAACATTTCTAAACTCAAGTATGCATAATGGCGAGCTCCGTTCCTCGCTTGTAGGACGTCGAATATGGGATTGAACCGGCAACCTTTTAGTGTCCTAGACAATAAGCGAACGCTCTATGCATTGCGAACGAGCTAATCCTTCCCACTATCTGCTTAGAACTTCATGTTTTTAAATGAAAATTATATGCATACATATATGAGAGTGTATGTGCTTAGAACTTCAAATTACGTGCAAGTTATAAACATATATGAAAGTAGAGAGTGTATGTACGTAGTACCTGAGTATATTTATAATATGCAGTGTCCTATTGAGAGCGTCTGTAGCTTAAGAGGTAGTAAGCTCGATCAAAACCCAAGGGTAAATAGTTCAAACACCGCTGCGGGTTTGTTTGGAAGCAAATTAGTCCCCTCGGATTTTTATGAACGATAAAAATAGACCTCACCGTTCAGAAAGCAATGGCAAACTACTGAACGTATAAGTAGTGCCTAGAAAATTGACGACTCGTTTTTACTGTTGAAGTCCTGTAAAGGATACGCACGATTTTCATTCGATCAATGTTCTATATCTCAATGTTCTATATCTCAATGTTCTATATCTCAATGTTCTATATCTCAATGTTCTATATCTATCTCAATGTTCTATATCTCAATGTTCTATATTTCAATGTTCTATATCTCAATGTTCTATATCTCAATGTTCTATATCTCAATGTTCTATATCTCAATGTTCTATATCTCAATGTTCTATATCTCAATGTTTCTATATCTCAATGTTCTATATCTCAATGTTCTATATCTCAATGTTTATATTCAATGTTCTATATCTCAATGTTCTATATACAAAATATATGAAAGTAGTGGATGTATACACTAAGAACATCATGCTTATTATGTACCTGACAGACAAACCGAGAATCCAGTCACTGATGTTAAAAATAAATGATTATTTCTTTAAGCTGCTGGATCAGAAAGACATATGGAAGCAGTCTAGACGAATGTATATCTTCACACTGATAACGTCCCCTGTAGATGATCTATATGTTTTATATCTATTCAATGGCTCTATTTCAGGAAGTTGAAATTTGATAATAAATACCACATCTCAACGGCAGAGAATGATGCTTTGTCACAGACAGACAATGATCTTTCACAATCGCTTGGGGAAAGCAGACACACTAAATTCGTATTTCATAAATCAAACGAAACGTCTCTGGCAAACTTAGAGATTGTGCATGGATGTTATCAATGTGAAACACAATAAGGCATTCTACCATTATATCAACTATCTTTCTTTGTGACGTTGAGTTTTTTCCGCTATATATATATCATCATTGGCCTCTTTGTCTCAAGAGACAATATGTCTTGCGTCACGTAGTATGTTCTGCGCTGTCTCAAGAGACAATAGGTCTTGCGTCACGTAGTATGTTCTGCGCTGTCTCAAGAGACAATAGGTCTTGCGTCACGTAGTATGTTCTGCGCTGTCTCAAGAGACAATAGGTCTTGCGTCACGTAGTATGTTCTGCGCTGTCTCAAGAGACAATATGTCTTGCGTCACGTAGTATGTTCTGCGCTGTCTCAGGAGACAATAGGTCTTGCGTCACGTAGTATGTTCTGCGCTGAATCACAACTTTCTGTGGCTGTAATGGCATATTCTGGAGTGGCAACCTTGCCACAGTTTTGCAGGTAAACTGAGACTGAGCTGATACATAGGATGTTTTCTCTGCTCTCTGTGCTCTCTTTTGCCTCCACATGTGATGTTGTTTGTCTTCTTTTCTTTTTGAGCCGTCCCTCACTGCCGCTCGCCATGCTTGCCTGTCTTTGGCCAGCCGCTTCCAGTGTTTTTGTCTATGCCGCATGAAGTTAGATCACGCTTGCAAGTATCAATGATGCGTAATAATGGGCGCCCATGCTGTCTAGCCCCAGATGCGAGTTGACCATATAGAACGTTCTCTGGGATATATCTTTTCGAACAGAAGAGTTTCATGGTTGCCAGTCACACTCGCTGACCAAATTGAGAGAGATGGGTGTTAATATTCATGCTGTCCGTAAAGAACGGCATACCAAATATGCAAAGAGACTGATCAATCAACATCTAACTGGCGTGTTAAGCCACTGGACTCTGTTGGATTTGTTTAGGCGGAGATCGGAGCACCTATGGACATGTCCGGAGTGCTATGATGATAATCTTCTGATAACTGATATATATTCTGCTTACATAGGATATTTATGTAGGGATATTGTATATAAATTGAGAAACATTAACAAGGAGAATTACATTAATCTTGGTTCCAGGGACACATAGGTTAGTTGATTGATTGATATGACCCTCATCATTGCACTTCGGTGAGTAACCATCTGTGCTCCGATCTTTTTCTTACACAGGAAGATCTCAGCTGCAGTACACGAACTCTGTTGCACCGGCGAAGATCCCTAATGTAATTTTGGAGATGGGACACATAAGTATCGATGGCAATGAGAGAGCAGTCAGGCTGGCTGGCTCTGTCATCCTATCGGGGGTCTGCCAATGGATTAAGTTGATAAACGTGTCCGCTACGTCTCTTGTTGTTCAACAGCAAGCGTTAACCATCTTTACTGTATACGTAACCTACGGTTTGCATCTAGTGTGACTGTACATTTCTATCGCGACCACATCTATGTAAATGTAGCCTCCTCGAACAGTAAAATGGCAAAGTACAGGGTGTTCAAGATAATTGCAGCCCGTGAATGGAGCTAATCTGGCATATATGTATGGAAATTGGAAGGTTCAGTTATGACGTCGTATAGGTCAAGATTGTGTGACGGTGTGTAATTGTAGTGCGGAAGGGGCGATGAACAAATATGACGTAGGACGAGCTAGTCAGAACCCGTTTAAATAGTAAATAAAAACAACTCAATTTTTACCTGGCAACTTTCGAATTGTCAATGGGGCTGCAATTATCTTGAACACCCTGTATATGGAAACAGAAAATGATGCTAATCCTTATGAAAAAGTCGCCCGCGTGGTTACCGGGGCCCAAATTTTGGTGCAAAGAATAAAACCACTATTACCTGCCACGCATGTCGTAAGAGGGACTAAGGAGGTTTGGTTGAAATTGGATGCACGTGTCCTAAACGTGTAGAAGTCTATGCGTTTAGAGGCATACCAAACCAATGTGCATCGTATACACGTTCTTGCAAAGATCATAACATATCACAAAGAGTGATTAAAATTGGTCGTAAAGAACGAACGCAAACAAGAAGAAGATTAAGAAAATGTTCTGTATCTAAATGTAGCAATTCATTCTGTTAAATGCATTCTGTCTGTTAAACAAACAACAAAAACTGAAACAACCCAACGTAAGACGACAACTTTAGATACACACTTTAAAATCAAAGATGGGAAAAAAAATATGAGACATGCAAACATCTGAGATGACAAATAAATTACCGATAGCAGATATAGATCAAGTTTTTATATCTTAGATAAAGCAGTCATGTAGAAGTTATGAAGGGAAAGATATCAGCCGCAAGCGCGCCAACAGAGAGACAATGTCAACAAACATTTGATTCTGTTTGTGAGATTCCAGTTGTAAACAACGAACACACAAAGCCAGATTTTCAAAGTTAGAATCAACTTGACATTTGAACTGAGACAGGAGGAGAAAGGAAAGTGGTATCAGAAAGCAAGAGGGAAACAGAAAGTGGTATAAATGTATTTAAAAGACAGTTTTAACAACAACAACAAAAGATTTTGCGAGAAAATCATTCGCTAAATAAACACGGATATAACACAACAATGGAGACTCATCTAGCCATGGAACGCAAATTTTTTAATTTATATTTTTCGATCCAGAAGCACTTGAGCTTTCAGCTCTTCGGCTCGGTGCCATGGACATCGTAACTCTTCGGTTCGGTGAAACGAACACCGTGAATCTGGAGAACCCGTCGCTTTTCTGCCAGTCCGCGGAATTGAATCCGCACTCACAGAGGGCTTGTCACCGACGGTCCAACGCGCTACGAACACGCTAGGCAGGCGGGCGAACGCAAATTAAAGCTCCCACCCCTACCCTTAACGGCAAGAGTGACAACCAATTCCACCATCCAACGGGGGAAAAACAATAGACAATCATTCTTTTTAAAAAAGCAACTTTTTAAAAAACACAGAAAACAATCTTTAGCAGACTCATAGCATATATTTGGTTGGCAACATACACGCTTTTGTATGTTTTTATATGTTTCTAAATCTGTCTAGATCACTTGAAAATGTTATGTTTGTTCCGATATTGAAGTAGACTATATCATTTGAAAGAAAGTCAGTACAGCACATAGTGGTTAGTGCACTTGCATTGTAAACACATGGTCCTAGAATCAAATTTCACAGTGAGAGGCGGGATATTTCAGACCGTACAGTTCAGGTCAGTAGAAGGTTTGTAGGTCTTGGAGGCCACTCAGGTTATGCCGGCGGGAATCTAACATGTGGAAGGTCCAAGCAAGCCGGACAGATCGAAGGCGAAAGTTCAGACAAAGGGGTTGAGAGCAAAGTGAGGCCTCATAAGGTGACAGCTCAGAACACACCGGCGAGGGTAGATGCCCCCTGGTTCACATCCATATGTCAGTACTATCTTCATGTAGCACTGAATAACACTATTTCTGATTTCAATATATAACGACTTGTTGCATATAATGATATAATGTCTTTCATTTTCTAGTGTGCTGTTTTTGTCTGCCATATTCTGCACTTTATTTCTGATGTTATCAAAAGTTCCATCTGATGTTATCTACCATTTGATGTTATCAAAAGTTCCGATTTAGTTCATGCGATGAACTCGTCTTGCACTAGCTGGTACGAGAAACAAATCTGTTGAAGATTTCAACAAAGCTTATCAACGACTGTAGAACAAATCTTCCCATTTTATATAGCCAATAGGATTACAGATGGAAACATTATGGTTCTCAGGTCGACTCGACCTTAATTAGGTTCCAGAGAAACTGGAAAGTAAGATCGGCTGACGTAATATTGACCAAATCACCTCTCGTGTGCGGTTAGTCAAAGAAATATACTGGTCTAACACCTAATGTACCTCATTATATAAAACCTGGTTCTTAAACAAAAGAATATACACAAATAAATGTTGTGGAATAGATACCAGAACGCAGTGGCGGCTCGTGGTCATTTTTCTTCGTGGGGCCAGACACATATTTTCGGAAATATCATGGTTTTTTTTAGTATTTACTTTTATTTGTCTATTCCGGGAAGTTATTCCCCCTTTCGGTTTTTAGTGGGGCCGGTCCCCACTTGTCCTTAATGACGAGCCTCCCCTGCCAGAACGAGTGATCTAAATGTGTGAACAAAACTACAGCCCAATACCGACATTGTTGTTGGCATGTTAGAAGGCAGTATTTATATGTGTGTGTTTGTGGGCGTGTGCATATATTTGAAGACAACAAAAATACAGTCTATCTAGTGAGAAACTGAAATAAATGACATTGTTCTAAAGAGAAAGTGATAAAGAGTATAAACATCTATATGTGAATTATTTGAATGGTAAAATAATTACTGTTTGAAAGTGTATGTTACACGAGAATAAAGAACTCTACCTGAACTCATTACATCGCCCGAGTGGTTACCGGGGCCCACATTTAGGGTGTAAAGAATAGAAACACTGTTTCCTGCCACGCATATCGTAAGAGGCGACTGAGGAGGTTTAGCTAGAATCGGATGCACGTGTCCTAAACACGTACAAGTCTATACGTTTAGGGGCCTACCAAACCAGTGTGCAACGTATACACGTTCTTGGCAAAGACCAAACATATCACAAAGAGTGATTAAAATTGGTTGTAAAGAACGAACACGAAGAAGAAGAAGAAGAACTAATTACATGAAGAATATTTGCTTTATTTGATAGCAGATTGCTGGCAATAATATATTATTTATAGACTGTGGCATAGCTCTCATTTAGTAATAGTTAAAATGTTGGAAATCTGCGTAGTACAGTGGTTTTTGTGATACACTAATTAATTAATAAACTTAGTACAGTGGTTACTGTGATCATCATCAAATAGTTTGTCCTGAGCAGAACTTTGTCACCCCAACAGTCCTCCGGAATTTCTCTCTCTCATAGGTCAGATGTCCTGCCTCTGTACCGTCATGTTCAAACCATCAGTTACATCATGAATCCATCTTCTCCGTGATCTTCCTCTTCTTCTCTTTGTCGGTATTTAGCCGGTTATTGTGATACACTAATTAATTAATAAACTTAGTACAGTGGTTAGTGTGATACAATGATTGATGATGACAATTTTTTTCCAATCCAGAAGCACTTGAGCTTTTCAGCTCTTCGGTCGGTGCCATGGACATCGTAACCCTTCGGTTCGGTGCCATGGACATCGTAACCCTTCGGTTCAGTGCCATGGACATCGTAACTCTTCGGATCGGTGCCATGGACATCGTAACCCTTCGGTTCGGTGCCATGGACATCGTAACCTTCGTTGGTGCCGGATCGAACCTTCGGGCGCTGTCACCAACACCGTAAATCTCGAGAACCTGTGGCTTTTCTGCCAGCCCACGGAATTGAACCGCACTCACAGGGAGCTTGTCACCCGTCGTCTACGAACACGCTGGACAGGCGGGCGATGACGACAATAAAGAACAACTCTCATTGTGTTGCTTGTAGCATTTCAAACACATCTATTCTCCCATGAAGCAATTTTTTCTTCTGTGACTTCAAGAACTTCCAATATCTAACACTGGTATAACATAACATGTGGAGATAGATGTAACACTGCCAATATCTAACACTGGTATAACATAACATGTGGAGATAAATGTAACACTGCCAATATCTAACACTGGTATAACATAACATGTGGAGATAAATGTAACACTGCCAATATCTAACACTGGTATAGCATAACATGTGGAGATAGATGTAACACTGCCAATATCTAACACTGGTATAACATAACATGTGGAGATAGATGTAACACTGCCAATATCTAACACTGGTATAACATAACATGTGGAGATAGATGTAACACTGCCAATATCTAACACTGGTATAACATAACATGTGGAGATAAATGTAACACTGCCAATATCTAACACTGGTATAACATAACATGTGGAGATAGATGTAACACTGCCAATATCTAACACTGGTATAACATAACATGTGGAGATAGATGTAACACTGCCAATATCTAACACTGGTATAACATAACATGTGGAGATAAATGTAACACTGCCAATATCTAACACTGGTATAACATAACATGTGGAGATAAATGTAACACTGCCAATATCTAACACTGGTATAGCATAACATGTGGAGATAAATGTAACACTGCCAATATCTAACACTGGTATAACATAACATGTGGAGATAGATGTAACACTGCCAATATCTAACACTGGTATAACATAACATGTGGAGATAGATGTAACACTGCCAATATCTAACACTGGTATAACATAACATGTGGAGATAGATGTAACACTGCCAATATCTAACACTGGTATAACATAACATGTGGAGATAGATGTAACACTGCCAATATCTAACACTGGTATAACATAACATGTGGAGATAAATGTAACACTGCCAATATCTAACACTGGTATAACATAACATGTGGAGATAAATGTAACACTGCCAATATCTAACACTGGTATAACATAACATGTGGAGATAGATGTAACCACTGCCAATATCTAACACTGGTATAGCATAACATGTGGAGATAAATGTAACACTGCCAATATCTAACACTGGTATAACATAACATGTGGAGATAGATGTAACACTGCCAATATCTAACACTGGTATAGCATAACATGTGGAGATAAATGTAACACTGCCAATATCTAACACTGGTATAGCATAACATGTGGAGATAAATGTAACACTGCCAATATCTAACACTGGTATAGCATAACATGTGGAGATAAATGTAACACTGCCAATATCTAACACTGGTATAACATAACATGTGGAGATAGATGTAACCACTGCCAATATCTAACACTGGTATAACATAACATGTGGAATAAATGTAACACTCCAATATCTACACTGGTATAGCATAACATGTGGAGATAAATGTAACACTGCCAATATCTAACACTGGTATAACATAACATGTGGAGATAGATGTAACACTGCCAATATCTAACACTGGTATAACATAACATGTGGAATAGATGTAACACTGCCAATATCTAACACTGGATAACATAACAGTGGAGATAGATGTAACACTGCCAATATCTAACACTGGTATAACATAACATGTGGAGATAGATGTAACACTGCCAATATCTAACACTGGTATAGCATAACTGTAGATAAATGTAACACTGCAATATCTAACACTGGTATAACATAACATGTGAGATAGATGTAAACTCCAATATCTAACACTGGTATAACATAACATGTGGAGATAGATGTAACCACTGCCAATATCTAACACTGGTATAACATAACATGTGGAGATAGATGTAACACTGCCAATATCTAACACTGGTATAACATAACATGTGGAGATAGATGTAACACTGCCAATATCTAACACTGGTATAACATAACATGTGGAGATAAATGTAACACTGCCAATATCTAACACTGGTATAGCATAACATGTGGAGATAAATGTAACACTGCCAATATCTAACACTGGTATAGCATAACATGTGGAGATAAATGTAACACTGCCAATATCTAACACTGGTATAGCATAACATGTGGAGATAGATGTAACACTGCCAATATCTAACACTGGTATAACATAACATGTGGAGATAAATGTAACACTGCCAATATCTAACACTGGTATAACATAACATGTGGAGATAGATGTAACAGCTAACGACGGTATTACAACATTAATGTGGTGATGTTCTTCTTCTTCTTCTTCGAACGCTCTATATCGAACACTTGTTAACCACTGTGTAATTTGTATGTGATCTGAGCCTAATAGCGATTCTACACTGTGCCAGCTATGCGTCTACAAGTAGACCATCACATCCGATTTCTGCTATGCTTTTTATTTACTATGATAGCTTCACTAGGTCCTACATCAGTCGATTCATACGACATGCCTTGTAGGTCGCAGTGGTACTATTCTTTGCTTCCCTTGCAGACCCCGGCATAAGCAAGGGCAAGATTACAACATTAATGTGAGATAGATGTATGAAAAGTTAATGGAAATTAAGGCTGAGCATCTCAAGTATTTGCACTGAAATTTTCTGATGACTCGATAGCTGACTTATCCTATAAATTTCTGGATCCATAAAGCTTGACTCAGACTAATAGAAAATAGATTTATGTTTCTTTTCTGATAAGTAACTCCACGAGAGAACAGGAGAATACATAATTAGGGAGGGAATTGTTAATTTGAATTCTTATCCTAGTCGGGGAGCTCAAATAGATGAGGTCACGGAATGGAGAAAGTAATGAATATACAAGTATGTTGTAAAGAGGTCAGTAGCATAACGCTGTTTTTATAAAGTACTGTATATTCATTCAATGAGAGAAGAAAAAACAGGTTTGCAATCAGATCTATAAAATAGAAACAAATGTAGTAAAATCCATCGATTAAATATGAAAACACGAAATAAGAAAGTTTTTTTTAAAAAAATACTTTATCTGTACTATATTATTCGCGTGATAAAAGTCTTTTGATCGAAACGTAGGTTTAGCCAATTTTTTTTTTTTAATTGGTTATTGGTTACTGAACCGGCGTCATAGCACTCCGGGTAAACCCACTGGTGCTTAGTCTCCCAAACATATGTTGAAGGGTATGCATACTGCTGGTTCCCGTGGCTCGCTGGTTAAACACACTTCTCACTCTGTTCCTCATGCGTCCCATTCTACTTGTACAACGTGTAATTCCAAACTCTTTAAATAAACGGACAGCTGAACATCCAGTTTAGTGTGATCATCCAATGGGAGGTCGCCAGGAGACCAAATAACATCCAAATTATCCATCCTCAACTTCCCGGCGATCAATGTTCTTGCTGCAAGCCTGTTTGCTTTCTCATTGCTAATCTTATTAGTTACGTTCAATTTTCATGCATTTTCAAAAACCACTCTTAGGATTTCACTTTGAATAAAACATATTAACGTGTTTTTAACGTCTGGTTAAAAGTGTCAAATCAGTTTCAGTGTTCTGGTATGTGGAACACTAAAAGAGCATTGTATAACACGGTCTTACTTTCGACATTATGATATCAGTTCATAGTTCATAAGTACGGTTCCAACTTCACTGCAACGGGTCACCCCATAATTGCTCCGTTCCTGTGCCAATTAATATCACACGAAATGCTAACAACTGTGAAACTTTTCCTGTGTGAACTAATTCCAGAATGAAACAGCCGCGTAACGCAACAAAAAGAAACCTGCTCCGCATAAAATGCATATGGCCGTCGCTAATGTAGCAACACAAAACTGTTCATCACTTGAATTGCAACTCTTGTCGAAGGGAACATCAATCACGACAAAATCCAGCTTTCTGCACTCGCAATATAACTGCATACGGCAGTTTGAGCTTGTTCGTCATAACCGCTGTCCGCCATTTTCTGAATACACACAACAAACGCACGGTTGACACAGCAAAAGCATTCCATGTAACTGTCATAGCTCACAGCGTTGCTCAAGCACTAAGTCAGTAGTTCGGCACACGAAACCGGAAAATACCCGACCAAACATGGCGGAAATGCGCTAGCAAAGTCGTGTTCAGAATCAAACAGATCTGACTCTGAATGGCCCTCCCGCATTCCGCCAGTGCTGGCCAGATATGATATCAGTGCAACACTTAAACGTTGACCCTCAAACGATAGAAAATAACCAGTCACCGCAGAGATTTTACAGAGAGTGTTTACGGAGAGTGTTTACGGAGAGTAAGGAAAAAAGTAAAGGAACCATTTCATACCTCGTGGTATATAGGGCAATACTGTGTTAGGCCTGTATCGTTCGTTGACCGCCGGCACACGATGTGTGATGTAGTCAGCATCACGCCGGCCGCCTTTACTTTCTTTCCCAGAGCTTTTCCCAGTTGAGGCTGGGTCGACCTGAGAGTCGTCGCGGTCGGGAAAAATTCCACGCCCACTGCGGGAGTTGAACCCGGACAACTTGAGAAGCGAGTTCACTAACAGCTACGCTACCGCGGATCTCGTTTACGGAGAGTGCTGGGTATTAAGAAGAGACCAGTTCAGAAGTGAAGACACCTTGGGGAAAAGTGGGTACAACATCAGTACTAAACTTCATCAAGAAACAGCAAATTAAACGGTTTGGCCACATAAGCAGGTTACCAACAGACAATGCGCCACAATGGATAATGCTTCTCAGATACAGTGGATACAAGGCATTAGGTCGTACAAGCAAAACGTGGAGTGCAGAGAAAAACAGAGGTAGTGAAAGACACAATGTACGAAGCGCACACGCGAATTCTTTCTTTCAATCCCTTCTTATCCTGGAGTCTTATTTGGGGTCTCTGTGGCTAAGTGGTTAAGCCCTTTGCCTTGTGAGTCGAAGGTCGTGAGTTCGAGTCCGGACCGCGCCATTCTGTTCACGAGTGCAGTTTTTCCAGAGACCCTAGGATTGTTTCTGGAGCTACGGAGTTCGTGCTTTGTGCAATACTCTCGGCAGGTGGCGTGCCAGTTCTGCGGAGAGGGACCGAGCTGTATGGGTAAAACTCGGTGCAATGAAGTCAATCCTTCGACTTTTAAACCCTTTAAACCTTCTTATCCTGACGCTGTGAGGCAGAACATGATTAGAGAAAAGAAATATAATTATGAAAATATGTGGTTTATGTCCTAAGACAAGAAACTGATGATATTGAGAAAGTTTTCGAAAACTAATGTGTATTGTGAACAATATCCGTATTTGAAATAAATAACTCTGAGCGTTGCAGGAAGTTCAAAGGAAATAATTATCAGCGATGGCTTAAACTAGTTATGTGTTGTTGTTCTATGCAACATTAATGTTCTTTGTTATCAGCTGTGGTATCAGTATGTGATAATGATAGTGAGTGGGCGAGAAAGTGAGAGAGAGTGGGGGTGAGATAGTGGAAGATGGGAATGGTAGAGAAAAGGTGAGTAGGCGAGTGTGTGAGATGGAACGTATATATGTTAGAGAGAGAAAGAGAGATACAGTGATAAGCATGCGGTGTAACACGCTATCCTAATGAAATGAAGTAATAGATTGATTGACGGGCGAGCTGTGCTTACAGTGGTAGTGTTAACTCCATCAACAGAACAAAGAATATAATAGGACGAACTGTTGTGATTTATTTTAACGAACACAGTCGATACAAATGCAAAATGTGTTAAATGATTGATTGATAGGACCATCATCATTACAGTTAGGTGAGTAACTATGTGTGATCCGATCTCTTTATCACATATGAAGATCTCAGCGGCCGTGTGCACGACCCCCTAAGCACTGACGAGGGTTCCCTTTGTAATTTAGAAGATGTAACAATATTTTGTAGGAATTATTTTGTTGAGTTCATTCTGGATAGAGTTATCTGTTATCTTAATAAGGGATTTAAATATGGGGGGAAAATACAAGAGCACAGATCAAATGCATTCAGTACATCTTTAGCCACTCAATCGAATATTAAGTATTAAAAGGAGATTGTATGAAGGTGGGTGGTGGAGGGGCGATATGAGATACGAGCCTTGAAAAATATGAAGGCATCGATGAGATATCTTCAACAGCACAAAACAACTAGATGATGAGATAGACGACAACATATGTCACTTAGAATATGTCATAGAAATGACATGCTAGGTAGGAGTACGCTCTGAAAACATGGATGTAGTTGTAGCGTGTGTGAAACAAAATGATAGAAGTTCAGATTAAAAGTTCTTCTATGAAGCGATACTAAATATGTTGAAACTACTGGTGAATATTTGTCTGCGTTTTAAACATAAGGCATCATCACTTATCGACGTGGTCTAGTTGGTTGTTTCTGCAGTAATAATACATTGGCTATTGATATCCCCAGATCGAAGCTCAGCAAATATCTGTGAGTGGTTTACATGCAGTTAAAGAGCTTTCAATAACTGTTTACTTCAGGTCAGATCCCGCTGTTGTTAATCGATCTTTTAGGTAGCATTTCATACATTCATTTCCGCATATATTTTTTAATGCCTGGTAAGAAAAGAAACTAAGAGCATGCATATTCCCAGTGGCATTTTTTATGTGGGTACATACAGATATGAATAGTGAACCGTTACACACGTACTATGAAAGAAAATTGTATATATTGAAAATAAAATGCTAGATAAAAGTCATTAGAAAGTTCTGGACGCAGACTGGAAAAAAATGCACACAATCTATAAGACATGTGTATCAGGAAACACTGACTTATGTGTCGTATTATTCTCGTATGATTTATATCTGACCTATGAGAGAAATTCTGAAGAACTGTTAGGTTGGCTAAGTTCTGTTCGGGAGAAGTTTCTGGATGATGATGATGATAATGATGATGATGATGAGAATGATAATGATGATGAGAATGATAATGATGATGAGAATGATAATGATAATGATGATGATAATTATGATGATAATGATAATGATGATGAGAATGATAATGATAATGAGAATGATAATGATGATGATAATGATGATGAGAATGATAATGATAATGATAATGATGATGATAATGATAATGAGAATGATAATGATGATGAGAATGATAATGATGATGATAATGATGATGATAATGATGATGAGAATGATAATGATGATGATAATGATGATGATGATAATGATGAGTAATTTATAAACAATATAATATCTCGGAAACTGAAATATTTTGGTTATGTTGAACATCACAGTGGTTTAGATACAGCAATGATGGATGATGGATGATACAGGCCACCCATCTCTGCAGCCGTCATGCTCAAATCATCAGTTACATGCTGAATCCATTTTCTCCGAAAGTTTCCTCTTCTCCTCTTTGCCTGGATGGCTCCTTCCATATCGGTCTTTGTTCAAACCTTCGTTTATCTTTATATATACAAAATACTTCAATGTTCTTATTCTTATGTGTAGCATCAGTCAATTTTCTTTGATTTTGAGTTCTTTATGGATAGATCTGTTTGTTGTCTTTTCTGTTTGTTTGACTCTTCTGTAACACTTATATTCAAAAGCACATATATATTTTTTCAATGCTTTATTAAATGTCCATTCATCACACTCATAGAACTAATACAATACACAATGTCTATTTTGTTGAAAATACAGCAAAGAGAATCAACGCACTATATCTAAATTAACGCCCGTAATGCTGGGATAATGTTTAATGCACAGTAAATGGAGAGTGATTGATTTCACAGTCCTAAAGCTCACCCAAAAATGATTACGGTCACAACAATGGCAAATCAATGGCATGCACACAATAATGTTACAACGAGGAAGCATGCATTGAATGCAAGTACTTACGTAACCAGACATCTGTAACGTTTCTATGTTTAGTAATTATAAGTGCTGGGATTTTCCGCACGATTGTCTAGAGAGATTTGCTATTCGTGTAACTTCAAAATGAAAGCTGTTACCGCTATCGTATTATATTCTGTCCAATTAAACTTTTGATATGAAAAGAATATTAGTTGAAAGTAGAATTACCAACTCAGACATGAAGCAAAAGGGCTCGATTATTACTTTCCATGTGTTTGTTATGTGTTTTTGGTGTGTGTTGTTATTGTGTGTTTGTGTATGTGTGTGTCGCCCGAGAGGTTACCGGGGCCCAAATTTTGGTGTAAAGAATAGAACCACTGTTACCTGCCACGCATGTCGTACGAGGCGACTAAGGAGGTTTGGTTGAAATCGGATGCACATGTCCTAAACGTGTAGAAGTCTATGCGTTTAGGGCCTACCAAACCAATGTGCAACGTATACACGTTCTTGGCAAAGATCAAACATATCACAAAGAGATTAAAATTGGTCGTAAAGAACGAACACAAAGAAGAAGAAGAAGAAGTATATGTGTGTGTGAGTGCGTGCGTGCATGCACATGTGACATTGTTTAGACCAGTGCTTCAACGTGTGTTTGTATATATTTTGCGCATCTAGCCAATGGTCGTGCAGGTGCGTACGCACTGTGGTGATTGCAATAAAAATACAATAATAATATGCAGAATAATAATAATAATAATACTGATATTAATTAAAACATAACAACATATGAAAACTTAATCCCGACTAAACGTACAATTAACATCAATAATTGTACTTAAGATAAAGAACTCGACATACTATTATTCAGAAATACTTTTCTTTCCTTGAAATTCTGATTAGCCTTAAAACCTGCGGACTAAAATAGTGCACAACGGTTGTATAAAACGGACGCCATGACGACTGTCGTACCCGCGTTGGACAGCATCGGTTTAGACCACTGGTCGTTCTACACCAACGATATGTTAAACCACTCTTTGTGGTCGATAAATGATTTGCGTATTATAGTGTGGGTAAGTTGTGCCAGCTAGACACCTATAGACCTGTAGGCCAACACATTTAGTTTCTGCATGTGTTAATTCGGGTTCGCCTCCATACCTAGGGAAAAAACTGATATGGTGGTGACCATCCTCCTAGGCGAGCCAGAGACACGTTAGCCTTGGGTCTGGCAATCAACGTTTACCCATTTAAACCACTAGGAAGTGGGGTTAGCTTATGTGTTCTAAGGGTCATCAGCAGGCTACTAACTTTCCTTGATAGCATTTCCTGAGAAAGACTATCCGATCTCAACTTTGCTGGATGCAAAGCCAGGTGCAAAACACACTTTGCAGACCAATACCACTCTGAAACGTGCTGACTAATGAAATAATACAGTAATACTATTAATGCAGAAACTAAATACCATTAATGAGTTAATATAACACGCAGGGCCCTTTCCTTGAACCAATAGGGAAAGTGAAAGAGAGTGATGCCTTAAAATACACAGAGAAGAGATTTGGAGGTAGAGGTTAACAATATACCGAAGAACTGGAGGGATCTGCATGAGATAGCTAAAGATAGGGGAACTTCGCATGAGTTGGTTCAGGGCCTATGTCCAATCGGCGTTAAAAGGCATAAGAGAGAGAGAGAGAGTGAGTGTGTGTGTGAGCATATCCATGTTATCGGGGGCCAGGTCGTGAGCAATGACAGTGCTGTCTCAAACTGTCATTATTGAAGTTCGCTAGTCATATATTAAAATGAAATGAGATTTAATACAAGGGGGTAGCAATCGTGTATACTAACAGTATGTTACTTTCTATCTGTTCCTCTATCTCTTTATACCTATTTTCTTCCGCTTTTGTCTCTCTCTCTCTCTATCTATCTTTCTCTCTCTCTCTCTCTCCTTATATATTTTTTTCATGTAGCATGTATTTTGCAGATCGTCACACAAATATCTGAAATGTCTTGTTGCCACCGTTGTCTAGATTATCCCCTACCTCATCTTTCAGGAACAAAACTTAACAATTTTAAACAAATGTTTCTCGTATCATTCATTATACGTTACACATGACCTGCAAGTAGCTTCTTCAAACCGCTTTATACTTGGCAATGTGTTTAATCTCTTCATTTAATTGAGTTCAATATTACTGGCTTCTTTCATTGACGTTCTTATTGTCTATTCCCATGTGGATTATGTAGTTGGATGTCCACTCTTGCCGTTAAGCGTAGGGATGGGAGCTTTAATTTGCCTTCAAGGGCTATATGAGTTGCCCTTGTTGTGTTATATCCGTGTTTATGTAGTGTGGTCTTGATATTGTCTATCCATCTTTTTCTTGGTCTTCCCTTAGCTCTAGTGAAGTTCTTATTATTCTCTATAAATCACTGTGATTTTCGTCCTCAGTTCTCGAATCTGCCCAATGGCACATAACGCAGAGACTAAACAAATTCGACTTCATCATATGCCTATCTTTCCACCTCCAGCATGTAATCCTATACATGTAAGAATAAATGATTATAACATGAAGATCCACTACACCTTTGATGCGGAGATGGTGCAACATCTGATTTTGACAAACTCAGCGAGCAAATTCCTCAAAAGAAAGCACTACAAATTAATTGAAAAAATGTCCTCCACACAAAACACACTTTTGTGTTTCGCAGAATGAGCTAAAATAATAGGATGTGCCAAGACACGGTTCTAAATAAATAAAACTACAGTTACATGGAAAACATATTAACTAGTTAACTAGATAGATAGAGACACAGAGAAAAGGAGAGATAGACAGAGAGAGAGAGAGAGAGAGAGAGAGAGAGATAAGAAGAAGTGACTACCCTTGACGACAAAGATATTGTCGAAGTAATAAAACATGCAGTTAGATTAAGGGAGTTTAATGTAATGCTTCTTCTTCTTTGCGTTCGTTCTTTGCGAACAATTTTAATGACTCTTTGTGATATGTTTGATCTTTGCCAAGAACGTGTATACGTTGCACATTGGTTTGGTAGGCCCCTAAACACATAGACTTCTACACGTTTAGGACACGTGCATTCGATTTCAGCCAAACCTCTTTAGTCGCCTCTTATGACATGCGTGGCAGGTAACAGTGGTTCTATTCTGTACACACCAAATTTGAGCGCCGGTAACCACTCGGGCGAATGTAATGCTTACGCGTTCGCCTACCAACTCGGAGACAAGAGGGTTGTGGGTTCAATCGTACACTCGATGTCCCACGCGTGAGGACAGGAATTGACACTCTTACCTCATGCATACTAGGTGCTATAAATTTAAAGTGGAGTGACTTCATACCTTATGGTCTGAAAAGGCTAAGGGAAAGTTATTTAGTTATTGAGATTTTAATCATTACATTTCACCTACGCTGAGATCCATTATCTCCATAGAAAATATCCAGGTAGCTCCACGAGGGAGCGAATGAAGAACAAGCAATATGCACTTGAAAATAAACCACAATATCTTTTTGTAGAAACGACAAATTATTCCATGGCATAGTAATAAATATAGCGCGAATAATAATAATAATACCAACTGTCACCACTATTAAAACATCCAAGCATTAACATGGCAGTCAAACGACAACTGATAAACTGCATATTTATTTCAACTCTTTGCTATCAGTGCCAAAACATGGCCCCTAACTAAGACACAAGAAAGAAAGATTACAACATGTGAAATGAGATGTCTACGAAAAGCTGTCAACGTTACGAGGAGAGATAGAGTCAGAAACGAGAATATCAGAAGCATCGTTGGTACTATACCATGCATACAGTACATCGAGAAGCAAAGAATCAAGTGGTTCGGACATCTAATGAGAATGGAACCACATTTACTACCATCACGTGCCTACAATAATTGACTCAGGGCGCAGAGCACGAGGCAGGCCAAGAACACGATGGATAGATAACATCTCAGAGTCCCTACGAAAGCATGGACTGACAACGTCAAGCGCAACACACCTGGCACAAGATAGAAAACAAGAATCTCCCACGACGCTTCACTGCAAATGTGGTTAAGATAAGATAAGTATAATAATAATAATTCCTCTCGTACCATTATTCGTTACATAGGGCCTGCAAGTAATTTCCCATACCGCTCTATCCTGGGCAACTCGCTCAATCTCCTCCATGAAACTGAGACCGATATTTCTTGTCTCTCTCAGAAAAGTTCGTTTCAGGGTCTCCTTAGGTCGTATAGCGGGAATAAGTGTTATAAATAGTAGCTGATAGCTTTACAGATAACCCATTTAATAAGAGGCTTCTAGTCCAAGAATAGAGATGTAGACGTTCTGGAATGTAGTCACGAGTGAGGAAGTTGTGCAATGAGAGACAAGAGATAAGAGAGGAACATATGTACTGCATTATTCTTCATTTCTAAAAAGAACATTAATAGCAAAAACCGGAAATCTGTGAATTTATATAATGCTGAAAATAGCAACGAAAATGTTTTATAAGCCCACAGGAACTATAAGTGGTAACACACAATCTTACACATATTAAATACGATCGTCTAGCTTTGATTAAATAAGATGAAAGAACGGTTGAAGAAAGAATGAAAAGATGGAAAACGATACGGCAGAAGAATATTACACTGGCTTCAGTTAGTAGATAGGGTTACAATGTAAAAAAATAAAAAATATATACAAATAGTGCAGATTTCAGATATATTGTATCAATCAAGTGCTATGCCTGCTGTCATAGGCTATCATGTCTCTCCCCAACTCTCTCTGTGTGGTGCATGTAATCAGTTTTGACGTCGATCTTGTGTCGAACCATGATGTCAGGCCATCCAGCATCTTCTCCCTCTGTCTTCCGCCATCTCTCCTTCCCCGAATATACCTGTTGTTACCAAATGTTCTAAACCTTCTCTTTGCATTATGTGCCCGAAGAACCTTGATTGTCGGATTCTTATTCTTTTGATAAGGTTTCTTTGTGTGCAAGCCTGATTTTTTCTTCCGATCCAGAAGCCTAGCTTTTCAGCTCTTCGACTCGGTGCCATGGACATCGTAACCCTTCGGTTCGGTGCCACGAACACCGTAAATCTAGGGAATCTGTGGCTTCTTCTGCCATCCCGCGGAATTGAACCCGCACACACAGAGGGATAGTCACCCGTAGTCCAACGCGCTACGAACACGCTGGGCAGACAGGCAACAGGCCTGATTTAAAACCTCCTCATTTGTTTTCTTCGCTGTCCATGGAATTTTCAGCATTCTTCTGTAAAACCACATCTCTGTGGATTCCAATAATCGTATTGATTGTTTATTCAGTGTGTATATATCCATTAAATGCCTGTTGTTATTACAGATGCGATTACAATATTGACTGTGTATGTCTAAAAGGGTTTTAAAGCCGAAGGATTGACTATATTGCACCCAGTTTTATCCTATATGGCTCTGTTCCTCTCTGCAGAAATGGCACGCCACCTTCAGAGAGTAGTGCACAAAGCACGAACTCCGTAGCTCCTACAACAATCCCAGGGTGTCTTGAAATAAAATGCACTCGTGAACAGAACGGCGCGGTCCGGATTCGAACCTACGATCTTCGACTAGCAAGGTAATGGCTTAACCACTTAATCACAGAGATCCTCATATGTCCATTTGCATGTCTACCCATACACACACTAGTCCTTTAGGTTAACATTTTGAAGAGAATAAAAGACAAACAATATGCCAAATTTTAACTCCCATAAGTATACAGAACATTAAATAACAGTATTCATGTCAAGCACATTAGACATGACAATTCCTAGGTAACGACAATGAGATCATTATGAAACAATTAATAATACAGCAGTTTTTCTTCCAATCATCAATCACAAAAGCATTTGTATCAAATTCCATACAATCTATTACTTTGGTTGATTAGTAGTTTCGGAATATTATTTTAAAAGATAAGACTTGTTGAACTAATCGAAAATCCAAACTGTCAGTTAGCAGTTTGCCACCAAAATTAAAAAATGTTTTTTAAAGTTTGGTACTGTTAACTATTTATGATTACTTGTAACATTGTTCAACCTGAAAACTAAGCTTTGGGGAAACCTGACAAATCTCAAGTTGACTGCCCAGTTTGTGGTTTACAGTGGGTTAAGAGTAGGACCAGACACCGCCGAAGAAGAAGAAGAATGTAGTATTTTAGAACACTGTGTTAGGCACTTAATGTTCTTTGGCCAATAGAATATGGTGGACAATGTGATCAACATCTCGTCGACCACCTTTACTAATCAGATCTTCTCTGGTGCCCAACGGGTCGACATGGGAGTTGTTTACAATCGACAAAATCCCACTGCAATTGAAGATCGAACGGAGACCACCCGTCTACGACACAAGTACGCTAGCGACTATTTGTTTATTTATTATGTGGGATATTAAATCAAGTTTAAGCTTAGGCACGCCCTTTCAACACAATAACGATGGAGTGTTTTTTGGGTTATATCAGGGCGTATCAACAAATATAAACAAATAAGAATTAGCTATTGCGGGGAATCCAAGTTTATTTCTGATAAGAATTATCTAACCACTATGCTACATCGACGCTCTTTGCATAAGAGAAACAATCTAATTCTGCAGCTGACAAATGTTTGTTGTGTATACAATTTCTACTAACCATAACTCGTAACAAGGCTTACGCTAGCAGGTCTGTATGTTACATATTGATTCAATAATCACCAGACAATTGCTTACGACTGGCCACGTCATAGATCTCGCGAGAAGCCAATGAATGATGATGATAGAATTGAACGGCGAGTCAGACTCTCACACGTTACACAGAACACGTTCATGACCTTGATCCCTTGTAATCCTCTCATACCTTTTATCAAGCCGTCTCATACCTTGACACGGATCGATTTGCAAATAGAAATCCTAACTGCATTTTTCAGAGAATCGTGGTTTTACATTTCCTGTTATTACTGTTTACAAGAGTTTAGCTGCCGTTCTTTGTTTCTGAAAACAGAAATCTCATGAATTGAGGTGGACTGTGCTGTATTTGATATTGAGTGATTCCGTGTGTGATGATGGATGATACTGTATTTGATATTGAGAGCTTCTGTGTGGAACTATATGTGCTACTGTATTTGATTGTGAGTGATTCCGTGTGTGATGATGGATGATACTGTATTTGATATTGAGAGCTTCTGTGTGGAACTATATGTTCTACTGTATTTGATTGTGAGTGATTCCGTGTGTGATGATGGATGATACTGTATTTGATATTGAGAGCTTCTGTGTGGAACTATATGTACTACTGTATTTGATTGTGAGTGATTCCGTGTGTGATGATGGATGATACTGTATTTGATGGTGAGAGCTTCTGTGTGGAACTATATGTGATATTGATGTGATGTTGTGTGTGATGATGCTGTATTTGAATTGAACTATTTGTGGACGATATGTTATGTATTTGAGTTTTGATGA
The DNA here is from genome assembly GCA_020796225.1 of Arion vulgaris. Taxonomy (NCBI): domain Eukaryota; kingdom Metazoa; phylum Mollusca; class Gastropoda; order Stylommatophora; family Arionidae; genus Arion; species Arion vulgaris. The sequence goes on from CM036757.1 coordinate 13,102,215, forward strand.
TGTATTGATGGTGAAAAACTGTATTTTGATTTGGGTGATACTGTGTGGATATTGAGTATGCTGTATTTGATTTGGTTGTGGTGATATGGTGATACTGATTTGATAAAGTTTGGGAACTATAAAGAGTGCGTACTGTATTGAACGGAGTGATTCCTGTGATGATGGTGATACTGTATTTGAATTAGGTTCTGTGTGGAACTTATGTGCTACTGATTAGTGAAGTGATTGATGTGATGATGGATGATACTGTATTTGAATGAGAGTTGTTGAACTATATGATACTGCATATGAGTAGTGATTCTGAAAGTGATGATAATGATATGGCTCTTGTGAATAATGTGTACGTATTTAACTGAAATATTCCGCAGTCTGAAGACGATATACTGTATTTGATATTGAGAACCGGAAATTATGAACCAACTGTCAGAAATTATTGAGGTCCGTGTGTGATGATGGATGACTGTATTTGATGTTGAGAGTTCTGTGGTGGAACTATATGTTCTACTGTATTTGATTGTGAGTGATTCCGTGTGTGATGATGGATGATACTGTATTTGATATTGAGAGCTTCTGTGTGGAACTATATGTGCTACTGTATTTGATTGTGAGTGATTCCGTGTGTGATGATGGATGATACTGTATTTGATATTGAGAGCTTCTGTGTGGAACTATATGTACTACTGTATTTGATTGTGAGTGATTCCGTGTGTGATGATGGATGATACTGTATTTGATATTGAGAGCTTCTGTGTGGAACTATATGTGCTACTGTATTTGATTGTGAGTGATTCCGTGTGTGATGATGGATGATACTGTATTTGATATTGAGAGATTCTGTGTGGAACTATATGTACTACTGTATTTGATTGTGAGTGATTCCGTGTGTGATGATGGATGATACTGTATTTGATATTGAGAGCTTCTGTGTGGAACTATATGTACTACTGTATTTGATTGTGAGTGATTCCGTGTGTGATGATGGATGATACTGTATTTGATGGTGAGAGCTTCTGTGTGGGACTATATGTGATACTGCATGTGATGTTGAGTGACTGATGCTGTATTTAATCGTGAACTATTTGATGGACGATACTGTATGTGATGTTGAGTGTGATGATGTATTGATGGTGAACAAATCTGTATGTGATTATGGGTGATACTGTGTGTGATGTTGAGTATGCTGTGTTGTGTATTTGGTTGTGAGCGCTTATGTGTATGATTATCGAAAATATTGAATGTGATAATGAGTGCGTGACTGTACTGAACGAGGAGTATTCTGTACGTGATACTGCATTTAACAATATGGTTCTGAGCGCTTATGTGTATGATTATCGAAAATATTGAATGTGATAATGAGTGCACTACTGTACTGAATGAGGAGTATTCTGTACGTGATACTGCATATAAAGATCAGTGATACTGAATGTGATGATAATGAATGTCTTATGTGTAATGTGTAAGTACTTAAACGCTGACACTTTCAGCAGTCTGACAGCACCATATATCTATTTTATTTCAAAACCGAAAAAAAAATTAATAGAAACCAACAGAGTCAGACATAAATATTGAGGTGTTCTACATGGGCGTATTTAGAAGTTGAAGTTACCAGGTGGTGGGGACTACAGCTCTAGAAAGATCGGTTATCTACGATCGATTTCAAAAAATCGTTGAGGGTTTAATTTTGTCAGTGCTGTTACACCCATAGGGTTCCGAGATCAGCTTTACTGGTATGTGAGAAACATTTCGAGGGACCCAGTAAGCGCTGAAAATTGTAGCGATTCACTTAAACATTCCTATCTTTACAACGCGGATTTAGTGAATCAATATTTTACTCACTGCGTAGTTAACGTTCCACCATTATTATTCCCGAAGTAAAAGTACGTTTCTTTGGTTAAGAATTGAATGAACACAAATTTGTATTGATTAAACTGCGATTCCAATCCCTACTGTCTCATTCAGGATAGCTCTACTTAATATCTACTACATCAACACTCAACTTGTATAATTAAATATAAAAACGTATTATTATTATTATTATTATTCTGCATTCTCACTAGATAGGGATTTTGGATTCTCTAATAAAGGCCATCGTCTGCCTTAGATTGTGAACCACACAAACTGTTTATCTTGGACTCCGGTATGGTTGGTCCGACATTCTTCCTGCGTGGCTAAATCTTCGAGGCAGAGCGGCGACCGTAGAATCAGTTATCCTATTCCTCATTGTGAGGGGTCTTTGCACCATGTTATGCGGCTTACGGCCTGGTACATACGGTTTATGCAAGCATTTGTTTCGGTTTAGCATTCCCTAAAATATAAAACAGGCTGGTTTGTCTGTGACAGTATAAACTTGAAAAAGTGAATCCTGAAATGTTGGCAGCTTGTTCCTGCAGAAATGTGTAGGTTAATGCAACTATTTTCAACTCTTTAAGTTCCTTCTTTACCGAGTTAGTTCAGTTGGTTTTAAATTGTATACGTTTCATAAACATGTTAGCCAACTATTATACTAGGTCATTGAGCATTTACGAGCAGCAATTACGTCAATTAACAAATGTTATCACACAATCATTTTGCTTATCAAAACACACGACATAAATTTAGTTTGTATCTTTAACACGTGTTAAATATGTGCCATTGAAGTGAACCTTAAGAAATGTGCACTTCCTAAGTCAAAAAGATTAAAAGATGCAATTTGAAACAAAGGTTTTAAAAATATACAATCACACAAGTAGCTTTGATTCTGTAATCCACAATGAATAGGTAATTTATGACTGAATTTTCTTCCTGTTTTTTTATATCATGCAAACGTCAATTTCTTTTCGACATTTTCTGCAAAATGTAATGAAATTTATATATGTTTTAAAAAGTACGGAATCCCGTTTTCATACAAAGATGTATATTTGTGAATATGGTATTAGGTCTTTATTTTTCTTTGGTCTACGGCACACGGTAAGTCAACATCACCTCGGACATATTTACTCCCAAAGCATTTCTCTGGTACAAAGTTGAAGCTGAATCGATCTGTGAGTCGTTACTGTCGAAACAAATGTCCACACGTAAATCCAATGCGAAACCAGTTAGTAAAAGTAGTTTGCTATAAAGGTTAACAGCGTTGACATAATTCAGATGATACATAAACATAAAAGAAGATCGCTGGAGGTCACTGAAATTTGATTTTAAAAGTAAAAATTGTAAATATATCATAGGCAGCTCGTAGGAAAATGAGAACTAACAGGTAAATGTACAAAAAGGACTAGTTGCGAAGAACGTGAAAGAGAAGAGAATATGGAGTTTTAAAAACCCAAGGAGGATCACGGAAGCTAATGAATAATAATAAGAAGAATTCCTCTCGTACTGTTATACCTTTCATATGGCCTGCAATCAATTTCTCCATACCGCTCTATCCTGGGCAACTCGCTCAATCTCCTACATGGAACCGATATTTCTTGCCTCTCTCAGCAAAGTTCGTTTCAATAAATTTCGTTTCTACACAGTTCGTTTAATCTAATGAATATGATCAATGAATAGATAGTCAAATGTCTCATTGTCTATTTATTGAAGAACATGAAAGGAGGTAATGGCTTTGATGGTTAGTAATGATATAAGGACAGTTGATTACGTCCTTATACTTCATACTGTTATAAAAGAAGACAGATGGCGACACAGGCATACCGTACTGAACAGTTTCACATTATGGCGTTTGGAAATATCAGCAATGAAACTGGTTAACAGTACGAAGGAAGAGAAATTAAAAGCAATAAACATCTATATCAGCCGGTATATTACATAATATATATAATAAACATTGTATACATATATTATGCACTTGGCCCCCTAGGAGAATAGACCATTAACCATAATTCTCTGACAATTTCTGTTCTTAACACTACTCTCCATGTTTCCCCAACTGAAACCCATTTATATTGATGTTTTTGTTTAGTTTATTTACTCTATATATCCCTTGGTCTGCCCTTTCTTCCACACACACACACACACACACACACATATATATATATATATATATATATGTATATAATATATATGCACATTCTGGTTGCTGGCCACTCGTAAGAAACAGACAAGAGACACCAATTCCGACCATTTTTATTGCCTACATTTTTTAGCAATCACTAAATTGTGTTCAAACTATAAGTGAACATATTCAGGACAATTTTTGACGATACGTAAAGCAAGATCAAAGAATAGAGTTTATAAAAATTCAGTAAGAATAAAAAAAAGAAATGTGTAACGTTTTATTAAGTAACAATTTAATGTGATAGATTACAAAATATTTCATAACGGTATGAAAATTATTATATAATATACTTCTGCCTGCTGTAATATTAAAAGTAGTTATTTTTCTCCTGAATTGATTTTCTTACCAGTCTCAGACCTCATTATATCGAAATCCTCAATCACAAGGCTCTCAATCTCGCCTCGATGTGACCGCACTTACAATCACAACTCGTGCATTACTTCTCTCTATGAGACTAGCCACATCGAATGTCTGAAGTTGAAGAGTTGTCAATAGCAGCAACAACCAAAGTTGGGAACACGTGTGGTTCTCTATTCTTGCTGAGAGCTTGCTTGTCAGTGGTTTCCCACCTTTATATTCTCATTCTTATTCATTCTCTGAGATGAAAATCAATTGTAATAATAATTACAACATTTTTGTTTCAACGGCCTTTATCTCATCGTCTTGTTTGTTTGCATCTAAGATTACTGAGACCAGATTTCTGATTAAAGAAAACTTGTGAGACTAGTTTATTAGTTTAAGTACAGGATTGTAGACTAGGAGGTCTCTACGGCTAAGGGGTTACGCCCTCGCCTCGCGTTCCGAAAGTTCTGGTTCGAATCCGGATTCCAACGTTCTGTTCACCAGTGCATTTTTTCAGAGCCCCCTAGGACTGTTGCCGGAGCTACGGAGTTCGTTCTGTATGCAATACTCTCGGCAGACGGTATGCGATTTATGCGGAGAGGGACTGAGCCATGGGTTAAACTAGAGCCAACTATAAACTTATGGGCCTTCGGACTCAGGTAAGAATTATGGGAAATAAGACCACAACTACACCACGTGACCTCGCATTCCAGTATTGTTGTATATAGACGAATTCATTTTAAACTCAACACAAAATGCTAACTCGAAGTTATATTATGCAACAAATTAAGTTTAACAATAAGGTATATCAATACTATGAATAACTTTCACCAATAAATAACCATAGACTCACAGAATTGAGTAAAATTGTAAAAATGCTTGCAGTGTTCTTTCAAACATTATATATATTCTAGAACCGGAATATTCTAGGTCAGGGATTTTACTGTCAGTTATCAGGCCCAGTTAGAGTTGGCTGTGGTTATTGGTTACTAAACTGACGTCATTGCACTCCGGGCAGACCCATAGATGCTCAGTCTCCCTCAACAAATATCGAAGAGTATGCATAATGATGGTTCCTGTGGCTCGCTGATTAAACATACCTGTCACTCTGCCTCTCAGGCAGCCAGTTCGACTTGAACAACGGATAACTCCAAACTGCCTAAATCGCTTGATCGATTCAACATCGATTTTAGTGTCCTCATCCAACAGACAGTCGCGAAGAGACCGAAGAATATCCCCTTATCCATCTTCAACTCCCCAACAATCGATGATGTTGATGCAAGCCTGTTCGCTCTCTCATTACCGTAAACACCCGCATGCCCAGGACAGTGGTTAAGCCCAGTGCAATGAAGTAAATCTTTCGGCTTTAGACTAGTTTGCTCATAGACTGATATAACTCCAGAACTTTGTACAGTTCAAAAAACAGATAGTTATATAAATAACCACACTCACAAGCAGATATCCATTCAGTTCATATACGGATATTAATGTATAACATCTAGTTTACATACTTAAGTTCTAGTAATACCTGGAGAAGGGAGCTGGAAACTGATATTAAAAATATAAGCAAGACGTGGAAAGAATTGGAAAGGATGGCAAGAGAGAGGGATGGCTGAAAGACCTGTGCTCCGCTGGGAGTTGAAAGATAAAGAAGAAGGAAGAAGTTTATGTACTTCTTAAGTGGATTAAAATTATCTTTATACATAGTTCGACGAAGTTATTGTAAATATCAACAAATATCACAATCATCAATGTGCTGAAAGTTAGTTAGCAAGCAATCATTTTGACTGATTTACAAACTTCTATTTTTACGAATAAAGCGATCAAGTTGGACAATTTTTCATAGCTAAATCACATGAAATTTAACTATGGGCGCACCAGAATATCTGCTTCGGAGCGATCTCTGAAATATTGGATTTTTTCCGATTGTGTTAGCTCAGTCGATCTTTTATTTCAACTAATGGCTGTAAAATGTGCAAATATTGTCAATTTTCTCGTGCCCTCTTGATAACACCAACTGTTCAATATCGACAATGTTCTGGTCGAGCTTTTCCCAAACGGGGTTTCGCGACGCACTCACAGTGGGTCCTCAAGCGCTTGAAGAAATATGATCTTTGACATTTCATACAGAAAAATAAATTATTAAAACATGTATAAAAACAGTGGTAAACTAGTTCCGATGCGAAATCAAAGGACCCGGATCACACCGGAGTCTAAATGTCTGACAGGACAAAATGAAAGATCCTTTAAAGTTTTCCGCAGTCTCAAAAATTGGAGCCAGCCTCACTGTTGGTGTGGTGTACTAATAACTCCATAGCTAGAAGATTTTCATATATAGAAACGTTTGGGAGTCCACGGCAACAAAATGTTTTTACAAGAGGGTCTGCGGTAATGCAAAGTTTGGGAACCGCTGTTCTGTTCGGTATGGGTAGGTACAACTCTCGATCTTTCAGTTTCTTTAAGACATATAACTGTACTAGTTTTCATCTTCTGCACACAAGGTTGTCCAAACACAAATCTTTCAAATGTGTATATTACTCCAAATCTTTGTTACGGGTCAAAATCTCATCGGGATTATCTTTTTTCTTCTTTAGTGAAAACAATCTTAGAACAGAACAGCTATAATGATGACGTAATTCATAATTAATCTCGTGAACGAGGGCAGTTCAAACAGAGAGTGAAACAATATATGAACCAATTTCATTTCATTTAATGAACTAATAACTCATTTATGAGAAATTTATATTGGCATTCATTTTTAATTTAAACCAACTCACACTGAATGAGTCAACTTGGTGAATTTGTAATTTCCTGTGTGACACACACCCTTCTACCCTTCCGCTACTGTTCTTAAGCCATGTATGTTTTCATCATTCGTTCCTAAACTCACACATCGATTTCTGAAACCAGCACAGACTAGCCTATAATTAACATGTCTGGACGACTAACGCGTTTTACAAACCTATCTTCTAGGCCTAGATACTTCTATATTTTCTTAAATTATTGTACACAACTTGCACTATAATACATACATAATAATTATAAACCATATATATATATATATATATATATATATAATTTTATATATACTTCCATGTGATCTCCTAGTATGATTATCTAGTACAGTATTCTCTAAACTAGTACCATTGTGGTTCTCAGAGTGGGGTTCACAAACGACCATAAGCCATTAAGAGGAAAGGGTGTGAAGCTGTTTTTATACCATATGTTGCGGAATAGGTGCTAGACCTTGAATCTCTTGACACAAAATGGGTAATATGGTCAACATCACACAGGAAACCATCACTCCCATTAGTTATTGTGGTATTAAATTGAGGCTAGATCGACTCGTGAACCATTTACGGTCGGAAATAACCCTCTCAACTGAATATCGAGCCGAGACCATCAGACTAGGAGGTCATGGCGCTGACTTTTGTGTTGGTGTGGTTCTTGTGAACGACCGTATGGCTGGCATTTATTTTGACACGCTCTATAACTATAGTCGTACCTCGCACTTTCGGCTAGATTTTCAGACTGATTTCATCCTTTCAAAAGCAGCCTTACCCTGCGTTGATAACGTCCTCTGTTCCACCCTAGAGTGTTATTACACTACTAAGAAATGGGAATTGCTTCAAGTACTCCAGTGCTTGGTCTCCCCGATAAATTTCATCAGTCCTCGCGTCACATGCAAGCGAACATAAAGCAGAGACAAAGAAAAATTCCACTTAATTCCATTTTGTGTCTTTCTACCACTATGTCATCCGGACCTTTATTGGAAGTTTGTGGGGTTTTTATATGTCTATATTTCTGTTTCTGAAACAGGTGCTGGTGATTTGGATTGCTTGTCATAATTTTTGCTTGGCGAAACACGTAATCACAAGGTATTGTAGTTTTATAAATTACAAAAACAATGACAATATACAACAACGTTTCAACCAACAAGGCCTTTATCAAGCAAACGAACAACAGAAGTGACGAATTAAAAAAACAACAATTACATATGGATGACTAGATACGGAGACATTCAAACGTTTCTAATCCTGCAGTCTCATATATATCCACTTAGTGGAGGGGAGAGTTGGAGGGGAGAGAGAGAGAGAGAAGATACAAAGTAGGAACACGAAACGTAAATAGCCTGAACATGCGTGATTTTATTAACTAGTTAAACATATTCTTCACCGATGGTTCTGCTGTGATATATGACAAGGGAGACTCATAACGCTGTGAAGAAAAACAGGATTAGAGGAAAAAAGAAGAAGAAGAAGAAGAAGAAAGATGATAGGGAATCACACGACATCATAATAAAAATGTTACATTTTCTGCAGAAACGACAAGTAATTGGACAGGAAGAAATAAAAGACTCAATATTATAAGCTTAAACATTATATCATAAAATTGTATCAAGAATAGATACAAGCAAATTGTCAAAAACATCAATAAACGTAAATAAAAGAGATAAGGGTAGAGCGGAACACCCGATATTGATTGATTTGTTGAGCCACGAGAGAGTTCAAGTTTTACACTCATATTTCACATTCTGTCAGGCTTCATGTAAATATTATTCATGCTCAAAAGGATATTTCCTGGCAACACGTTTGAACAGGATAGCGTTTCAAAATGTGGTTGTTTGTCCAAATCCCAGAAGGCTGCTTGACTCGGTGCGGCGAAAATTGTAATGCCACGAGATGGACAATTTTCTACTCTAAGAGTGGGCATAATGCCGTAAGTGTGTTAAAATCTCGACGGCATGAATGCTAACGTTAAGATGTACGTCCCTTGGATTCTCCGCAACAAATTAATTCTTTATTTTTTTTTCTTTGTTGGCCTACACGTTCTGATATAACTAAAAAAAGACTCGTTTTTAGGTCGAAAGTGCGTGCCTCAGCTTTAATTCCATACAGAACAAACAAGACAAGGTAAAAGTATAAGTTGCCTCTTCGCAGCCAGGTATGGGTCTTCAACAGGCTTCATAGAAGCAGAGATCATGTCGATCACACCTTCGCTAGCCAGACTCGCTACGGAAAAATGAAACACTATCTATAGCAATATGTTTCCTAACCTGTCTCTCTGCCTTATGTGTAGGACACTTAAAAGAACGCCAGAGATAACTGAACATGAACACACAAATCCAGTTATCAGTATCTCTGCTAGAAATAAGATACCTTTTGAAGAAAAAAAAACAATTTTAAATAAAAGGTTATGATACGCGAACAATGACTAAGGAACTCTAATTTACCCACTACTCAAACAGTTGTCTCCTATGAATTCTTTTATAATGTTAGTTCATGTTTTACCAATCTGTTTCTTTCTCTCCCTACCCCTATTAGTTTTTCCTTGGTTTTTTTTTTTCTTTTATCCCCTCGCACTTACTTACTTACTTACTTAATCCCGTCATGCCTAGTGACACATGGGGCTTCAGAAAGGACTTTCCATGCTCTCCTGTCCCGTGCAACCTTCAGCGCAGAGCCCACGTCAGAGATGCGGTGTCCAGTTCCTCTTCCATCATGCGCCTCCATGTTGTCCGTGGTCTGCCTTTCTTTCTCTTTTCCTCTGGTGTCCAAGTGAGGGCTATCCTTGCAGGCATTTCTTGTCTCATTCTCAGATCATCCCCTCGCACGCTCATACCAAAATTCTGCTTCATTAATGAAATATTGTATTCCGCTCGTACAGTTCTACGTTGCATAGCGCCTGCAAGCAATATCTTCGTACCGCTCTATCATGAGCGATACGTTCATTTCTTCTATGGAATTGAGCCCAATATTTCTTTCTTCTCTCGGCAAGTTTCTTTCAGGGTTTCTCTCATACCTTTTTTCTTTCTTGGACCCTTTTCTTCTACTTCGACGTCTGCTTTCTGATACTTTGAACATTTCTTCTTATTCTTCTACTTTGACGTCTGCTTTCTGATACTTTGAACATTTCTTCTTATTCTTCTACTTCGACGTCTGCTTTCTGATACTTTGAACATTTCTTCTTATTCTTCTACTTCGACGTCTGCTTTCTGATACTTTGAACATTTCTTCTTATTCTTCTACTTTGACGTCTGCTTTCTGATACTTTGAACATTTCTTCTCAGAGTATGCCTAACATATCTCCTTGTATAAATTAAATTATTCGCATTATATGTACGACTAAAGCTAACAATTTAAAGTTGCAAATACATATAATATTTATTCAATTAACCAGTTTCCTCATTTAAACTTTTCTCATTCCTTTAGTATACAACGCGGTATTTATGCCCGAGGAAGATCAAAAATACAGGCAACGTTGTATGAATCAAACAATGGCTTAAAATAAGCAAACATATACACTTGAATCAGAATCGAAATCTAGCTCTATACAAAGTATTGTGACAATAGTTTAGAATATAGTAGAAATAAAACATTGATTCAGTTTCTATATTCATTATTTCTTCTTCTTTTCCATTTTCTAATGTCGTTACTTGCGATATTAATCTTTTCTTTTTCAGTTGTTTTATTAATGCTATAAATTTTACCCAGATACGCCTATGGTAGGGACGCTTAGTTTTATTAAAAGTTATATTGCCTCATTTAATTACATTTTGTAATTCTTTTTTATTAATTGGTAATTTTTTTATCGCTATAGGGAAGACTCAGTAAAATAATGTAGCAATAGCGAAACACGTACAAATAAAGTACTGTAGTTTTACGAAATTCTTGTTACTGTGTTTCATATGATCTATAATGTTACTACACTCTTAATCTCAAAACAAATTTTAGCAGCCGGATTCATTATCATCAAATAGCTTGTCCTGAGCAGAACTTTGCCACCCCAACAGTCCTCCGGAATTTCTCTCTCATAGGCAAGATGTCCTGCCTCTGCAGCTGTCTTGTTCAAACCATTAGTTACATCCTGAATTCATCTTCTGCGTGGTCTTCCTCTTCTTCTCTTTGCCGGTATGCCTCCTTCCATCTCGTTTTCTCCAGCCCTTCATGTCTTTTTACATGTCCAAAATATCTCAATTTTCTCTTTCTTATTTGTAGCATCAGTCAGTTTTATTTGATTTTGAGTTCTTTCTGGATAGATCTATTTGTTCTTTCTCTGTCCAAGATATACGAAGGACTCTTCTGTAACACTTATATTCAAAAGCACATATATGTTTTTCCACTGCTCTATTAAATGTCCATGCTTCACACCCATACGTTGCCACTGGGATTATGCATGCTCTTAATATTCTGATCATTGTTTTCTTATCAGTTCCGTTCCATACTGTTTTGAGTTGTTTATTTTTTGTAAAGCCATGTTTGTTCTTCTTTTAATTTCCTTCCTCCCATTTCCATCTGTTGTTAACAGTGAACCAAAATATTCAAAACTGTTCCCATTTTCTACTTTCTCTCCATTGATAAAAAATATCATTTGTCATGTTCGTTTTATCTGTTATCATTATATTTTTTTTGCTACATTGAGATATAGATTTTGTTTTTCGCTTTTATCTTTCCCTTCTCCTAATAATTTCTCAATCCCTTTTTGTGATGTTGACAATAACACTGCATCGTCAGCGTATCGTAGTTCATGTATTTCTCTTCCTCCGAATATAAAAGGATCGTATTGTTCTTTTCCGCTATCTTCTGTAACATTCCTCATGATAGTTTCTGCATATATGTTAAAAATATTAGCCCTCATAATTCTAATATAGTATTTACTTGTATTCCGATCCTACGTTTATTCAGTTTCAGTTTCAGTTTGGAATATCTTCATTGCACTCCGGACATGTTAATATGTGCACCGATCTCCTTCGCAATATCTCCAACAGCGTCCAGCGACTCACCGTACCAGTTCGATGTTGATTGATGAGATTACTCGTAAACCTGTTATGAACATCCTTCGACTTGAACGTAAACTCTCTTGACATCTATATGCAAGCGAGCGAAAGCTACCGTTTCTGAACAAGAATAACTAAAATATAACTAATACTGCGAATTGAATGTTCAGTTTTCTCATCAAACATGGTTTAGTCAATGTTACAATTTGATCAATGTGAAAATCAACAACAAAACAAACCGATGATGTTCTTGTTTGTCTATCGCATGGGACGAGTGCATTTATCGATCACAGCGAAGCGAGTCCATTTATTGATCACAGACAGCATCCATTTTGACGCAGCCAGCGAGTCCATTTTTGATCATCAGTAACGATAGGCGTACCGAATCTTGTTATCGATTGTAAGAAAGAAATGATGGAAAACGTGTCAGGCGAATTGAGACGAGAACAGGTATACGGTAGTATTACAAAAGCAATTAAAAATTAATAATTAAATATGTAGAATAATAACAATCGATGTTTCGACTAAAGACCTTCATCAAGACAACACATACAAACACGAAATACTTTTTTTTTTTTAAACTAGAGAGATTAAGTTTAAGTACAAAGAAGAACGGCATGAAATTCTACAACCTGGATTCTATGGCCGTTAGAATTTATTGTCTGATTCTATATGGCGTGTGCTGTGTAAGAAGTGAATTTCTTTACATCTGTTGTATCCTTTGCTTGATAAAGGCCTTTTGATCGAAACGTTGCTTTGTATTGTTAATATTTTTGTAATTTGTAAATCTACAACTACTTTGTTTTAACGTGTTTCACTATTGCTACATAGTTTTACTGAGTCTGTCCCTTATATCGATAATATAAGTAAGTCTGAACGTTCGTTGCCCTCCAGCATGCCTAGATGTGTGCAGCCAAGTCAGGGTCTTGAGATGTGACCGCCGAATGCTGTCCACCTATTTTGTGAGTAGACTCCCAGATTCAATCCTTTGTAGCATATTCATGGAATTGAATATGATAATCGCATTGGTGGCCCGTTGTTCAGTCACCCACAGGAGAGCGCTGTAGACTACGATGATCTTCATAGTCATGTTCGATGTTGGTGTTGTTTAATCCCTTCTCTAATATGATCTGTTGTTCATCATCTCTCTAAGATAACATGTGAATCACTACTTCTTTATGATATGTGGATCATTATATATATCTCTCTTTATCTCTCTGTCTCTCTCTCTCTCTCTCTCTAAGCTTGCTTTATTTCTCCTAGTGAGTCTCTGTGCATCTACTGTCTGCTCTCTCTCTTGTCTGCTCTTCTCTCCTGCCTGCTCTACTCTACTGTCTGCTCTACTCTACTGTCTGCTCTTCTCTCCTGCCTGCTCTTCTCTCCTGTCTGCTCTCTCTCATGTCTGCTCTTCTCCTGCCTGCTCTGCTCTTCTCTCATGTCTGCTCTTCTCTCCTGCCTGCTCTTCTCTCCTGTCTGCTCTACTCTCATGTCTGCTCTTCTCTCCTGCCTGCTCTCTGCTCTTCTCTCATGTCTGCTCTTCTCTCCTGCCTGCTCTTCTCTCTTCTCTTCTCTCATGTCTTCTCTTCTCTCCTACCTGTCTGCTTTTCTCTCCTGCCTGCTATCCTCTTGTGCCTGCTCTCATCTCCTATCTGCTCTCTCTCTGCCTTCTCTACTCTCCTGCCTGCTCTCATGTCTGCTCTTCTTTCCTGTCCGCTCTTCCCACCTGCTATCTGCTTTTCTCTCCTGTCTACCATCCTCTTGTGCCTGCTCTCATCTCCTGTCTGTTCTTTTCTCTGACCGCTCTACTCTCCTGTCCCTCTACTCTCCTGTCCGCTCTCTCTCCTGTCCGCTCTACCTCCGCCCTACTCTCCTGTCGTCTACTCTCTGTCGCTCTACTCTCCTGCCTCTTCTCTCTATCCGCTCTTCTCATGTAGTTTCTTTCAATTTAAACTAATTGGTCAATACAATGATGTAACGTTTATGTCTGTTCACAAGCTTAACTATAATTAAAAAGGTAGATGCAGCTTACTATGTCTGGGTCAAACTCTAGCCCCATTTAGTTCCCTCTTTTCCAATACGAAATCACTACTATTTCGCAATATTAACAGAACAGATACTAGAATTATTTCACAATTTCTTCTTCTTCTTCTTGTCATTCGTTATTTTTGGTCATTTTGATCATTCTTATTGTGATATATAAGCAGCCTTTGCGAAGAACGGTTTTTACGTCACATCATTCAGCGCCATTTGGAGCTCTGGTGCTTTTCCTTCGGCGACGTGTCCGGTTTCAGCCAGTGTTTACTGGGTTCACTCTCCGTCAGTCTTTGGTTGTCCCCAGCCACAATATTAACAGCCTAGAAAATTGAGATATTTTGGACATATATAAAGACATGAAGGGCTGGAGAAGACCATCATGGGAGGCATACCGGCAAAGAGAAGGAAAACCACGGAGAAGATGGATTCAGGATGTAACTGATGGTTTGAACATGACGGCTGCAGAGACAGGACATCTGGTCTATGAGAGAGAAAAATTCCGGAGGACTGTTGGGGTGGCAAATTTCTGCTCAGGACAAGCTATTTGATGATGATGAACAGCCTAGACTAAATGATGACAGACCAGACTAAATGATATGATAGACTAGGGCTAAATGATGATGAACAGCCTGACTAAATGAGAGAAAATCCGAGACTAATTGATGATGAACAGCCTAGACTAAATGATGATGAACAGCCTAGACTAAACAATGATGATGAACAGCCTAGACTAAACAATGATGTAATATTTCCGTTTTGTCACATTAAATTCACTGTAATTAATAGGGGTGAACTAAATTTGTTAAACCATTGAGAATTTATGTAATGCTTTCTCTCTGTTATATTTTCCCTCTAACCTATTTTTCACTAACGATTCTCTACTGAAGAAAACACATTTATTGTTTTCAACGAGGAGAATAGCAATTTATACTGGAGACGAGAAAAACTTCTATGTCCTATGGAGAAAATAAATCTCTTATGTCGGGATTGTGTTTTGTTTATTGCGATGTTGAGAATCTGATTTCTTCCTGAGAAGCAACTGGAGATCCGAAAAGGTCAATTAAAATTCTATTTTTATGAAGATTGAAAGAAATTGTCACGGCTATTTTGATATTTCATGCGGAAATATGGTCAAGAAAAGTTAACAAAACGGGGACAGTAATCCGAAAAGACACTTGCGGGTGATAGCCGATAATTGAGAAAAGGCATACAAAAATGTTGTAGAGCAGAAAATACTGAAAGGCAAAGTGTAGGGGCAAACACAACGTGGGTGTCAATGGGCATCTTCAATGAGCAGACATGACATGATATTAGGGCTCAACATGATACTAGGGTTCAGATATGTCGACCTAAAGTGGTTTGTTGAAAACATGCAAAAATTGGAGAAACAAGATTCTAACTCGAACATAAATTGTACATAAATTGAACATAAATTGTACATAAACTGAACATAAATTGTACATAAACTGAACATAAATTATAAATAAACTGAACATAAATTGTAAATAAACTGAACATAAATTGTAAATAAACTGAACATAAATTGTACATAAACTGAATATAAACTGAACATAAATTGTACATAAACTGAACATAAATTGTACATAAACTGAACTATGATGATGATAGGGGATTGATTTATTGATTGATATACCATCATCATTGCACTTCGGTGAGTAACTATGTTTGCTCCGATCTCTTTTGTACACAGCACGATCTCAGCTGCAGTGCACGTACCGCAGCACCGGTGAGGGTCTCCAGGTGTAATTTTGAAGATGGTGAAGATATATTTTGTAGGAATGTTATTTTGAATCTAGCACGACAAGGTTTTTAGACAGATGAAAATATAGAGAAAAGTCAATAGTCGGGGTATATATGGCAAAGACATTTGTTGTTTGATGATTGATGGTTAGATGGAGATGGATGATGGTGGTGGTAGTGATGATGATGATGATGATGATGATGATGGATAGATGGTATGATGGTTGGTGGAAAATATGATTAGATGATGATGGAGATGGATGATGGTGGGGTAGTGATGATGAAGATGATGATGATGATGATGATGATGATGATGATGATGGAGATGGATGATGGTGGTGGTAGTGATGATGATGATGATGATGATGATGGATAGATGGATGGATGTGGTGGTGGTAATATGATGATTATGTGATGATGGAGATGGATGATTGTGTAGTGATGATGACGATGATGATGATGATGGATAGATGGATGGATGATGGATGGATGATGGATAGATGGATGGATGATGGTGGTGGTAGTGATGATGATGATGATGATGATGGATAGATGGATGGTGGTGGTGGTAATAATGATGATTATGATGATGGAGATGGATAGTGGTGGTGGTGGTAGTGATGATTATGATGATGATGGATGCATATAGAGATTGATAGTGATGGCGGTAGTGACGATGATGATGATGATGATGATGGAGATGGATGCTGGTGGACACAATTCAAGAAAAAGTATATAACTACGGAACCGATGAAAAGCACAGGATTTTAATTTATGAATAATTTACGAAAATACAATTTTTTTTTTTCATGAATGCACGAAAAAAATCGGTTCAGATTTTAGTTTCATTACGCACGGAATGCACTGAAATTGGCGATGCAGTTTTTCGGTTAATTATGCACAGAATGCACAGAAAACATCGGTGCATCTTTTAGTATGATTACACAAGGAACGCAGGCAGGCAGAAAATTTTAAAACATGATATGATCAAATTATGACAAAAAGCCCTTCGTTCTATAGAGTCATTTATTTATTTGTATTTAGTATATTCACTAAATTTTAACTGCAGACGGAAGTATCAATAAGGAAATCAAGCAATCGATGCACAAAAGCTAACCAGGTACTGGGGCAGTTAACACCACTGTTGTCACATAGAGAGATACTGCTAAAAAGTAAAGCAAATCTTACGATTTTCTCTAGGAAATTATAACGACAGAGTAGAGGTGCCGTAGAAGAGCTACAGGAGTTACAATAAGAGAGAAAATTAGAAATGAAGTAATCAGAAAAAGACTGGATGTGAAACCAGTCATGCAATTCATTAGAGAACAACAGGTTAAGTGGTTTGGACACCTGACAAGAAAGCCATGGTTTCGTCTACCACAGAGAGCCACACAGAAAAAGTATAACGAGTATAGAGGAAGACCACGAAAAGATAGAGAGACGCTTTAATAATAGTTTTAAGAAAATGAATAACAGATTATAAAGTGCATTAGAACATGCACACACAATATCATTACTCACCACCCCCAACACTTCTACAAAGAAGTAAATGGTGGAAGAGAGGAGGACGATTTGGTGTATCAATTTGCCTGAGATAATCAACTTTCTCTTCCTTCAGTTTTTCTATTATTAAGTAAACATTTATTCCTTCCCTGAACGAGAAACAATGAACTGCCGAACAAAGATGTGATTGAGAATGAGCTTTCTATGGGCAAAAGCGACATCATCAATGCTTTAAGAGAAAACATACGCACTGAAGATGTCAAAGAAGAAAATAAATGGTATTCTCTATCTCGTTTGCACAAGTTATGCACACCGATAGATGCAGCAAGGCGGGAAAACAATGAGAGAAACCCCAGCAGATACATCAAACAACACAGAACGTGAGTTGCTAGTCTAAACAGACTGAAATAAATGCTTAGGAGACGGTCGGAGCAATAGACGAGTCCGAAGTGCAATGAAGATGATCTACAAATGAACAGTAAACAAAGAATAATCCTTCCCCTGTCCTTTACTCATTGTATATATCCAATGTAAATTTGTTCTCTAGCTCTCAGTATTTTCATTGAATAGTTGAAACATTTTATTTATATTTGTCATGTCTCAGCCGCGCAACACATACAGACTAAATAGACGTATAAAATAGTCTAAAGGAGAAGGATTGATATAATTGCACTAGTTTTCCCAACATGGCTCCGTCCATGTCGGCAGAAATGGCACGGCATCTACCGATGGTGTTGCACGAAGCGCGTACTCCGTAGCTCCAGCAACAATCCTAGGGATCCAGAAAAAATTGCACATGTGATTCAGTCCGGATTCTTCTTCTTCGATCGTTCTAGGCTTGTTTTTATCATTCTCTTTGTGATATATAAACAACCAAACATCAGAACGTAATGTACGTGCACCACCTTCAGCACCTATTTGAGTTCAGTTGCTTATCCTTCGGTGGGGTGTTCGATTTCAGCCAGCTAAGTCCGGATTCGAACCACACAGCCTTCCGAACGACAGACAAACGTCTTAACCAATTCGCCATATAGGGTTTAATTATGAGACTGACGCGCTACCTACTGCGCTACCAAGGCTACATACGTATTTCGGAGAAAGATATTAAGTAAACAAAATCTGCACCCAATTTTAAGACTGAACAAATTTGAAAATCTTAAAGTGTCTAAAATGGCAACAAAGTAAAAAACATCTAATTTAAGTGTCTAAAATGGCAACAAAGTAAAAAAAAAACATCTAATTTTTAAAATGCTGCTGACGTATCTGTTGTATTATTAATCACACATAAGAGCCTCGACAGCAACGGATATAGCACTTGCTTCGTAGACGAGTGGTCCTAGGTTCGAACATTAATCTGAAGGGACTAGGGGGTCTTAATGGTGAAGTGGTTAAGTCGTTTGTCTGCCGTGCTGAAAGTTGTGAGTTCGAGTCCGGACCGAGACACATGTGCAATTTTGTCATTAGATTGCTAGGATAGTTGCCGGAGCTACGGAGTTCATGCTTTGTGCAATACTCTCGGCAGGTGGCAAGCCATCTCTACCGACAGGGACGGAGCCATATGGAGAAACCCGGTGCAATGAAGTCAATAATTCGACTTTGGAAAGGGACTAAAGAGAATGATTTACTTCATTGCGTCGGGTTTCAAACCAAATAGTTGCCCGCGTGCCCAGCGTGTTCGTAGCGCGTTGGACTACGGGTGACTAGTCCTCTGTAAGTGCGGGTTCAACTCCGCGGACTGGCAGAAAACCTACAGGTTCCCCAGATTTACGGTGTTCGTGGCACCGAGTCGAAGGGTTACGATGTCCATGACACCGAGCCGAAGAACTTTCAGCTCAAGTGCTTCTGGATCGGGAAAAAAAACCAAATAGCTCGATCCCTCTCCGCAGAAATGACACGCTACCTGACAATAGTATTGAACACAGCATGAATTCCTTCGCTCCGGCAACAATTTTAGGGACATCTAGAGGGACAAAATGCAATCAAGAACAGAACGGCGCGGTATCCGAGATACTGGCTAAACCATTAAATACTGCGTACTCCCAGAGATGTCGTTTTGCGTGAAGTAAGTCTCTGGAGAACCACATGTCCCAGTCAAAGCCATGAAGCTGGATGGAAATGATCGTCTTGGGAGATACAACCAGCAAGACAGTATTGTCCTAGTGCTTCCATTACGTGTAACTTTATAGTAACATTAAATAATGAATGAGTAAGCTGTGTATTTAAGATGGAGAGATGGTTCCGCGATTGAAGTAAACTCACCCTTGACGGTCAAACATCAAATGGATACAGACATGAACAAATTCAGGGATGCGTTTAGGAAGGAGGGGGAGACTTATGTTCTATTCAACTCTAATCTAATGTTCGTCAATCAAATATGATTATAACCACATAGTTACTTCATCCAACAAACAAAATGTAGTATCAGTCAATGGACACGTAGGTGACTTGTCAGTCCGATGCGCGCCTTGAAGAGTCGTGGACAGTGTGGGCATGAGATTGCTGCTACAGTCTAGGACTCGTGTGCACTGGCCTTTCTCTTTTGTCTACGCAGTACTGATGCTGCTATTCAACTCTACAATGGCCAAGACTAGACTGATTGACTAATCATTATTCCACTTCGAACAATAACCGTGCGCGTTTCTGTATTTCTTCCCCAGGATAATCTTTGCGGCAGGGCATGAACTAGCACCAACGAAGTATCTAATTTAATTTGTGAAGATTGCCAAATTTGGAGTAATGTTTTTAGTATCGCTCTCAATGGTTGTTTACCTCGGGCAGAACAGCCAATATTTATTGTATGTGTGCTAATAAAACTAATAGAAAATGGCGATGTGTAGATCATACCCTACCGAAGACGTAGTCGAATGTCAATAGACAAGCAGTTGAGTGGAACCCGCAAGGAAAATGGAAAAGGGGAATTCGAAACAGACTTAAAGACAGTCTTCTTGAGGAACTGATGTGTGCTCGACTATTCTGTGAGGAAATGAAAATCTTGGCATATCCTAAAGGACGTAGTCATCAACCACAGAAACTAGTCGTTGATTTTCTAGGCGCCACTTATACGTTCAGTAGTTTGCCATTGCTTTCTTAACGGTGAGGTCTATTTTTACCTTTTGTAAATATCCCATGGAAACGAATTTGCTTCCAAACTTGCCCACCGTGGGGTTTGAACTGGGTACGCTTGGGTTTGTGATCGAGCTCACTACTGCTATTCTGTAAGGCCATAAAGAAAATAGACAGATACCGGGAAAAGTGGCGAACAATTGTTGAGGTCCTATGCTCCACGAGGAGCGGAGATGAATAAGTAAGTAAGTAATAAACAACGGGACGTATGTTCTATGGTTCGTCTCTGAAAGGATTAGGATCCAAGTCTTACTTACATTTATATCATAGATCACTGGGGAAATTATTGCGATCGCTCCACACAGTAAACCACATTGTTCCTCCTGGTAGTAGGATTAATAATGTCTATTTGATCTGGACTTGGAAAACAAGTCATACATGGGCCAAAATTTCACATTTCTTCTTCTTCTTCTTCTTCGAACGCTAGATATCGATCACTTGTTAAACCACTCTGTGTAATTTGTATGTGATCTGAGCCTAAAAGCTAGTGTACGTTGTGCCAGTTATGCGCCTACAAGTAGGCTAGCACATCCGATTTCTGCAATGCTTTTTATTTACTAGGATCACCCGAGTGGTTACCAGGGTCCAAATTTGGGGTGTAAAGAATAGAACCATTGCTACCTGCCAAGCATGTCGTAAGAGGCGACTAAGGAGTTTTGGCTGAAATCGGATGCACATGTCCTAAACGTGTAGAAGTCTATGCGTTTAGGGGCCTACTAAACAATGTGCAACGTATACACGTTCTTGGCAAAGATTAAACATATCACAAAGAGTGATTAAAATTGGTCGTAAAGAACGAACGCAAAGAAGAAGAAGATTTACTAGGATAGCTTCCTTAGGCCCCTTCCTTAGCCGTCTCTTACGACATGCCGTGTTGGTCGCAGTGTTATTATCTTCTCTTCCGGACATACGCAGCGTGTTCTATGACCGGAAACAAAACACCGGTCCCAACACTAGAATGAACATCCGAATGCCCGAAAAAAAGCTGTGTCTCTAACATAGAATAGAACATCGTGCTGAAATTATCTCTCCTAGAATGAACATCGCTGAAATTGCTCTAACACTAGAATAGAACATCGTGCTGAAATTGTCTCTAACATAGAATAGAACATCGTGCTAGTGAAATGTCTTCTAACACTAGAATAGAACATCGTGCTGAAATTGTCTCTAACACTAGAATAGAACATCGTGCTGAAATTGTCTCTAACACTAGAATAGAACATCGTGCTGAAATTGTCTCTAACACTAGAATAGAACATCGTGCTGAAATTGTCTCTAACACTAGAATATAACATCGTGCTGAAATTATCTCTAACACTAGAATAGAACATCGTGCTGAAATTGTCTCTAACACTAGAATAGAACATCGTGCTGAAATTTGCTCTAACACTAGATCCGTTTTTCATTGCAGGTTCTAAAGCAAAAATATTTTTTTATCGAATTGGGAAAATGGAAATTAATGTATTATAATGGAAGAGTAAAAACAACATAAAAATTAACTAGGATGAGGAAGAAGAATGAAGTGATGGACACAGAAAAGAGTTGAAAATAAAGAAAATAGACAAATGTGCTTTTAATACAGAATTATTATTAACATTTTTTGGGTTGAAAACAAAACGAGAAAACGATATTTTTTTTTCCACAAAACAAAACAACTGGAGAAGATTGTAAACATTATCAAGTGTTGGAATCTACAAGTTCATAGCCGGTCTTTGCTCTCAATCAATCAATCAATCAATCAATGATCTATTCTAGCGTTCTTCAATACGGCCACCAGGGACTACACGTTTTAATCATCTTGTCTTCAGTTGTTTTTTTAAGCAGTTGGAAAACTGGTTTGAATTTACGTCACATCATTCAGTACGCTCCCATAGATGCTCAGTCCTTTTCAGCTCACGCTAGAGCACTTGTGTCGTAGCTGCGGCAGTTGTGTGGAATGTTCTTTCCTCTAGTAGTCGGGTACCCATTATCAGCTGGATTAACTGATGAAGTAGATTAACTGATGAAGTAGATTAACTGAAGAAGTAGATTAACTGATGAAGTAGATTAACTGATGAAGTAGATTAACTGATGAAGTAGATTAACTGATGAAGTAGATTAACTGATGAAGTAGATTAACTGATGAAGTAGATTAACTGATGAAGTAGATTAACTGATGAGTAGATTAACTGCAAGTAGATTAACTGATGAATAGATTAGCTGATGAAGTAGGTTAACTGAAGTAGATTAACTGATGAGTAGTTAACTAGTAAGTAGATTAACTGAGAAGTAGATTAACTTTGAGGAAGTAGATTAACTGAGAAGTAGATTAACTGAGGAAGTAGTAACTGAGAAGTAGGTTAACTGAGGAAGTAGATTAACTGAGAAGTAGATTAACTGAGAAGTAGATTACTGAGAAGTAGATTAACTGAGGAAGTAGATTAACTGAGGAAATAGATTAACTGAGGAAGTAGATTAACTGAGGAAGTAGATTAACTGAGGAAGTAGATTAACTGAGGAAGTAGATTAACTGAGGAAGTAGATTAACTGAGGAAGTAGATTAACTGAGGAAGTAGATTAACTGAGGAAGTAGATTAACTGAGGAAATGATTAACTGAGGAATAGTTAACTGAGAATAGTTAACTGAGGAAATAGACCAACCGGGCTTTAAATGCAGCGTACTAACCAATGTACTATGTTGATTTCTCTAACTCTAGTGCCTCTTTCTATCACTCTGTCGAGCCTACCAAGTAGTTGTGTTACTCTGCATTGTATACGCTTCATAGTTAACATATTTGTATGTGTGTATTTGTTTGTACCTTGTGAATATTATTTAACACACGATCGGAGCACAAATGGACACGTACGGAGTGCTATGATGATAGTCCTCATATAACTGATAACTGAACTATTTAATACGTCAATAAGGCGACGAAAGAGACTATCTACGAAGCGCATACTAGGGCCCGTTTTTAAAATCTCTTCTTGACCTGACGCTGTGAGGCAAACAGGATTCGAGAAAGAAAGAAAGAAATTAACAGTTGAAGCTCGTGTGACAATGCAAAAGGTACTCAGTCAAAGAACTCTTCTTTTGCTGCTCTTCTTTTAACTCTACTGTGATTCCTAAAGTTTAATTGTATTAAATATAAAAGGTGCTGTCATGATGCAAAAATAATTTCGATCTACTTAATGTTTTCCCTCAATCAATCAATAATGTGACGTCTCCGCATCAAATGCTAAAAGTAATGGCTCATAAACCTGTGCTGTCATTTGCCATAACGGTGACCAAATTATTGAATTTCCACTTCCTGATGTTCTTCTCCCAATTGTATTTGTCCCAATACTTGACATAAAAAGGAAAGCCTATGTACTACAAACATGTTACACATATACCAGACCCTTGATCGACTGGTTGATTGATTAATTGATATGACCATTATCATTGCACTTCGGTGAGTAACCATGTATGTTCCAATCTATTTCTTACACATGAAGATCTCAGCGACATAGCACAAACTCTGTAGAACCGGCGAGGTCCCCAGGTGTAATTTAGAAAATGGTGAAAATATTTAGTATGGATTTTATTTTTTAATCTTTCTTATGAATTATGCACAGGCAGCTTCTTTCCAGCCTGCTCTTCTCGATTTCGAACTACCAAATGTCCTTTTACGTGCTCAACTTTAACACGGGACCTTCGTTTTATCGTCCGTCTCCGATAGGACTAGGAACTCGATCTCACCTACAATGAGATCAGGAATCTCTGGGAAAATATTCCGATGGCTTCACGGGGGAAGCTAACCGAGTGCCTTTGTAATGAGAGACGAGCAACTAACTCTACGTCAGAAAGACCTCCATCAGATCCTTGAAATGGTTATATAAATGACATTAAAATATTGCGATCTCAAATGCCATGTGTCACTGATGCCAAGCATTGACTTTCTGAAACTAATGCTTCAAATTTCTAGTCCCAAACTAAAACAAAACTGACTTCTTTAATAGAAACCGCGTGTAATTGGACTCCACAGTGGCACTGACAAGAGTCGTTCAGTGGTATATAATTTCATATTGATTATGCTTTTCATATCGATTAACCTATACATGTATCGAATATGAAGCGCGGAGTTGGTAGCTCAAACTAAACGATGAGAAACATTAGAAAAAGATTTAAATCGTCTTGCTAGAGTTTGGTTGATTGATTGATTGATTGACTGATTGATTGACTGATTGATAGGACCATCATCATTGCACTTCGGGGAGTAACCATGTGTGCTCCGATCTCTTTCCTACATAGGAAGATCTCAGCTGCAGTACACGAACTTCTAACACCGGCGAGTGTCCCGGTGTAATCTTGAAGATAGTGAAGATACTTTTTGCAGGAATTTTATTTTTTAATCCCTTCTAATGAGTTTTCCCGGGAAGGGGCTTACCATCCTACTCGTCTCGATTTTGAACTGCCAATAGTTTTTTACGTGTTCAAATTGAACACGTTACCTACGTTTTATCATCTGTCTCCGATAGGACTAGGAACTCGATCTCACCTACACTGAGATCAGGGATCTCTGGAAAAATATCCCGATGGCCCCAACGAGGAGCAAAGCCCAGTACCTTTGGCAAGAGAGGTGAGCATTAAACCTCTACGCCACACAGTGACCCCCTTCTTAGAGTTAACTTTGTTAACCTTTCAAAACTGATGATAGAGAGTCGTAGCTTAAGAGCTGGTGTGACTATTAAAATTACTTGTGTGCAGTGGCGGATCGTGATCAATTTTGTTGATGGGACCAGACATTTTTTTCCGGATATATCATGGTTTTTTTGGGTTGCTATATCTTAATTTATAAAAGAATAAATACACGTTATACATTATTTTTGGTGGGACCCGGCCCCACTGGTCCTTAATGGCGAGCCGCCACTGCTTGTATGCATAATCAGTACATTTACTTCATCATTCGTCCTCTCTCTTTCTCTCTCACTCTCTCTTTCTCTCTCTCTTTAATATTAGATTACATTCCAGGCTCACAAGACAAAAATAATCGACCTCATGCAGAATCTAGTTACTCATTGAAAAACGTCAAAACCTCGTTACACTAGGATAACCACCAAAAGCCACGTTACATTGGGAAAACCACCAAAACATCGTTGAAAAGATAAAACTTGAAAAACCTCATTAGATAAAGAAAATTTGCCCTAAAAACTCTCATTAAATAGACACACATAAAAGAATCTTAAGAGGTGTCAAATACAAAATGTAAATTAATGATGAAGAATGCATGAGATAATAGGTTTCCCTGACAATCGCCAAATATTTCGTGTCTGGGACTGGCAGACAACTGTTTGCAAACGTTCCCAAGTCAGACAATGCGCAATATGTTTAAACGGTCTTTTGTCAACTCGGTGTGGTTTGTAAAGCGCGGAATTACCAGAATGTCACACCCTATCCGTTGCCTACATGCAGTGCGATGAATAGTTAGAGGGCTTCTTATCCTTTTTTTTTTCTTAGAAAGAAACATAAATTCCAAAATAATAAAAAAAATAATATTAAGTTAACCCTCACACCGCGCGAGCCCAACCTTTGAACTCCGTTTCAGGTACACAATAAACCACTCCATCAATATTCACCTTGTATTTTGCAGAATATGTGTGTCTAACATTCACGCGCGCTCACACACATACATTCACACGCTCTCCTAGGCACCGTAACCTTGCTGTAAAAAGCCAGATACCTTCTCTCGTCAGTGCGCAATCAATTTCGTGGTTATAATGTGCTGGCATGCAACGAGAAACCAAAAGAAGCACTTCCTAAGAGGAAAATAAGTTCAAATTATAACCATGGAAACGTGCAAACTAATTCCTCTATTCTCGCAAACCGTGTCTCAAATCATCTTAAAACCAATCAATGTTTCTGACTCCTTAAAGTGCAAGCTTTTTCAGCTATCTCGTCTATATCTAATCTCCTTATTTATGTATAACATATTCTGTAATTTTGTTGTAGTGCCAATCTTCAACTCGTTCCTTATATTCCACACTCTCATATCTCTCACTGCTCGTTCTTTCTTGCTATCTTATGTGTACAATCTCGTACAAGTACTTGAATAAAACACTAAACTACCCGTGGTTGTTGACGTTTCCATAGAGCATGTCCAGGGTCGATGTGTGTAACTGTCAAATTAAATATCTAGCTAGGAGTTCTTCATATTCCGAGCACATTTTGCAACATATATTGTCAACTTGTCTATGCCACAGTCAAACTCAGTGGCGGCTAGTGCTCATTTTTGTTGGTGGGGCCAGACACAAATTTTCGGAAAAATCATGGTTTTCGGTTAGGTTATATTTTAATTTATAAAATAATAAATACACGTTACACATTATTTTTGGTGGGGCCCAGTCCCACTGGCCCTTAATGACGAGCCGCCACTGGTCAAACTCATCAAAAGTTCTTATCCTTCAACCTGTTCTTCTTCTCTTCTTCGAACGCTCCATATCGACAACTTGTTAAACCACTCTTTGTGATTTGTATGTGATCTGAGCCTAAGAGTGATTGTACGCTGTGCAAGTTATGTGCCTAAAAGTAGGCCAGCACATCCAATTTCTGCGACGCTTTTATTTACTAGGTAGCTTCCTAGATCCTTACCTCAGTCGCCTCTTACGACATGCCATGTAGGTTGCAGAGTTACTATTTTTTGCTCCCCGTGAGAGTCCCGGCACCACACGGGTGTATATGAATTATATACTCCATTATATTTTTTTACAGAAACACATCCAATAGAAAGTGATGTCTACATTTTAATTAGAAAAACGGAAAACTAAATTTGTCTCGGGTGTTTTGATAAGCAAAGAAATCGTGATCCATTTTTAAATTGATATTCGGCGTTCACAAATGGCGCAAGTACTTTTTTCTCGCTTATTGCTGCGCATTCTCAATGACATAGTATAGTGGCTACCTGAACACACTAAAAGATGTATACATTTTAAAATCAACTTAACTCTTTCGCCTTTCAGATTCGATATACTGGCTTTTGTATTTTTAAGATGGCGTAAATCTGGTATACTGGTTAATTTAGTATATATTGCAATTTAAACACGTCTAGAAGTAAACAAAATAACGGACTGAAAGATATAATCAACTTATAACTAGGTAAAACACAAAATCACATAGAGTTAAAAGTGGTCGGGTTAACCTATAAATGTTTGCAGAAAGAAGCTGTCAAATGCATTGATTTTAGATTTTATCATTATCAAGTTGTTCTTTCTATCACACCCCCATAGACAATCAGTTTTATAATTAAGATTCATTTTTAGAAACCTTCTAACATAGACAACGAACTTCAGTTTTGTTCTCATTATGTTCTAAAATATCTAAACCTAAAAATCTGAGAATGAAAATTGAAAATCGTAACATACCCTGTAAGGACGTCGTCATCAACCACAGTAAAAGATTCGTTGATTTTCTAGGCATAACGTATACGTGCAGTAGTATATCATTGCTTTATGAACGGTGGAGTATATTTTTACAGTTCGTAAAAATCCAAGGGAACAAATTTGCTTCCAATTTGACTTGCTTTCTAGACTTTCTTCGAAAATGTCCAAACAAGAATAACTGTTTTGCGATACTGTATTTTCCAGATACATAAGATCCTGAATGTCTTATATCTTCTTCTACTTCTTCTTCTTTGCGTTCGTTCTTCGCTGCCAATTGCATCATTCTTATTGTGATATATAATTGATCTTTCACAGGAACGTTTTTACATTGCGTCTAATTATGCGCCTATTGGTGGCGTCTGTGGCTTAGGGGATTGTGACTCGGTCTATTAACCCCGACGTTCTGAGTTCGAATCACACTACGGACAGTTTGGTTGCAAATTGTTTCGCGTGGATTTTAACAAAGGACGATGGTACCACCCGTTCAGAAAGCAATGGCAAACTACTGAACGTAATAATGCCTAGAAAAATCACAGTGTTAAAAAGCTGGGAGTTGATTCGCAAAGTCCTGTAAAGGATATGCATGCAAGTAATTAATGCGCCTATGGCGACTAGACCACACACCGATTTAGAGCCAGCATTTTATTTACTAGGGTAGCTTGCCCTAGGATAGATCTTTTACGATCATCTTTCGCCGTATACCGAATTTCTTATATTTCATTTTGTAACATAATTGGAATTTCAGACTTTTTTTTATTTCTCATTAATTTCGTTTTTGTAATATCAACTTTAAATTCGATTGTTTAAATTGGTTTGGAAAGTGTATCTATTTTGGTATCCTATTATCGGTTGGCTAAAAGACTAATATCGTCTGCACAATTCGCATCTTCTAGTACTGAGTTAAGTGTCCAATTTGCTATGTCCATAAATATCTAATTAGTTTCTCTATGTCATTCTGATATGTAATGGTTAATGCAAAATACGAAATGCATCACGACAGTTTTACAAGTGCGCATGCGTGCCTGTATCGTGTTCGGTTTTCCCTCCAGCTGTATTTCAACTTGTGCGCATTTTGGATAATTAACTCATCTTCCGCAATTCTTTGCTTTAACAAATAACATCGTTATTCCATTTCGATTAAGAAAGTTTCCTGTATGATGGTGGGAGAGAAACTAGAAAGATAGACAGACTGTTCGAAAGGGAAATGCTGTGTTGTAATCTTCTTTATCCTCTGAACTGCTATCCTTCCCTACAAGGAGATCAATAACTTTGACAAAACAAACACAATCTTTGAACTACAAATAACGCTGTGTATTTTTTACTGCGCTTTCACACATTCTAAAACCAGTGTCGGATTAAGCCAACGCGGGGCCTGTAGCAAATGTTACAAAGAGGCCCTAGGTTTTGTATGATAATAAAATAAAACACACAACTTTTACAAACAAACTTTTCTGGATTTAATGTGAGCAAATTTAGATATAACACTAGACAAATCAATTTCTCTAAGTAAATTACATTCAATGTTCATTAAGGTAAGGTTATTTAGAAGATCTTGTCCCATCATGTTCCTTAACTCACTTTTTATACGCTTTAATGTCGAAAAGAACGTTCTCCGGTTGCAAGCGTTTTAGAATTCGGTTCAATAAAATGATCGTTATTTCTGTTTCCAACTTACTCATCTTCAAAACTGGTCCGTACGCCTGATTACGACAATCTAGCTTTTGATCTATGTTATTTGAGATGTCATTAAAAACGTATTTGATAGTTTTACAAGCTAAACATTTTCTGCTCTAGACGCGGGGACTCCAGAACCGCGGAACCCGTAGCTTTTGCTACTTCTGCTATAGAGTTTATCCGGCACTGCCTAAAACATATTGGTTTTCCTAGTTAACGACTCTATTATTTCTCGGAGACACAGCGAAAGATAGTGAGTGAGAGAACAAAAAAGGCTCACTGATTTACTCTATTAAATAACAATATCATAATTTGTATACAAAGTATACCGACAGGACATCTTTGCGGTTTGACTTACTCTCCGCTCCTCGTGGAGCATAGGGCCTAAACAGTTGTTCACCACTTTTGTCGTTCTCTGGTTATTTTCTTTATGGCCTCCCAGGATAGTCAAGAATTCTTGGAATGTGTATTGCCTGACATACAAACTAATTACAAGACTCAGACAGTGCTGTATATTTTCTCAGTATGCTGCAAGTCTTCGAAATGCCGCCCATTAAATGTTGTTTCCTTAAAATAACCTTTACTTTTACTTTTTATTTTGCTGCTTATGCCGACCCCTTTAGCGTGCCGCCTGATGCGGCTGCCTCTCTGTACGGCACGGGCCAGATAAGACTGCATATACAAGATGTGGAATATTAATAAATATATCTGGTTGAATGAACTATGTCCATGTTCTTTAGTTGCGGGAGTGAGGTGTTGGAACGACTCGGAGTTAGCTTGCACGAGCTGTTCTCGTGACAAGGAACCAACGACGTTCCGACAGGTCAGTAGTTTCATTTTGGGTTCGAGTTATTTTGGTGGGTTTTTTTTTGGTTCCATGTTGTTCTATGCTCATGTTTTCACAGTTTCACATACCTGTCTGTAATCTAGATAGCTTTACACAATACACAGACTACAGAAATGTTTCTACCAACAGTCTTTTATCAAGCAAAGGATTCCGTGTTATCAGTTGTCAGTTACATGAAGACTATTATCATAGCACTCTGAACACATCCATAAGTGCTCCGGTCTCCGCCTCAAGAAATCCAGCAGAATCTAGCGACACAACACGCCATTTCAATGTTGATTAATCAATCTCTTTGAATATTTGTTGGTTTGTCGTTCTTTTCGGACAGCGCCAATATCGACGCTCATCTCTCTCAATCTGGTCAGCGAGAGGGATTCACAACACTGTAAGTCCTCTGTTCGGAAAGACTCTCTCAATGCGTGAAGAATGTCATTTCGATCTATGGCAGCTCCCTCTGATATCGTAGATTGGCTGGGCCAATCTATCAGCTCGTTCATTATCCCTAACTCCTGTGTGCCCATGGACAAAAATGAAAGGAATTTCTCTGATCAGTGTCTGTACTAGTACACCCACTCAGTTTCGTCTCACCATCCCGTGTCTTGCATTAGTTACTTGATATAATCCTTTTAGTTGAAAAGGTTTTTGGGGTTTTTTTGGGTGCTTTATAAAAATCTACCTTATTCGCTTTTTTATATTTCTCTCTTAGATATATGTTTGGCATTTCTTTCGTTATTATAAAAATGTCATTATTTTCACTACTCTCTAAGCTTCTACAACTTTCTTATAATCCCTCCTCTCTAAACTCCCCACCCCATTTCCAATGAATGTAGTCTGCACGAAATACAAGTAGGTTTTCTTCCAATGATAGGATACTCTTAGTTCGATATTTAGAATGAACGACCACGCTGTTTCAAATTATATGTCTACTAATGTCAGGCTCTACATAACAGTCACGTAGTTGGTCGTTTATAACTGCCGTTTTATAACTTCTTGTTTGTTCTATGTATGACCAGTTCGCAACTTGAATCTGTGTCAATAATAATAAGAAAATCTACTGTAAAACTGTTTCAAGGAGGAGAAATTTAAACAATAAGTAAGACATGCACGAAAAACAGATAAAGCAATGTCTCTACGCAACACAATCAGACAACACGGGATACCAAAACAAAATGATGTTCATGTATGGAACACAGCTTAAGCATATTTAAAAAATGCTAACGGCAGAATCTTGGAAATGTTCAAGTAAAAATAATGAAAATGTGTGACAAAATTAAACAAGAAATAAATGTGAAAACTAGAAATAGTTCTTTAAATTATTTTAAAATTTAGTTGAGCATTAGAACGACGGAATCAGTATTCTTCTTCTTTCGTTCTCACTAGATTGGATTTCGGATTCTTAAAAAGCAGCCTTTGCCTCAGATTATCAGAACACGCCATACAGTTTTCTTCTGCGTTCTCACTAGATTGGGATTTCGGATTCTCTAATAAAGGCAGCCGTCTGTCTCAGATTATCAGCAACGCCATATAGTTTGTCTTCTGCGTCCTCACTAGATTGGGATTTCGCGGATTCTCTAATAAAGGCAGCCGTTTGCCTCAGATTATCAGCCCGCCATACAGTTTGTCTTCTGCGTTCTCACTAGATTGGGATTTCGGATTCTCTAATAAAGGCAGCCGCCTGCTTCAGATTATCAGCCACTTCATACAGTTTGTCTTGGACGCTGGTGTAAGTGGGCCACCTCTCTTCTCAAGTCTGCATACTGGGGGCAGTTCTGTAGGATATAGTTCCTATGATTTCTACTTCCCCGTTTGGCCGACCTCTTCCAGCAGTAAGTTTTGGCCACCATCGTGATGGTAGGTCTGACATTATTACTGCGTGGCTAAATCTCCTAGGCAGATTGGTGACCGTAGAATCCGTTATCCCATTCCTCATTGTGATGGGTCGTTACACCATGTTATGCGCCTTACGGCTGGTGTATCCGTTGTCTGCAAGCATTTGTTTCGGGTTAGCATTCTCTAGCGGACACGTGCATCCGATTTCAGCCGAACCTCCATAGTCGCCTCTTACGACATGCGTGGCAGGTAAGTGGTTCTATTCTTTACACCCCAACTTTGGGCCCCGGTAACCACTCGGTCGATCAAGAAGTATAAGGATGTAGGACGTGGTGTTAAAGCGTCGCAATGCCGTCTGCCCAGCGTGTTCGTAGCGCGTTGGACTACGGGTGACTATCCCTCTGTGTGTGCGGGTTCAATTCCGCGGGATGGCAGAAAAGCCAGATTCCCCAGATTTACGGTGTTCGTGGCAGCGAACCGAAGGGTTACGATGTCCATGCACCGAGCCGAAGAGCTGAAAAAGCTCAAGTGCTTCTGGAAAAAACAAAAAAACGTCACAATGTACCATTTAAAGATATAAAACGATCTTCAATAGCAAATCGACTTCGGTCATTAGAGGAACAGGATTGCATAGAGATGTGACATGGATGTCACAAGTTCCTAAATAATGTGTGAATAATTAAAGTGAATGACTACATGAGTAATCTAACGTTTGCGTATGTATACCACGCAGATTTGACAGAAACGACAACTAAGCTCCTTGTCATTTTCACCTATAAAAGACATAATTACAACGCTCGCAAAGAGTTTAGTTTAGTCGTCGGATCATCATCTCTGCACATCGAATCAATTAGTCCATAAGTGATTCGTTCTTTTTCTCACTAGATCTCTCAACGTGTGGCGACTAACGACACCAGTTTCATGTTGGTTTACTATTCTTCTTTGACTTCCAGTATAGTGCTATTGTCTAACTACACCACATTAAACTTGGTATTCTTCTGGTTAATGTTGTAGATTCAACACTGTTACTTGAATCGTTTAAAAGGCCTCTCTCCCTCATGGAATTCATAATATCAGCCTGGTCCATTGCTCGCCCGTGTTTTACAGCAGCCATACCTGCAAGCTTATCGGCAAGTTACAGCTGCATTCAATGGCACAAAAATAAAACTAATTTTTGTCAGCCTAGACTTATTCAGCAACTCCATCCATTGTCTCCAAGCCCAGCCTGTTTCAATCTTCCTGCGAACACTCATTGAGTCACTGAGAACATGCAAGGATAAGTATGACTCAGCCAGACAGCCCATCGCATTAGTTACTGCCATGAAAACCACAGTGAGACTGCATATAGTCATGGCAAAACCAACACTGTCTTGCTCGTATGTAAATGATGGAATAAAGCTCGCAATTGATAGCATAGATAACGGTGCAGGAGAAAACAAAATTCACACAATTAAAGATGGACATTAAAAACAAAACAAACATTACTTCAACTTCTGTACTAGGGATGAAAAAACATGCAAAATCTGCAATGATAATAAATGTTAATTGTGCGTGATTCGACAAACATTCCATCTGTCAACATAAGATTCATATTCGTTTACGGACCAAGATTCCATGAATGTATACAATAAATTTCTTGTCTGCTAGCCACTTAAAGAAAAAGTAGCTCTGAAAACAATAAATACAAAATACCAATTTGTCATGAAATCGTCTGTCTACGTTTCCTAGCAACGAGATGATGAAAATAAGGGCAGTAACCGCTATTGACGTGTGTTATACTTGAACCTTGAAATTGACTGTTAATTACTACGACTCAAAAATGGCGGTATTCTATAAAAACTATTGTTAAGAAATATTTTCAAACCGACGTTGTTCCCATAGTTAGACTATCATATATATAAGAATAAATATATGTAGAGCAGTGGTTATGCCCTTGATTTGCCCGCGTGCCCAGCGTGTTCGTAGCGCGTTGGACTACGGATGACTAGTCCTCTGTAAGTGCGGGTTCAACTCCGCGGACTGGCAGAAAAGCTACAGGTTCCCCAGATTTACGGTGTTCGTGGCATCGAGCCGAAGTGTTACGATGTCCATGACACCGAGCCGAAGAGCTGAAGGCTCAAGTGCTTCTGGATGGGGGAAATGCCCTTGATTAATGGAAAAGATTGTTTATATTCAATCCCCAGCTGGAATGCAAATAATCCAACCGTAAATGACTCTAAGATCAGAACGGTCAAGTACCAGAGAGTTGAGTTCAATTGAAACACTGAGAAATAAAAACGATTGAACTGATGTTGATCATATCACGTCTGTCCCTGGTCAAAGAGAAACACGGGACAAACAACACATTCTCCATTACACTAACAAGACGGGGTCTTTGTAGCGTAGAGGTTAGGCGCACGCCTCTCGTTACAAATATACTCGGTTCGCTTCCTCGTGAAAGCCTTCTAGATATTTTCAAAAGATCTATGATCATCTCAGTGTAGCTGAGATCGAGTTCCTAGTCCTATCGGAGATGGATGATAAAACGTAAGTCCCGTCTTCAATTTGAGCACGTAAAAGAACACTTGGCAGTTCAAAATTGAGAAGAGCAGGCTGGAAAGCCGCTGCACGGGAAAAATTCATTAGGAAAGTTTAAAAATAAAACTCCTACAAAATATTTTCAGTATCTTCTAAATTGCATCGGGGACCCTGGCCGGTGCTACGGACTTCGTGCACTGCC
Source organism: Arion vulgaris (assembly GCA_020796225.1). Taxonomy (NCBI): domain Eukaryota; kingdom Metazoa; phylum Mollusca; class Gastropoda; order Stylommatophora; family Arionidae; genus Arion; species Arion vulgaris. The sequence continues at coordinate 13,137,253 of CM036757.1, forward strand.
GTTGAGATCTTCCTGTGTAAGAAAGAGATCGGAGAAAATATGGTAACTCACCGAAGTGCAATAATTATGGTCATATCAATCAATCAATCAATCAATCACTAACAAGATTCTTCAAAACTGGTTCTTCTCTGACTTAACTCTGTCACAGAAAGCTTCGTCTTGTCACTTTAATAAACATCCATTCGTGTCAGATTCACTAGATAATGCATGTACGTTGATTCTAGTTTGATTCTGTCTTTTCTGTTCTCTAATCATGTTTTATTTCGTCTTCCTATACAGAATGTTCGTCCGATCATTTCTGAGTTTTTTTCGATAACCTGGTTCTTCTTCTGTTTCGAACCACAGGAATTATTAATTTTCACTCTTTTTCCTATAGTACAATGGGGGGAGCACACGAGCTTTCTTTAAAACTCAGAAACCTCCAACAGCTCCAGACGTGTAGTAATATGCTTAGTCACAGCCAACTCTAGATAACTAGGCCAGACAACTGACTTAGCATTTTGTGTTGATTTTAAAATAGTTCATAAGTACGGTTCCAACTTCACTGCAACGGGTCACCCCATAATTGCTCCGTTCCTGTGCCAATGAAAATCACACGAAATGCTAACAACTGTGAAATGTTTCCTGTGTGAACTAATTTTATAGCTAGCTCAGATGACAATGATTTTAAAATGAATTCCTCTATATATACCAATACTGGAATGCGAGGTCACGTGGTGTAGTTGGGGTCTGATTTCCCATAATTCTTACGTGAGTCCGAAGGCCCATAAGTTTATAGTTGGCTCTGGCTTAGTACTGCCGAGGCTCCTACTCAGGTGGTAAGATTAAGGACTGTCTAAGGGACACAATTGAGGGAGTAAAACAGACATGAGGGCGATGACTATCTAAATGTACTGTTAACTTCCAGCGTGGATCAATTGAGCTATTTTTCCATTCATCTCTGAGCTCAATGAAGGTGAGTACGAGTTTATAGTTATATCGGAGACGGACGATAAAACGTAGGTTATGTATTCAAAATGGCATGATAGGGGAACCTTCAGCAGCTGAAAATCTATAAGAGTATACTGGAAAGTGGCTGCACAAACAATGTTTCTAAATTACTACAAATTTGTATCTATCTCAAAATTAATATGAAACCCTCGACAATGCTACTGAGTTCGTGCGCTGCAGCTGAGATCATTCTCTGTAATAAAGGAATCGGAGCACACATAGTTATTGATCAAAGTGCAATGATGGTGGCAGGGCCGTGCGGTATATTTTCTCAGTATGATGCAAGTCTTCGAAATGCCGCCCCTTACATGTTTTTTTTTCTTAAAATAACCTTCAATTGTAATGTTGATTTTGCTGCTTATGCCGCCCCCGCCCCTTACGGAACCGCCTGATGCGGTCACTTCGCTGCATCATAGCACGGCACGGCCCTGGATGGTGGTTCTACCAATCAATCAATCAAGATATCAGAAAACAAGAATAAAACAAGTTTATTTCAAAATGTTTATAGCTAGCTCAGATGACAATGATACAAATTCAAACCGACAAGACTTTGACAGAAAACAAGAATAAAACAAGTTTATTTCAAAATGTTTATAGCTAGCTCAGATGATAATGATTCAATTTCAAACCGATAAGACTTCGAGGCGGAAACCACATACTAGATTCTTCTTGAGTTGTCAATAAAAAAATATTTGTCAACGTCTCCGTACATCTTTCTTTTTTTTTAAAAAAAACTATTTCATGTCATTACTTTGTACTCTTGAGAAGAATCTCCGAAACGAATTCTGAAAGTCAGCATTTCAACAATTTGTACCTGTCACTAATACCGCGTTAAGTGTCAAAATGTGTACAGAGCTAAGTACGTTAAAGTTAACAATCAAATATACACTAGTCTGGTTATCTTCCGCTGACTGTCATTATTCAGATCTCTTGATATTATAGTGACAGAAAATGATGAATAATAATTTCGTTGGAACGACGTAATACGCAGAACAGGAATAAAGAAAATATACGAACAGAAAATGTGAAATGTGACGGTACAGGACAAAAATAGAACATCATGAGAACAGATGTCACAAAATGAGAAATGTCATCCTAATTGTTACACTTTTACCACTGAAGAAATAACTCGAAAAGGTGTACATATTCTGAGGAAGTATATATACATATATATATATATATATATATATATTTATATATAGGTGGTCTGGTTCAACTCCGCATTGAGCGTGGAATTTTTCCCGATCGCGACGGCTCTCAGGTCGACCCAGCCTCAACTGGGTACCAGACATGCTCTGTGAAAGTAAAGGCGGCCGGCGTGATGCTGACCACATCACCATCGTGTGCCGACGGTCAATGAAAAATACAGGCCTAACACTGTATTGCCTATATACCACGAGGTAGGAAAGGGTTCCTTTACTTTACTTTTATATATATATATATTCCGCTGGTACTCTTATACGTAACATAGGGTTTGCAAGTAATTTATCCATACCGCAACTCGTTCAATGTCTGGACAACTCGTTCAATTTCTACTATGGCGAAACACGTAATAACAAAGTACTGTAGTTTTGCAAAATACAAAAACAATGATAATACACAGCAACGTTTCGACCAAAAGGTCTTTATCAAGCAAACGATACAACAAAAGTGACGAATGTCACAGAACACTACATATAGACTTTGACAAAGTTATTACAACGGTTAAAAAATAAATGAAAATATGTGACGAGTAACGAAATAAAAACAGAAAAACTAGAAGTGGAAAAAGAAGTGGAGTCTCCATCAATATTGACATCAATTTCTACTATGGAATTGAGACCGACATTATTTTGGTTAAAAGTTGTAACAAATACAGACTTGTAGAATAAAACGAGATATTATTTACTGATTAAATGGAGAGGGAATAAATGTGTGCATGAAATACTATCAGTAAAAACATTCCAGCAATATAACCAAACAACACACACCTAGAGCACCAACAATACACGCTAGAGCACCAAACAACACATGCCTAGAGCACCAAACAAAACACGCCTAGAGCACCAAACAAACACGCTAGAGCACCAACAACACATGCCTAGGCACCAAACAACATGCTAGAGCACCAAACAACACATGCATAGAGCACAACAACACAGCCTAGAGCACCAAAACAACGCTGGCACACAACACACGCCTAGAGCACCACAACACGCCTAGGCAAAACAACACCGCCTAGAGCACCAAACAACACACGCCTAGAGCAAACAAACATGCCTGAGCACAACAACACACGCCTAGAGCACCAAACAACACATGCCTAAGCACCAAACAACACACGCCTAGGCACAAACACACATGCCTAGAGCACCAAACAACACTGCCTAGCACAACAACACATAGAGACCAAACAACACACGCCTAGAGCAAAACAAACATGAAACAAAAACAAACAACAAAACGAGGGAAAAAAACATAATTATTGTGTAGTAGGATGAAACAAACGAGGTTTCATTGGTGGAAGTTATAGAAGACGGCCTAAAATAGACATGTGGGCGTCTGTAGCTTATGCGGTAGTCAGCTCGATCACAACCCAAGCGTACCTGGTTCAAACTCGGTGGAGGGCAAGTTTGGAAGCAAATTAGGTCCCGTAGATTTTTACCGTAGCCTCCGGCCACAAAATGTCGACTAGCTCAGTCGATAAATCGACAATTCCTGCTTAATGGGGGCTGGTTTTTGTATGTGTTTGATAGAATAATGTAATCTTTTTTGCAATTTTACTAAATTATGTTAGTCTATGGTTATTCATGGATGAAAAATATGAATAATACTGATATTACTTAGCTTTAAACTGAATTTGTAACATAATATAACCTTGATTTAGCACATTGTGCTGTTTTTAAAATGAAGCTTTCTTTAACTATCACTACTGGAATGCGAGGTCACACGACGGTTGTAGTCTTATTTTCTAGAATTTTTCCTAAGCCCGCCGGCCTTATGTTATCGGAGACCACGATTTTTATGAGAGGTAAAAATAAACCTTCCCGTTCAGAAATCAATAGCAAACTACTGAACGTATGAGTGGTGCCTAGAAAATCGGCGACTCGTTTACTGTGGCTGATGGTGACGTCCGTCAAGGATATGCCAGGCTATAATAGTGATCAACCACTGCAGCGTGCTAGGCTTGGAACATTGTGACTTAGCCACTGTGTGTTTAAATGGTTCAATCACTGGGCAGGTCAGACAAGCTACAGATTCAACCAGTACGGTGTTTCTGGACCGATACTGAAGGTTACGATTCCTGTCACAGACCTGAAGAGCTGAAAATCGGCTTCGATCGGGAAAATAAAAATAGTGATCAACAACTGCAGGCTTGTCTATGTGAACATTTCTTGCACGACTGGTGATCTTTAATGGGGAATATCGATCACATGCGCTTCTCAAATAGTTTTAATACTAGGAATCTTCAAAGAAGATTTCAGACAACACTACAAAGAGGTGGAAGAGGCTGAATTGTTTCATTATGATAAATCTAGCATTTTAGAATGTAATGTTTAGTGTCTGTGATCTCAACAAACACTACTTACTAAACATATGATCAAATCCCATCAAATGCATTCCGAGTGCTTACTATTTACATCTATTCTATATTCTCTTCGTGTCCCGAGTGACACATAAGACTTGCACATAAGACTTCCACTATTGCCGTTCTGCTGCCTTTCTACCAACCGTTTCCTACGTCAGGCCACATTCCCTCTCCACCGTTCTTCGCCATGTTTCCTTTCGACGTCCATGCCTTCTCTTCCCATCCGCTGTCCATCTGAGAGCTGTCCTAGCCAATGCCCCACTGGCATACGACATACATGTCCAAACCACCTCCATCTTTGTCTCTTAATGATGGTCTCCAAGGATACACTAACTATTTACATGCACTTATAAAACTATTGACAACCATTTCTGGAAGTGTGAGCGTTTCGTCATATCAAGAATATACAGATTTCTTCTCTACAAAAAAAAAAAAATAACTGGAACATATTATAAAGGTACAAAAAGAAAACGACGAAAAAAAAAGACGGTGAAGAGTTATGAAAAAATGGATTTCGAAAAAGAAAAAAAAGAGATTATGTCAACAAAAAAAAGAAGATGAAGAAGAACGAAGAACCACCACAAAAAAAGAACGAAGAACAACCAGACACAAAAAAACAACGGCTACAAGAACAAGAATAATCAAAAGAACAATCAGAATTAGAAAAGCAGGAAGAAAATGAAGTAGAAGACGAAAAAGAAAAAATTAAAAAGTCGACGAAGAAGAAAAACAAGACAAAGAAGAAAGAGACAAGAAGGAGATGAACAACAAAACAACAGTAAAATTAATCTAAAGAAACACACACAAAATAAATCGATGAAAAGAAAGAAGAAATAGTAGGGGGAGAAGGGAATGGATAAAACAAGAGACAGATGAAGAAGTATTAGAATATGAATAAAAAATAAGAAAGAAATAGAAGATGAAAGAGATTAGCTTAGAAGGTTAAAGAGATTAGCTTAAACTATTCACTTTAAACATATACCGAAACAAAATAAAGTCACACAAAATGTGTTCATATCCAACATATATAAGATTCAATTCTTTGCAATTCTCAACATCATCAAATAGCTTGACCTGGGCAGAACTTTGCCACCAAAACAGTCCTCCGGAATTTCTCTCTCATAGGCCAGATGTCCCGCCTCTGCAGCCGTCATGTTCAAACCATCAGTTACATCCTGAATCCATCTTCTCCATGAAATCGGATGTGCTGTCTACTTGTAGGCGCATAACTGGCACAACTTACAATCACTCTAAGGCTCCGATCACATACAAATCACAAAGAGTGGTTAAAAGTGGTCGATATGGAGCGTTCGAAGAAGATCTGGGTCTGAATTCGATGATCGTCTGCTGTTTTCGAAGACGCAAATAACAATAATGATAACGACAACTGAACAATGTAACGGAACAAAGTCATATATGTTTTATGGTGACAACATAATTATCTGCCGAAGTTGGAGAATGAAGTTATTTCATAATTAGTAGCATTTTGGAACTCGACATTTTTTTTCTTTCAAACAGCACAAGAATGTAATTTCATAATGTTGGCGCCAAGCACCCTAATCGTATTACATAATGTGTCTGAATATTTACATTACTTGAGAAGAAGATTCAGACTGGTTGGAAATTGGCAGAAAAGATGATGTGAATATATTTGTAATTTAAAATAACTTGTATAAATGTAATAGGGAAGATAAGACTGCAGTAAAATTATGTACCAAAGTAGAAATATTGAAATATGAAGGAAGGTAGTTTTACAAAACACAAAAATAGGGTAAGACGACGTTTCGACAGAAAGGTTCTTTTTAAGCAGTCTTTCTCTAGTTGTGGAACTGCTGCCTGGTTGTAGACCATTGTCGTTGTCTTCTGTGTTTGTCCTGCACTTCTCGGGTAGCTGATTTCTGCACCTTTTTCACGTTCTAGCAGCCCCATCTATCCATCTTTCCTTTCCTTGGCATTTCTCTTTCCTTGGTATTCCTCTTCCTTGGCATTTCTCTCCTTGGTATTCTCTTCCCTTGCATTTCTCCTGGTATTCCCTTCTGGCATTTCTCTTTCCTTGGTATTCTCTTTCCTTGGCATTTCTCTTTCCCTTGGCATTTCTCTTTCCCTTGGCATTTCTCTTTCCCTTGGCATTTCTCTTTCCCTTGGCATTTCTCTTTCCCTTGGCATTTCTCTTTCCCTTGGCATTTCTCTTTCCCTTGGCATTTCTCTTTCCCTTGGCATTCCTCTTTCCTTGGTATTTCTCTTTCCCTTGGTATTTCTCTTCCCTTGGCATTTCTCTTCCCTTGGATTTCTCTTGCCTTCTCACGATGACAGGGTGAAGCGTAAAGAAAACATGATCAGGTGGCTTTATAATCTATCTGCCTAAACTGATGATAACGAAGACAGCGTAGAATACAAAGACATGATCAGACAAGTTTATAATCTGTCTTCAGTCTGTCTAACCTGAAAATAATGAAAATGTACAGTAGAAAGGTCTGATCAAAAGGCCTTATAACCAATTTGTTTTGGATCTAACATCATGTGCAGAAGAAGACAATAAGATAAGATATGATGTCCCTCTCCTGATTTACTTAGTAAAATGTAAATGCCCATTAGCCTTTTTAAACATTAAAGTATGAAATACCTGTCACTTCACACATTTCTACCCACCTTGTGAGCAGAAGGTAGAAGGGCTAATACTATTCCTCACGTGAAACGTCGAGTGTAAGATTGAACTCACAACCCTCATGTGTCCGAGTCGATAGGCGAACGCATATGCATTACGCTAGTTCGCCCCACCCTAAGCTACTAAGTTAATTGCATATCCTTTACAGGACTTTGTGAATCATCACAGCTTTTAATGCTGTTTCTGATTTGATTTTTCTAGGCATTGTTACGTTCAGTAGTTTGCCATTACTTTCTGAACGGTGGTGCCAACATCCTTTGTAAAAATCCACATGAAACAATTTGCAACCAAACTGTTCGCAACGTGATTCGAACTCAGAACGTCGGGGTTAATAGACCGAGTCACTATCCCCTAAGCCACAGACGCCATCCCCTAATTTACTACTTACCTATATTTGGGTGCTTCAACAGTCTGCATATCCGAGCTTCTCTCTCCAATTTTTGATGATCTGGAAATATAGCAAAACAGTTTGTTTTTATGGGGAAAATACATTTAATAATTATATATTTTTCTTTTCAAAGAAACAACACAGTGCTACTTATTGCTGAACAACCCGTTCTTTGCAACATCAGTAACCAATACAAATGTCAAACAACATAAATACAATGAATGTATATCAATACATATCAGAGTCCTAATAAAGACGTAAATAAAGAATAAATGATCCAGAAAAACTTAAAATCAAAGAAAACTGGCTGATGCTACAAATAAGAAAGAGAAAATTAAAATATTTTGGACTTATAAAGAGAGATGAAAGACTGGAAAAGACCATCATGGAAGGAGGCGTACCGGCAAAGAGAAGAAGAAGAAGACCAAGGAGAAGATGGAGTCAGAATGTAACTGATGGTTTGAACATGACGGCTGCAGAGGCAGGACATCTGGCCTATGAGAGAGAGAAATTCTGAAGGACTGTTGGGGTGGCAAAGTTCTGCTCAGGACAAGCTTTTGATGATGATGATGATGATGAATAAAGACGTAATACAGATCAAATGTGTTTACTATTATAGCCATTCTGTCATCCTTTCTACGCCGACAATATTTTTTATTAACTTTAACTAGTTCTTCACTTTAGTTACAAGAGTGAAAAATATTGTATTGATCCGAGTGTTGTGTGTTTATTAAACTTACATATTTATGTTCTTTTCCAAGGGTAACGACCAAATGCGCGAGAGACTGCAGCTAATGCTGTTTCACACGCGAGTTTGAAAATGAGATAAAGCTAAATCAATAAGAGAAGAGAGAGAGAGAGAGAGAGAGAGAAAGATAGAGAGAAAAGGAAGAAAGCTCATAAAATACTAGGTAAAAGGTGGGAGGAGTATCATGGCAACTTTAAGGGAACCAAGTGAATCTAAAGGGTCTAAAGGCGAGGAATGGACTCCTTCGCGTTAGGTTTGTCTATATGGTTCCGTCCCTTTCGACAGAAATGGTTCACCATCTGCCGAGACTGTTGCACAAAGCATGAAACCCGTAACTCCAGCAACATTCCTATAGATCTCATGAAAAAAGTACACTTGACTCAGTCCAGATTCGAATCCAGCACCTTCAGAACAGGCAAAAGTCTAACCACTTCTTCATAGATAGCACCGAATCACGTGAATAAGTAAAATAAATAGTAGGAGTACTCTTCTAGTCCCTATGAAACATAAAGATGTGCAGTTGGAAAGATACTTCACAGCTCCTTGGCAACTGTTAAGTCTGATGACTGTTAAATTCTGCAAAAAATTATAAATATACAATGGAATGATTTCAGGAGATGTGATGAAATGATAGAAATGCGTGGCCACTCATTAGAATCAACTGTTATAAGAAATATAAGTATGAGTTATGTTGTTCGTACTCTAAGTAGAAATAATCAAAGTATTGCAAAACAAGACTTGAAGTGGAAGAAATTGTTCAAGATAAAAAGGACACGACAGAGAATCCCCTAAAAGAACTTTATTGAGAGAGGAGAGAAATATCGGAAGAGATATTGAACGAGTGGACCAGGAAAGAACGATATAGGTAAACTGCCTGTAAACCCTATGCAACGTTTAACAAGAGGAACACAATACAATATCCAACACTTTACATTTTAACGTCATGACATGCTTTGGGCCTGGGATTACCGTGAGCTTTTAAGTGGCACATCATGTCAGCTAATCATGTTTCAGATTGCCTGAACAGATTGCATTGGCATCAGAATATTGTAATTTCTTTTGGACTCCAATATACATGTTATTGTTCTCTTTTATTGTAACTTTGTAAAAATGAGACAGAACATGAGACAAATATCCCACTGTGCCCCATTCATTTATTGCACATTCCTTGTTTACCACACAGTGTCTTGAAAATTGCTTTTTGCTTCTCTTCTTGGCTTAAGAACTTATTTTTAACTGTTCACTCTTTCTTTATTTATATCTATTTATGTTTCGTTTTCTTTCTGTCAAGCACGCCACTATATCTTGGAAAAACTACATTTCCTGTGAAATGCGTAGAAGGGATGTCCTTGTATCCATGTAAAGACTACACTCAAATTGGCAATGGTTCTAGAGCTAAAGACTATGCATGGGATGCTTTTTCTCCTTTTAACGATCGATATTTTTAAAGGTAAGCTCGAAAGCTAATTATATTTCTTGTGCACGACCTGCACTTAGTTTCTGTTTAGATACATACTGAAATGTCACGTAAGAGTTGCGCATGTAGTTTTGCCAATGGCAAAATAATAAGTATGGAAGCAAAGAAACTAAGCAATTATTGCTTTTTCTTCAAACGCTCTTTTGTAAACACATTAACTACGCTCATAAATGTGACGGTCTGTCTCGTGCATCTCTTGTCGTCATCGGTAGAAATACTTGCTAACAAGAAGAAATATCAGGAGGTGATATTCAAACTGAGACCTGGTCACTGCAAACTCAGCAGGTATAAGCACAACAAATGAAGATTTGAGTCGAAGGTCGTGGGTTCGAATCCGGACCGCGCCGTTCTGTTCACGAGTGCAGTTTTTTCCAGAGACCCCTAGGTTTGTTGCTGGAGGTACGGTGTTCGTGCTTTGTGCAATACTCTCGGCAGGTGGCGTGCCATTTCTGCGGAGAGGACCGAGCCATATGGGGTAAAACCAGGGACAATGAAGTCAATCCTTCGGCTTTAAAACACTTTTAAACGAAGATTTATGTGGTATGGTCGAGAATCAAACACTGGAACGATTGTAAGTATTAGGTGTTTAGTCTGAACATGTCAGACAGTGTTGTCTTCGTGGTAGAGAGAGAGAGAGGGGGCAGAAGATATACTAGCAAACTTATCATTGGTACGGTTAGCAGGTGAACTTTGGGGTGGCTGTTGCAGTGGAGGACAGAGCACGAATAGGAATGTCCAATGTTCCATGGCGTGGATTGTATAACATAATATAACAACGAACTAAATAGAGGACGGAAAGACATGTGTTCATATATGGAAAAAAAAATAAACCGGCCAATGCTATCAGCCAAACGACAGGAGCAGAGCATCGACGTGATAGCCCAGATGATAGACATATAGACCAGAAGGAGACTTGTCGCATATCAAACCAAATGTAGTTCTGTGAACTTTATGAGGGGAAGAGACACCAGGACAGACCACTGCTCAGATATAAAGATGTCTGCAAGGCCTTAATGAAGAACTTTTCTATAGTTCCCAGCAAATAAGAAAAAACTAGCTGATGACACCGAGTTGTATGGAAGGTGATATTGCGCAAGGGCGCAGAGTTTTTTTTAGAAGAGACTTATGTATGAGCTGAAAAAAAAGAGAGAAAAGCGAAAATTCAGAGGTTGTAAAAGTAAAACACTTGCTAATTGACCATCTGTAAAGACCACAAAAGTCATATATAGACCAGGTGTTGATATTTCTTGCTTACTTATCAGTAAAAAAAATATTTTATTAACTTGTCAAACACATCAATCTTTTTTACACTATTACACGATAACTATACCTTAATGATGTTGTTGCTGTGTGTAAAATAGAAACATTATATATATATATATACATGACAATATTGTTATAGTTTTATGACTTTGTTGGTTGAGTTGTAAGATTGGCTGGTATGGCCACAGTATCCGAAGGGCTGCAATGGACCGAAATGACATTCTTAACGCACTGAGAGAGTCTTTTCGAACAGAAGAGTTTCAGGGTTGCCAGCCCCACTCGCTGACCAGATTGAGAGAGATGGGTGTCAAGATTGGTGCAGCCCGTAAAGAACGGCATACCAAATATACAAAGAGACTGATTAATCAACATCGGACTGGGGTGTTGGGCCGATGGACGCTGCTGGATTTGTTGAGGAACTATACTATTATGTAAATAGAGAAAATGAACACTGTGATCGGAGCACCTATGGACATGTCCGGAGTGCTATGATGATAGTCCTATGATAAGTGATAACTGATACAAGAACTGTTCCGTTAAATGAAAATAAATAAACATTACCATCACAATAAAATGTATTTTAGTTTGCATACATACGAAGGTAAAATTTAAAAATGTGCTTTGCATTAGCAATATTGCAACAATCACACGGAACTGTTAGTACGACATTCTACAGACCAAAACGGGTTTGCCCAAAACGGGTTTTAATTATTTTGGATTACAGTGTTTCTACCCCACAATCAGATTTTGAGTTCATATTTCTCTAGTTGGAATGAAAATTGTGACATATCCTGTACAGGACGTAGTCTTCAACAACAATAAACGAGTCGTCGATTTTATAGGTACCACTTATACTTTCAGTAGTTTGCCATTGCTTTCTGAATTTCTCTAGAGTTGCCCCGTAGTAAATTGACCAGACACTTACTTTAGCTATAGAATTATATCAAGCAGTTTGTAATCAAGCAGTCACTATATGCAGATCTCCCTCCTCGTGGACCATATCGATTACTTCGCTTAGTATAAACAGCATTGCACCTATCAGTAAATCTTGATAATCGAACAATACATATTATTATTCGTTCCGGACATATGCGTGACAATCGTGTTCAGATATGATCTGTAGGAATTGATATATGATGTGGACTATTGTAGACGGATGTTTGTATGAAGGATTCTCTCTCTCTCTCTCGGTCCCCGCCTAGACTGATGAACCAGATTTTATCATGAATGCTACCGTGGTTTTAAAGGACTCCGTTCCTCCGTACAGCTTCTCGTGAAGCTCTGTGTTTATGGGCCAGGTTTCTTTTCTTAGGCCTGCTATCAATTGGCAGTATGAAATATTCAAAACTGTTTATAAAATTAGAGAGGAATAGGGGTACGTATATGTTCCCAAGTTCTCTCTCTCTCTCTCTCGATCCCCTCTTAGGCTGACGTGCCAGATTTTCTCATGAATTATGCTGTTGTTTTTTTGGGACTCCGTCCCTCCGTACAGCTTTACATTATTTTCGGGGCAGGTTTCGTTTCTCAGGCCTTCTAGCAATTGGCAGTCTTGCAGTATGTGCTCTGCCGTCATGTCCACCTTTGTTCCCAAGCTCAGTGTTAATATGAATGAGAACAGCAATAGAATGACTATAAAAGGTCAAAAACCCTAATAAAGAGAAAATCTGCAGTAGACTAAAAGATAAACACTGGATATAATTATGGAAAAGACTTCATTAAAGAATTCCGAAGAAAATAAAAAGTTCATTATTTTTCGCCAACGAAAACGGACACTTACATAGAATAGGAATAAGTCAAATAGCTCACCGCTAATGTCAACAGAAGGATACGATTAATTGATTGATTAATATGACCATCATCATTGCACTTCGGTGAATAACCATATGTGCTCCCATCTCTTTCTTACACAGGAAGATCTCAGCGGCAATGCACGAACTCCGTAGCACCGAAGTAATTTAGAAGATGGTGAAAATATTATGTAGGAATTTTATTTATTTCTCTTTCTAATGAATTGTGCACGGGCAGCGGCTTTCCAGCCTGCTCTTCTTGATTTTGAACTGCCAAGGGTTCTTTAACGCACTCAACTTGAACACTGCACCCAAGTTTCATCGTCCGTCACCAATAGGACTAGAAACTCGATCTCACCTACATTTAAATCAGGGATCTCTGGAAAATATCCGGATCGCTCCACGCAGGAAACGAAACGAGTACACTTGGAACGAAAGGCGAGCACAAAACCTCCATGCCACACATACCTCCAAATAATTTCTTATATTATGGAAACTTTTTCACAGTGAATATAAGGAAGGCCTTTTGCTTTGTTTCCACTGTATCGGAGTAATATTGCTCTTTGAGGTGCACTGTCTGTTGGTAATCTGCTTATGTGGTCAAACCATTTAATTTGTTGTTTCTTCATAAAGTTCAGTACTAATGTTGAACCCACTATTTCCCTGATGTCTTCATTTCTAAATTGGTCTCTTCGTGATAGTCTCATCATTCTTCCCAGACACGTCATCTCTGTCATGACTAGTTTTCTTCTATCGTTTTTTTTATGTCAGCGTCCATGTTTCGCACTGATGGTATACTGGTACGAGAACTATTGTATTGAACAATGTTCTTTTAGTGTTCATGATGACATGCGTACATTTCAAAATTAACTCCTTTGGTCCTATGATTTTATTTGTTTTATTGCATCTGTGTTGGATTTCGTTAGTTATTCTTCCATTTGCTGAAAAAAATGTTTCCTATGTTCCATAATATAATTGTTCTGTGAAATACAGTGTTTATTCTACCCAGGAACCAGAAATTGAGCTATTATATCACAAGAGTTACTCCTGCGATAAATTGACCTGACATTTACTGTAATATCTCTTCTGCATACTTCCTCCAAGTCATAATCTACCAGTCACAGTATATAACAGTTTTTACTACATTAGTCTCCAAGGTCCAAACTCGCCTCCCAAAATGTGAACTTATTCAAAGTATTTCAAGTTGCATCCAATTAAGATTGGGTCGACTTGAGAGCTGTCTATTGTCTATTCCCAGGTGGAAGATGTGGTTGGCTGTCCACTCTTGCCGTTAAGCGTAGGGAAGGGAGCTTTAATTTGCGTTCTAGGGCCAGATGAGCCGCTCTTGTTGTGTCATGTCCGTGTTTATGTAGTGTGATCTCGATCTATCCATCTTTTCTTGGTCTTCCCTTAGCTCTAGTACCCGATCTCTTTTATTGTATGCTGTTATTGGTGGTTGGTTGTATTTCATTCTTGAGAGCCGTACAATCAGAAAAAAACGTCTTATTTCCACTGTGAAATTTGATCCTGGGACTACGCGATTATGAGCCATGTGCACTAACAACTGCACTATAGTAACTATTGTCTTTTTCTAGTGGTAGGCTCTAACAGACTGTTCTATCTATCGCTTAATGTTATTCTCTCATAACTCCCCTTCTAATACGGGCATCTTTTTTAACGGGTTTTTTTTTTGGTGTTTTTTCGATCCAGAAGCACTTGAGCTTTTCAGCTCTTCGGCTCGGTGCCATGGATATCGTAACGTAAGCCTTCGATTCGGTGCCACGAACACCGTAAATCTGGAGAACCTGTGGCTTTTATGCCAGCCCGCGGAACTGAACCTACTCACGGGGGCTTGTCACCCGTCGTCCAACGCGCTACGAACACACTGGGCAGATGAGCGTTTAATACGGTTAACATATACTACCCTTGCCTTTAATGATGTTACTTAAGTATTTCTGTTCCCGTACTTAAAATGTTTCTTCTTGTCTTCAACTCTTCTTTCTTTATTTTTGTCTCTATGATATGATGCTCATTCCGCTGTATAACCACAGCACTAACGTACCAGTTTTGACAAAAATCTACTTGCAAGCTGCACTTGCATCTGCACAACACATCAGCCCTCTTATTTTTAATTTGCTACACGCACACACTCACACACACACACACACACATCTTCCGTCCTAGATCATAATATATAAGCCATAAATTCATGCGCACGATGTTGATTTTTTTTAAATTATAAAACATTCTTAAAAATTCTGCTTTAATCTCATTTTATAGTCATGAAAATCCTTTTTTATAAAAAAAAGAAATAAATCATATATAAATGTATGTGTCTGGATGGATGTGCTTGCACAATCACGAGCTGAAAAATTGGATACAGATTTATTTTCACCGAAAACTGAAAAACCACCATTGTTATAAATAGAGTCGCTGTGTTTAGCCTACATGTATAGAGTGTATGCCTCCACATATATACATAGCAGTGGCGGCTCGTCATTAGGGGCAGGTGGGCCGGGCCCCACAAAATAAGGTGTAAGTGTATTTATTATTTTATACATGAAAATATATCCTAACCGAAACCATGATTTTTCCGAAAATATCTGTCTGGCCCCACCAACAAAATGATCACGAGCCGCCACTGATACATAGAATGATAGTGTTTAGTCTCCACATACAAGTATAGAGTGTCTGTGTTTAGCCATCACATACAAGCATATATTGCTTGTGTTTAGTCTCCACATACAGGTATAGAGTGTCTGTGTTCAGTCTTCACATACAGGTATATATTGCTTGTGTTTAGCCTTCACATACATGCATATAATGATTGTGTTTAACCTCCACGTTTTGAGATAGTGTGATGAAATGGTTTGAAACATGTGTTTAACGAAATCATTTTTCGTCTGTCTGCAAGATGAGTTCTGAGCAACAAATTTTCTTATTTGTCAAATGTATTTAGGACAACACAAATAAAAACTCATCACGAAGAACGAAGACAATTAATGACGGGAGTCTTAGGTCAACTAGAACTCCTCATGGTTCACGCACAAACTATTTTGGGTGAGTAAATATATGGCGTAATCCAGAACTGATTACACAGTAGGAACAATAGTTCGCGACTTGTATTTTAAGAGTTTCCATAGTTTGAGAAGACAGAAAGTATGTGATTAACAGCCTGAATGAAATAGGTCAGTTTGATAACCGAATAGTGCTGATTTTCACTGGTGTAGATTCTGGGCATGTTAAGTATGCCTTCATTGTCATCGGCAGTCCTCGTCGCGACCAATATCACTTAAAACGGGAACAACAAATTGTCAGTCAAATGAGTATTTCGGTTTTGTCTCTGTTTCTGTAGGTGGGTTTTTTCAGTGACGATTCGTTGGCCCCACGCCAACTCCTTTAAGTCGTCTTATGAGACAATGTTTCTATTCTTCGTTATCCTAAAAACCACAGGTGGAAATTATGCCTTATTTCCCCTGTTATATTATATGCAGATTTTGTTTTAGTGTGTATTTTTTATCTTGATAAAGACAGACCTATCGGTTGTAACGTCGATTATTTTGTGCACTTGATATGTTTCTTGCTAGACCTAGACTGGAAGACAAACACTGGTATTTCGCCTACACCCCCGACAATGCAAACTCAACAAACACTTACATAGACTAGGAATAAGTCAAACAGCATTCTGCTAGTGTCAACAGGCAGAACAGACACCGGAGCATGTCCTGCAAGACTGTCCTCTCCTGTGTGAGCTGAGAAGCAACATGTGGCCACACCCAGTCGACCTAAAAACTAAGCTTTGGGGAAACCTGACAGACCTGAAGCTGGCTGACCAGTTTGTGGTCCACAGTAAACTAAGCGCATGGCAAGAGATCGCTGAAGAAGAAGAAGCTAGACCTAGCACTTAGCAAATCAGCTGAGAAACACGTCTATGCTTTTGAATACAATTGCTCAAGAGGAATCCTTAATATATTATGGACGCAGAAAAGTATAAATAAATCCATAACATATTAAGTAACCATGTAGAAATGGTTAGCTATAGAAGAAATAATTTTACAAATGAAGAAAGATGTTCATTTCAATGGTATGTCAAATACGGCACTTGCTAATTTAGAAAACGGCCATTGACGAAGTTACGTAATCAATAGTTGCTGAATGAATAAATCAAAGAATTAACAAGTGTATACCGCAAATGGATGACGGAGGAAATAACAGTTAATGGATGCAGAAGAACAGCAACAAAATACAGAAGAATATAACAGACTAAAAGGAGATCAAAGACAGGTGCAGGTAGAGAAGAGAACGGGCTCAATCGAATGCAGCAAAATTGAAAACAGCATAACAAAGACACAAAATTTTACACAAACAACATAAATGACATCAAGAAGGTCATGGAGAAAGTCAGCACACAGGCTAAATCTGAAGATGTCAAATTGAAAAAATAACAAGAGAAAAATTTTACCAGACAAATAAATGACTTAATGTGAGAAATCACACAGAACTGATGTCTAAAATCAAAGAAGGTCGATATTAATGGGAAGAAAACATAACGGACGATGGACGGAATATATTGGAGAACTCTACGATGATGACAGAGAAGAACTAAATATACCAGACACATGCAAGGGACCACCAATACTTGCAGCTGAAATTGAAGATGCCATATAACACATTAAGAGGGGAAAGACTCCAGGTCCAGATAACATAACAGCAGAAGAAATTCAAGCTCTGAGAAATCTAGGAACGGAAGTGATAACAAAGCTTTTAAACGACATATATGACAGCGGTTGTATTCCAAAAGATTTACTAAAGTTCATATTTATTGCTTTACCGAAGAAATCAAGAGTAGTGGAATGTGAAGATCACCGCACTATCAGTATTATGAGTCATATGACAAAGATACTACTGAGGATAATGATGAGAAGGATAAGAAGCAGAATAAGATCAGAAATCAGTGATGAGCAGTGTGGATTTGTTGAAGGCAAGGGCACTAGCAACGCTATATATATATCCTAAGAACACTAATAGAAAGATCTATAAAACTAAAAGCAGATCTATACTTGTGCTTTATAGACTACACCAAGGCGTTCGACAATGTACGCCATCAAGAACTTTCCAAAATGTTAGAGAGCTTAAACATCGACAGCAAAGGTCTAAGAATCATTCAGACATATATTGGCAGCGAACAGCAGCTATAAGAATAGACAAAAAGATTGGAACTTTCCAGAAGATCAAAAAGGTGTTAGACAAGGATGCGTATTATCACCAGACCTGTTCTCACTGTATTGTGAAAGCATTTTTAGGTCTATGAAAGATTTTCCTGGAATAGCTGTGGGAGGACATATTATAAATAACCTGAGATACGCTGATGATACTGTCTTAATAGCAAGAAATGAAATGGAGCTACAGAAATTAGTTGATAAGGTTGTGACAGAAAGTAACAACAAAGGACTCAGTTTGAATATTAAGAAGACAGAAGTTATGATCATATCAAAAAGCAGATTTTGCCAAAATGCACCATCACAGTAAATGGGACCGATCTAAGACAAGTGCAGCAATTTAAATACCTCGGAGTCCTGGTAACATCAGATGGCAGATCAGAAATAAAGAGCAGAATAGGACAAGTGAAAACATCATTCCTGAAAATGAGAAGCATTATCTGCAACAAGTCCTTGTCAATCCCGACCAGAATGCGAGTTATGTTATTAAGTGCTACATAGAACCAATACTGACATACGGATACGAGTCATGGACAATGAACACACAGATCGAAAAATCTCTGAGGGCCACAGAAATGTGGTTTTATAGAAGAATGATGAGAATCCCATGGTCTGCTAAAATGACTAATGTTGAGGTGCTGAATGAGATCAAGACATAGAAAGCTTATCATCAATATAAGAAAGAGGTAGTCATCATTTTTCGGGCATGTGATGAGGAGGGAGGTTTAGAACACATTGTGACAACCGGTAAAATCGAGGGTAGACGAGACAGGGAAGACAGAGAGAGAAAATGTTGGATAGCCTGACTTCATGGCACGGTAGAGCGTCAACATCTGAGTTGATAGCAAACACCAACGACAGAGATTTGTGGAGATCCATGATCGCCTACGCCAGCCGGCACGGCACCTGATGATGATACACGCAACTTACTGCTTCAGTGGAAAGTCGTACACTTTGTACATTGTATGTACCTTACTAATTTCAATACATCTTCTTCCCGTGGTGGTGTTTCTTGGGCGTAGTATGGGACATTCATAGCTGTAGTTTATATGACTTGTATACTTCCAGCAACAACAAGTGCACGGCTGCAAGCATGTATCAAGAGTATGTGTATGCAAGCATTGGTTAAGAATTTATATCATTTTGTCTCGTCTATTCTGTTTTGGATAACAAAGCAAGAAAACCCCATTTTAAAAAATAGTTACACTGTTCTTCCCCCTCTCACATTTTGAGATGTTGTCTTTAGATTTCTTTTCTTCCAAACACAGAAGACTCCCAGTCTCTCGGACGAAGGAGCAATACGTTTAAGTTGCGCTTCCTTCTTGGAACGTATTGGACAAAGAAGATAAATAATATACATTTATCTTGTGAAACATAAGCATCAAGGAACCAATGCTCATAAACAATGTCGCATCTTGGAAACTTAAATATTTTGGTCACATTAAAAGTCACATTGGTTTAGAGGGAGAGCTATCACGGATAGCATGGTTACTGAAAGAAGCAGGGGGTGACCAAGACGACGGTGGCAACAGTATATTACGGAAATAGTGAATACAACGATGAAGGAGGAGGAAGAACTACCTACAAGATTGAGTCTTCCAGGACGGTGGTGATATGAGCTATGCTCTGAAAATGACATGCTACATGAGGTGTAGAGCCGCCTACACGCAAGTAGAAATTCGTGTTATGGCGTAACTAAACGACTCCAATCAATGGGTAAAAGTGTTGTGCATCGACGACAGAAATAAAACTTTATCTCTTTAACAAAAATAATATCCTTTAGTCTCAATCGAAACCAAGATTATTGAAGGGCTTGATGCTCGTACATCACGGGTGATGATGACCACCACAATTTTCATCCAGGGGAATGTAGTTGCGTTATGTGTGTGCGTAGATGACAAGTGAGCCCGATGCGGGCTTGAAATGTTCTTGTACAGTGTGGACATGGTATACTTGCACTTGTGGGAAGTCTTACTGTCTTTCTATTTTTACGTTTGTGTTCCATCCGTGCTGTTCTACCTGCCTCGCAGGCCGAGGAACCGTGTCGAAGAACCGTGTGCCAGGTTGATCTGTCTTTAGCAACATTCTCCCAGTTATCGACATCTATGCCAAAGGATTTTATCGAGTTCTTGAGTGTGTCTTTGAATTGCTTTTTCTAACCACCCTGTGAGCGTTTACCACTATGCAGCTCACCATACAAGAGTCGTTTGATGTATTCTCAGAAGCCCTCAACAAGTACTTGTCAACATAAACATATACGATGCTCGTACATCGTTCCCAATAGTGAGATCAGTCAGAATACGATACTTCTCTTTGTTCTTTATTTATGTCTTGTTGGCTCTTACAAATAAACCAAGATCATTGTTCCTAGACCATAAAGTCAGTTACAGCACTCACTAGTCTGTGTGTTAACCGAGATGTGTGTTGCTGCATTATAAAACATCTGATTAGCGCGCCTACAGCTACAAATCAATACGTTGGAAAACTTGATATGTTTTCACACCTGCATTAATATTTACCAATAAGATCACCTGAACAAGCAACGACCTTATTAATTTCTGCCGAATTGAGTCCATAGGATGACAATAAAAAAAAAGTTACCACAGAAATACAATGATTATTATTATTGTCAGAGTAAGTAGTATAATATGCTGTAAATTAACAATCAGCTGTGGTGAATATTTTACAAATATGTCTCTACTTATCATCATCATCAAGTAGCTTGTCCCTTTCAGAACTTGGCTCCCATGACAGCATTCCTGAAAAACTCTCTGTTCTGTGCAAGTTGACCGGCGTCAGCAGCACTCATTCTCAGATCGTCAACGACAGCTTGCACCCATCGTCTTCTAGGTCTTCCTCTCGTTCTTCTTCCAGGCACCATTCCTTCCAAAATTAATTTCTCCAGGCACTCATATCGCATATCATACTAAGTTTATAATGACCAAGGCAACTGTGGAAACCTTCACCAAAGGTTGTATAAGATATCTACCTTGTCCATAATACGGAACAGTCCAGTCAGATCACAACGTCTGTCAATGTGGTAAACTTCATTGGGGGGGTGCTAATTATTTCACATTGTCAGCTTCGCATACATTTGATATGAGCGCAATTTCGGCGGATTAGAATAGAGTCACGTGGAGAAAACCTGTTGCATGGAGCAAATCCTTTGTCTTTAGACTCTTGGACAATGTGGTCAATAGTTACGGTGACGTCATGTTCGTGAACTATTCAATTCGATTACGTCTTATGTTTATTCTCTAAGGACGGTTGGCTGCTCATTCACCACAAGTGATGATGACCATCCCTATTGTTGATGTGTACGGCAGTGAATGATCAACTCGATTATAATGAAGAAATGACACGTGATGAGTTTGAATAAACTGAAAAGGAAATGCGCAAATCGTCGACTTAACTCTCTCACGTGGCTTCATCCTGTTTCAGTGACAGGATGAATCGAGACGACTGAAAGAAGAAGAAGAAATAATAGGAGAGGAAGGAAAAGGGAAAAGGAAAAGAGGAAAAAATGATAGTCATTGATATATATTGAAAAGACATGCAGACAATTCTAATCTTGGAACTGTGTAACCTGAAGATGAAGTAGATAAAAAAAACATCACTGAGGATAAGATACAGTGGAAAGATTATCATCGGACGACTTCAGGGACTCGTATTCCAACATTTTATGTTGAAAACGAAGAAGCTGATGATATGACGTGAACATCGGTCTTTTAATTGTTTAATCTCATAAAGAAGAAACGTTATTGCCATTGACTTATTTCGCTATTTCCATTGTTCTGTTTATTTCTCTATTTCCATTGTTCTGTTTATTTCTCTATTTCCATTGTTCTGTTTATTTCTATTGTTTTCTCGCTATTGATTGAACAACATAACTTACTGAAATTATTTACTTGATCTAAATATTCAAAAATAGATGAATATTTCTAATATCTATTTTGAATATTTCGACATTTCTCTGCAACTCTTACTTGATCTAGCAATTCTTGTTCGTTCTTAGTTAAAAGAACTGTGCCATCTGCGTATATATATATATATATTCCTCTCGTTCATAGAGCCTGCAAGTAATTTCTCCATACCGCTCAGTCCCGTGCAACTCAATCAATATCTCCGTGTAATTGAGTCCGACATTTCCTGCCTCTTCCAGCAAAGCCCGTTTCAGGGTTTCCCTAGAACGTCCTCTCTTTTGAACCCCCTGTCTTCCACTTAAATGTCCACTTTGGTACAATTTGATCATCTTTTCTCAAGGTACGCCCAACATATCTTCATCTTCTCCTTTCCACAACAGCTGCCACCAGTGGTCGACCAGACACCTCTCCGACTTCATTACCTCTCCTGAATTCGTCCCATTCCACGTTGATCACCCTTCGCAGACATCCACTCTCAAACGCATTCAATCTGCTTTCTACACCTCCAGCCATCTTCAACTCCTGCTGGCACGTGTTAGGACCGATACAACATTGGAAAAGAAAATCCCAATTAAAACTGCATAACTTGCAGTTCCATATTCCATTTAGACGCTGACATCCCGCAGCATCTGCGTATGTTAGGTTTTTATTATTCCTTTAACATATGTTAGATCTGCAACGCCTGCCTCATTTATCTTTATATCAATACATAGCGAACAGCTTTTACCCGATCGTATTATTATAAATATTTGAGTAGTCTGCGGGTTGTCTAACCAGAAAATAATCAATGTCAATACAACTTTAGGCAGAATTCTCTTGACTATTTTATAAGTTTCAATTATGTGACTTTGAACACTTGTATAATTATACATGAGTGTATGCCTTGTGTGTGTGTGCGTGCGAGTGTGTAAGTGGGTGTACGCGAGCGAGCGTTTGCGAGTTATAAATGTGTGTGTTTGATACATGTAAATTGCGTTGTCTGCGAAAAGTTACCAACAATACCAGAAAAGACAGAGACACCAACATCAGCATAAGAAAGAAAGTTGGCACAGAATCTTGCTTGGATTAAATTGAGAAACAAAGATTGAAGTGGTTTGTCCACTTAATAAGAATGCATCCAAACTCCACAATATACAGTCTTCTACAACAGAACATCAGGAAAGAAGGCGAGAAGACCACGAAAAGATGGTTAGATGGCATAGCAGAATCTTGTCAAAGAGCAAAAATAATAATCACCCAAGCCATCAGAACAGCGCAAGACAAAAACAGAAAACCACAACACTGGGAAACAACCCGGTAGCAGTGTGACGACAAAAGAAGAATAAGAAAGAAAGTGTTTGGTACGATGTGTGTGTGGTGTGTGGTGGTGGGTGGGGGTGTGTGCGTGTATGTGTATATATATGTATATATATATATATATATATATATATATATATATATATAACGCTGTGTGGTTATATTTCCACAGTGGTTTTGTAAATAGCTAAGGAGAATTAACATAAACCGATACACCAGTCTTAGATTTGCTCAAGGCACGTCACCGAACACAACAATTGAACATGTTATAAATATGTCAAACAAAACATAGGTGACTCAATACGGTTTTGTATTTTATTCTTTCAAATAACGAGCATATATCAGCCGGGCTTACGTATGATATAAGATATTCATTCTTAGCATCTGCGAAACACTAGGATCATTGTCTACGGTATAATAAAGTATGCAGGCTGCTAGCTAGAAACGCGCTCATCTTTTCTCCCATTATCCGTCTTACATATATAATAATAATAATAATAAATCCTCTCGTACAGCTATACGTTACATAGGGCCTGCAAGCAATTTCACCAGTGGCGGCTCGTTATTAAGGGCCAGGCCCCACCAAAAATAATGTGTATCGTGTATTTATTATTTTATCAATTAAAATATAACTTAACCGAAAACCATGATTTTTCCGAAAATTTGTGTCTGGCCTCACCAACAAAATGAGCACGAGCCGCCACTGAATTTCACCATACCGCTCTATCTTGGGCAACTCGCTGAATCTCTTCCATAGAACTGAGACCGATATTTCTTTTCTCTCTCTCAGTAAAGTTCGTTTCAGGGTCTCCTTAGGCAATCCTCTCTTTCTTTAACCCTTTGCATCCCACTTCAATGCCTGCTTTGATATTATTTGATCATATCTTCTCACGGTGTGTCCAACATATCTCCATCTTCTCTTTCTTATCTCCGTCTTACATACATGCTTCTTATTATTTCTATGGGTTTTCGTTTTTACCAGTGAGATATTGTCATAACTGTGTAACACCTTTGTCTTTTAACAACGTGTAAACAAATATTTAGGTCTGGGTCTACCAAAACATGAACTATCCAAACTCAAGTGACTGAATGATATGAGACTCCTTGTGTGTCTATTTAGTTGACTTTAGTTTAGGAAGAACACTGAAATTAAACAAATGCTAGTACAAACGACAACTAAAGAACCTCTCAGGCGTCAACTTCGACGTGCATCAGCGACTCCGGGACTGCGTACGTAAATAAAATTTAGTCTACATCCATCTTCCAACAGTCTGCATACAATTAGTTAATTATATTTGCTGAGTAAAGCTCTGTGTAAATCTATCTTAATATTATTTATCTTACTATCTTATTATTCAATAGCAAAAGCATGAAAATAATTTATTTTAAAATATATATTATTAATTTCTTCTATAAGGAACCACCGACCCCTAATCGCCTGAACGCCTTCCAAATGCTACTGAACCCACTATCGCCCCCTAGAAGGCTTCAGCGCCCCTGGGCGGTATCGCCCACATTGGGAACCTATGATTTAGATCATAAACAGCCAGCTATTTGCACTGTCATTAGCTGATGCCAATTAAACAATCATCTCCCATCATAGTATCTAATGGCATTATGTAGTTATTTCTACAGTTGCCATGGTTTTTGTTATCTGTGAGTTGTTATTTTTGACGATAGCAATAACTTAGAAATGCTTACACTCATGCGACACGCTATAAAATCCACACTACACAACGAGACGTGGTGTTACATGTTTCTTGCTGTTGAAAATGATCTAATATTTAACTTAAGTGTTTACTCATCCTAGGACGAAATCTGGAATATTTGAGCTGTAAGTTTCAATACGTTTTCTAATTTATTTTAAATTGTTATGCAAAGTTTTTGTAACTGTATCTTCTTCTTCTTCTTTTGTCGTCACACTGTACCGGGTTGTTGCCCAGTGTCGTGGTTTTCTGTTTTTGTCTTGCGCTGTTCTGGTGACTTGGGTGATTGTTATTTTTGCTCTTTCACATGATTCTGCTACACCATCTAACCATCTTTTCCGTGGTCTTCCTCTTGCCTTCTTTCCTGATGTTCTGTTGTATAAGACTGTATACTGTGGAGTTTTGATGCATTCTTATTAAGTGGCCAAACCACTTCATTATTTGTTTCTCAATGTAATTCACGAAAGGTTCTGTGTCAACTTTCTTTCTTATGCTGATGTCCAAAGTCGTGTATTTTCTCCTGTTTAAAAAAAACCTTGTATTTAACTCTTTCGGCATTCTGGACGGATATACTGGCTCACGTCACTTTTTAATATGACGCAATGCAAGTATACTTGCTAGTTCAGTATGAAAATGAAAATCGTGGTATATCCTTTACATGACTTCGCCATCAGCCACAGTAAACGAGTTGTTGATTTTCTAGGCACCACTTATACATTCAGTTGTTTGCCATTGCTTTCTGAACAGTGGGGTCTATTTTTACCGTTTTGTAAAAATTCACGCCGAACAAGTTTGATTTCAAACTGCCTGCCGCGGAGTTTGAACCAGGTACGCTTGGATTGTGATCGAGCTCACTATCACTTAAGCTACAGACGATCACTGTATAAAGAAAAGTAAAGGAAACCTTTCATACCTTGGGGTATATAGGGCGAGGCCTGTATTTTTCATTGACCGTCGGCAAGCGATGGGTCAGCATCCCACCGGCCGCCTTTACTTTCCCAGAGCATGTCTGGTACCCAGTTGAGGCAGGGTCGACCTGAGAGCCGTCGCGGCCCGGTAAAATTCCACGCCCACTATGGGAGCTGAACCCGGACCACCAGCCTTGAGAAGCGAGTTCACTAACAACTACGCTACCGCGGCTATCACGCTCACTGTATACATTGCAATATAAATGCGTCCAGATATAAACCAACAACATTTTTTACTACAGAGTAAAATGGTTAATTAGTGTGAAGAACATTTGGTATAACACAGAAACAGAAGTAAACCTCCGAAAACATGCATTTTTCATGTTGTAACATATAAATATACACAAGCATTGAAGATGAAAATCGAATCTGCTAGGCAATGAGTGCGTCAGAAATAAGGGTAAGTGGTTCGAATCCTGTGTTTGGTAATTTACTTTTTCAGAAGCTCCTAATACTTGTACACTATCTATTTATTGATTATATTCATTGCTTCTGTTGCTTCCTCTGGGGTTCTTACAACAACAAAAACTCCTTGTTCTCTTTCTGTAAATTGCTACAACAAACTTGATAGAACGTCCTGGACGAAGAAAATGAAGAATACATACATTCTTCAAGACGTGAACATCGAGCCACATTGTCTTATAAATAATATGTCTCGGGAACTGAAATAGTTTGTTCATGTTCATCAAAGTCACATTTGTTTAGAGCAGCGTTTCCCAAAGTGGGCGGTACCACCCCCAGTGGGCGCTGAAGCGTTTTAGGGGGGTGATAGTGGGTTCAGAAGAATTGTGGGGGTGTTCAGGCGGTTAGGGGTCGGCGGCTCATTAAAGAAGAAATTAATAATAAATATTTTAAAATAGAGCATGTATATATATGGGAGGGGGCGTTGGCAAACTGTTATAATGCAGTGGACGACAAAAACAATGGTGCATCTACCGAAAGTATTACACAAAGCACGAACTCCGTAGCTCAGCAACAATCCTAGGGATCTCTGGGGGAGAAATGCACATGTGAACTCAACGACGCGATCCGGACTCGAAGTCACCACCTTCAGACTGCAAAACAAACGTTTTTAACACTTCACCTCAGAGACAACAAGAGCACGTGCATTTTTGTATGAATGAACAAGCGAAAGAAAAAACAAATTCATTTTCATTGTCAAAAATAAATCCCTTTCTTGTCTACATCGCGTATTCATTCATTCGGAAATCATTTCTAAAATATGGTTTAGCTTTTCCTTCTCTTTTGTTTTCTTTCTTTTTAAGTATGAAAAAACCACACACAAAAAAAACACCCCGAGAATGTGAGTGAGAGCTGGATCATATAATGTCGGATGCAATTTACTGTACATGTAGTGACAAAGAACGCTAGATAATTCAATCAACGACATGTAATTACAACTCTTCTGAACCCACGCAAAGTGGTCGAATATGGTGCCACTAGCAGGTTTACCGGACGTTGCCATGTTAGACTGGAAAATACATTTAACGGAATTGTTGTGATGACGCCCGTGTGTTTCCGGGTCTAGAAAGGGGAGTAAAGAATAGTAACACTGCGACCTACAATGCATGTCGTAAAAGGCGACTGGCAGCGTATGTGGCTTAGGGGATAGTGACTCTGTCTATTAACCACGACGTTCTGAGTTCGAATCACGCTGCGGACAGTTTGGTTGCAAATTGTTTCGCGTGGATTTTACAAAAGGACGATGGCCCCCACCTATTCAGAAAGCAATGGCAAACTAAGTTAATTGCATATCTTTTACGGACTTTGCGAATCAACCCCAGCTTTTAACGCTGTTTGTGATTTTTCTAGGCAGTATTACGTTCAGTAGTTTGCCATTGCTTTCTGAACGGGTGGTGTCATCGTCCTTTTGTTAAAATCCACGCAAACAATTTGCAACCAAACTGTCCTCAGCGTCATTCGAACTCAGAACGTTGGGGTTAACAGACCGAGTCACTAACCCTTAGGCCGCAAACGCCACCAATGGCAAACTACTGAACGTAATAATGCCTAGAAAAATCACAAACAGCGTTAAAAGCTGGGGTTGATTCGCAAAGTCCTGTAAAGGATATGCAATTAACTAAGAGGTGACTGAGGTAGGAGCATAAGGAAGCTACCCTAACCCTAGTCAATAAAGAGTGTCGCAGAAATCGGATGTGCTGGCCTACTTGTATGCGCATAACTGGTACAACGTACAATCGCTCTTCGGCTCAGATCACATACAAATCACAAAAGTGGTTAACAAGTGGTCGATATGGAGCGTTCGAAGAAGAAAAAGAATAAGGTGTGATGAGATTGACGATGCAAAAACAACTGTGATGATAATACTTAAGAGGAAACACACACAAAAACCCATCTGTTATCACACCTTAGTTATAAGAAAAGAACGGGGAAAAACAAACTACTTAGCGTTGTTGGGTGACTGGTGACGACTGGTTGGTTGGGTCAATCAAGATAAGACATGACTGGTAATTATTTAAATCAAACTAGAGAAAAAAATTCCATCGACATTGCTCGACCTTAATTTCACAGACTCTCCGGTCACAAAAAGAAGCCAGACAAAAGATACCTTGGAAATTTCAGAGGCTACGAGTTTGTTTTTATTGGCTATCTATCAGTTAGATGTCATCTTAAATCGAGAAAATCCTCGTGGAATAAAATTGTCTAGACAGTGTTTCCGTTTCATATTTCCTGAAATATTATTAAATATATTCACTGGGAGGTACGCGTTCTCTCAACTATCGAACTAAGGCTAGATTTGAAATTACAATGCAAATATTAATCTTACCAATACAATAAATATTGTTTTTTGTAAGTGTTTGAAAGCAGATATTTGTGGTCAGTTGTAAGAGGACGGTGGTGTCTGTGGCTTAGGGGTTAGTGACTCGGTCTATTAACCCTGACGTTCTGAGTTCGAATCACGCTGCGGACAGTTTGGTGGCAAATTGTTTCGCGTGGATTTTTACAAAAAGACGATGGCGCCACCCGTTCAGAAAGCAATGGCAAACTAATGAACGTAATAATGCCTAGAAAAATCACAAACAGCGTTAAAAAACTGGGGTTGATTCGCAAAGTCCTGTAAAGGATATGCAATTAACTTTAACTTGTAGGAGGATATAAATTACAGTTGATGGAGAACTAGTGAGTAAACTGTCAAATGTTTGAAGATGTAAATCTAGTTATCCCAAGACACACAAGAAACAAAACATACAGTAGAAGTTCCAAGATTTGGAGAGTCCCGAGTTGTACAATGGTTAGCCCGAGTTGTACAGTGGTTAGCCCTAGTTGTACAATGGTTAGCCCTAGTTGTACAGTGGTTAGCCCTAGTTGTACAGTGGTTAGCCCGAGTTGTACAGTGGTTAGCCCGAGTTGTACAGTGGTTAGCCCTAGTTGTACAATGGTTAGCCCGAGTTGTACAATGGTTAGCCCGAGTTGTACAATGGTTAGCCCGAGTTGTACAATGGTTAGCCGAGTTGTACAATGGTTAGCCGAGTTGTACAATGGATAGCCCGAGTTGTACAATGGTTAGCCCGAGTTGTACAATGGTTAGCCCGAGTTGTACAATGGTTAGCTGAGTTGCCAATGGTTGGCCGAGTTGTACAATGGTTGCCCGATGCAAAGGGTTTAGTCCAGGTTGTACAATGGTTAGCCGATTCTACAATGTTAGCCAGAGTTGCAATGGTTGCCCTGATTGTACAATGTAGCCGAGTTGTATCAAGGTTGCCTGAGTTGTACAATGGATCGGAGTTGTACAATGGTTAGCCCGAGTTGTACAATGGTTGCGAGTGTACAATGGTTAGCGAGTTGTAAATGTTAGCCTGAGTTGTAGCAATGTTAGCCCTAGTTGTACAATGGTTAGCCCGAGTTGTATAATGGTTAGCCCGAGTTGTATAATGGTTAGCCCGAGTTGTATAATGGTTAGCCCGAGTTGTACAATGGTTAGCCCGAGTTGTACAATGGTTAGCCCGAGTTGTACAATGGTTAGTCCGAGTTGTACAATGGTTAGCCCGAGTTGTACAATGGTTAGCCCGAGTTGTATAATGGTTAGCCCGAGTTGTATAATGGTTAGCCCGAGTTGTATAATGGTTAGCCCGAGTTGTATAATGGTTAGCCCGAGTTGTATAATGGTTAGCCCGAGTTGTATAATGGTTAGCCCGAGTTGTATAATGGTTAGCCCGAGTTGTACAACGGTTAGCCCGAGTTGTACAACGGTTGCCGAGCTGTACAATGTTTAGTCCGAGTTGTACAATGGTTAGCCCGAGTTGTACAATGGTTAGCCCGAGTTGTACAATGGTTAGTTTGGGCTCTCTGTGGCGTAAATGTTAGGTGCTCATCTCTCGTGCAAAAAGGTACCAGGTTCGCTTCCTAGTGGCGCCATCTGGATATTTTCCCAGAGATCCCTGATCTCAGTGTAGGTGAGATCGAGTTCTTAGTCCTATCGGAGACGGACGATAAAACGAAGGTCCCATGTTCAATTTGATCACGTAAAAGAACCCATGGCAGTTCAAAATCGAAAGAGCAGGCTGGAAAGCCGCTCCAGGAAAAATTCATTTAAAAATTTTTTAAAATATAATTCCTACAAAAATATCTTCACCTTCATTTCTTAAGCGCTGCAAAAAAAATGTTACATCACCTTCGTCTCAGTTCGTGCCCGATCTCTGGTAAGAAAAAGATCGGAGAAGCACATATTGTTACTCACCGAAGTGCAATGATGATGGTCCTATCAATCAATCAAACAATGGTTAGGGCGCTGGAGTCAATCTTCGATGTACAGATATAGGGTTTCAACGTTCCTAGTGTACTCAGATAGCTGGTGAGTAAACTCACTGTTTAATTTTTGAAGATGTATATCTGGCTCTCTTCCAAGACACACGAGAAACATATCACCAAGCATAAAGTAGTAGTACAAGATTTGAAGAGTTCGCGATACACAATGGTTAGAGCGCTAAGTCAATCTTCAATGTATAGGGTTTAAACGTTCCTAGTGCACTCTGATAACAATGAGAACAACACTTTCCGAGTTGCACAAAAATGTCAAATATTCATTGGAAAGCTTCATTTGTAAGTGTTCAGAAGCTCATACTTTCTCCAAGATGCTTGTAACTGAGCGCTTATAGTGTGCCAGTATTATAACAATGAAGACTAATTTCTTCTTGCCGGTTTTCTTTCTTTTTTGTCTCCATGCAATACAAGCTAATAAGACTTCAA
Source organism: Arion vulgaris (assembly GCA_020796225.1). Classification (NCBI taxonomy): domain Eukaryota; kingdom Metazoa; phylum Mollusca; class Gastropoda; order Stylommatophora; family Arionidae; genus Arion; species Arion vulgaris. The sequence goes on from CM036757.1 coordinate 13,168,459, forward strand.
TATCAAAAGAATCTAAAGACGACGGATTTACTTCACTGCACCGGGTTTTACACCATATGGTTCGGTCCCTTTCCGCAGAAATGACACATTACGAGCCAAGAGAATAGTACAAAGCACAAACTTCGTAATTTCAGCAACAATCCTAGTGGGTCTCTGGAAAAAATGAGCTCGGGAACAGAACGGCACGGTCTGGATTCGAATACACGACCTTCTAAACGCAAGGCAAGGGAGTAACCACTTGGCCACAAATACCCCAATTTACCAAATATAAGCTAGTTTTACTCATTTCTGTATTATTTCAGATTACACCAAACCAAGTAGTTCCAAAAAAAGACAGGTAACCTGGTCAGATGACACTCAATAGCACGGGAGGAAAGGTTGTCTAAGGGTCGCTACCCTAAAAGAAAATAGCAACCTGCTGCCTTGCAGGTAAAGCTGGGGACAGCCAAAGGCTGATGGAGAGCGAACCCAGTAAACGCTGGCTGAAACCGGACACGTCGCCGAAGGATAAGCACCAGAGCTCCAACTGACGCCGAATAATGTGATGTAAAACAAAACGCTCTTTGTAAAGGCTGTTTATATACCCCTATAAAAATGATCAAAATGGCCAAAAAGAACGATCGCGAGAGAGAGATTACACCAAATGTAACAAAATAATTAAGACAACAATATATTCATTTTTTTCACATATTCATATTGTTTATGTCTCTAAAGCGGTAATGTCCAAAGTTGTTATATATTGGGGGGTGTCCGACTCATGATTGTCGAGGCACCGGAGCCATCTCACGATTACAATACTACTACTAATAATAATAATAACAATATTACTGTCGCTCAAGCATACGAGTGTACCTGGTTCAAACCCCACGGTGTGCAAGTTTGGAAGCAAATTCGTTTACGTGGGATTTTTACAAAGGTAAAAATAGACCTCACCGTTCAGAAAGCAAACTACTGGACGTATAAGTGGTGCCTAGAAAATCAACGACATATTTACTGTGGTTGATGGCTACGTAAAGGATATGCCCCGATTTTCAATATTAATATGAAAACAGTGTGGAACGAAACTGATAAGAAAACAAAGGTAAGAATACTAAGAACATGCATATTTCCAGTGGCAACGTATGGGCGTGAAGCATGGACATTTAATAAAGCAGTGGAAAACATATGTATTTTTAAATATAAGTGTTACAGAAGAGTCCTCCGTATATCATGGACAAAAAGAACAAATAGATCTATCAGAAGACTAAAATCAAAAACTGGTGATGCTACAAAAGAAAAAGAAAATTGAGATATTTTGGACATATAAAAAGATATGAAGGGCTGAAGAAGACCATCTTGGAAGGAGGCATACCGGCAAAGAGAAGAAGAGAAGACCACGGAGAAGATGGATTCAGGATGTAACTCATGGGTTGAATATTACGGCTGCAGAGGCGGGACATCTGGCCTAAGAGAGAGAAATTCCGGAGGACTGTTGGGGTGGCAAAGTTCTGCTCATGACAAGCTATTTGATGATAATGAATATTAATTTAGTTGAGATGTCGATGCTTTCTCCAGGAGAAAGAATGAGATGGTGGTGATATGAGCAATAGAATGATTACAAAATAAAACAAGATTGCAGTAGCTGGAAGATTGGCTTCCTGGGGGAACAACGTAAAAACTTGCTGGAAGATTGGCTTCATGGAACAACGTAAAAACTAGCTGGAAGATTGGCTTCATGGAACAACGTAAAAACTAGCTGGAAGATTGGCTTCATGGAACAACGTAAAAACTAGCTGGAAGATTGGCTTCATGGGGGAACAACGTAAAAACTAGCTGGAAGATTGGCTTCATGGAACAACGTAAAAACTAGCTGGAAGATTGGCTTCATGGAACAACGTAAAAACTAGCTGGAAGATTGGCTTCATGGAACAACGTAAAAACTAGCTGGAAGATTGGCTTCATGGAACAACGTAAAAACTAGCTGGAAGATTGGCTTCATGGGGAACAACGTAAAACTAGCTGGAAGATTGGCTTCATGGAACAACGTAAAAACTAGCTGGAAGATTGGCTTCATGGAACAACGTAAAAACTAGCTGGAAGATTGGCTTCATGGGGGAACAACGTAAAAACTAGCTGGAAGATTGGCTTCATGGAACAACGTAAAAACTAGCTGGAAGATTGGCTTCATGGAACAACGTAAAAACTAGCTGGAAGATTGGCTTCATGGAACAACGTAAAAACTAGCTGGAAGATTGGCTTCATGCGGGAACAACGTAAAAACTAGCTGGAAGATTGGCTTCATGGAACAACGTAAAAACTAGCTGGAAGATTGGCTTCATGGAACAACGTAAAAACTAGCTGGAAGATTGGCTTCATGGAACAACGTAAAAACTAGCTGGAAGATTGGCTTCATGGAACAACGTAAAAACTAGCTGGAAGATTGGCTTCATGGGGGAACAACGTAAAAACTAGCTGGAAGATTGGCTTCATGGAACAACGTAAAAACTAGCTGGAAGATTGGCTTCATGGAACAACGTAAAAACTAGCTGGAAGATTGGCTTCATGGGGGAACAACGTAAAAACTAGCTGGAAGATTGGCTTCATGGAACAACGTAAAAACTAGCTGGAAGATTGGCTTCATGGGGAACAACGAAAAACTTGCTGGAAATTGTTTGCTTTCTTGAAATTTTATTAGAACTACAACCGGCGGGGTAAAATAGGGCGCCATGAATGTATGACACGGGCGCAATGGCGCCTTAAAGCACCCAATTGAACAGCGCTGCTCTCAAACAAAACAAGTCTTGGTTGTCTGAAACGCCCAGGTCACTTATTTGACCCTCTTCCATTCCAACGGTGTAGAGATGGTACACGGTTAGGAATAAATGACTTTGTTGAACTTTGTAAAACTACTTCATGTCTCCATCAGTTATCAGTTATATGAGGACTATCATCATAGCACTCCGGACATGTACATAGGTGCTCCGATCTCCGCCTCAGCAATTCAAGCAGCGTACAGTGGCCCAACACGCCAGTTCGATGTTGATTAATCAATCTCTTTGCATATTTAATATGTCGTTCTTTTCGGACTGCACCAATATTGACACCCATCTCTCTCAATCTGGTGATTCATGCTTTCATATTTCGCGACAATCATGAAAGTTTCAAACAGAAATATATAATACTGTGATAAACTTAAATTAACTTCTTCTTCTCTTCCACCATTTACTTCTTTATTGAAGTGTTGTGAGAGAAATGTATTGATCTTGTGTGCGCTTGTTCTAATACACTTTCTAAGCTGGAATTTATTTTCTTAATGCTGTTCTTGATGCCATCACTTCATCTTTTGCGTGGCCTTCCTTTTGCTCCGTACTCGTTATACTTTTTCAGTGTGGTTCTATGTGGTAGACGATACCAGGACATTCTTGCCAGGTGTCCGAACCATTTAATCTGTTGTTCTTTTATGAATTGCATGACTGATATAACTAATTAATGAATTCGATTTGTTTTTGTTTTAAATGATGAAAATGATAGAGAATGATAAGTGTATGCATGTGAAATATATGCTATGTCTGACAGATTGGAGACATGTTGCTACAAGTTTACACCTAATAAACCGGACGACATGTAATGATGATGCTTCAAGTTATATTACGTCAACTTGTCTCTTGTATTCTACAGTTGTCTATGATTATTTTCAGAGCACTCGCTGAGCTCAGTGCACAAGCAGCGCGGTAAGCATTTGATCAATGCTGAGACAAATCAATAAACAGGAAGACAAAATGCCCTGGTCTCGAGCCCGAAAGTCCTATCTTTGCAATTCAATTTAGAGCAGATGAGTTTGGCATCGTGTCAAAAAATGGGTGGGGAGTAAGAAGAGAAAGACTACCAACGTTGACAGATGTCAAGGAAGTCCTGGTTACAGCGATCAAATCTTCATCATCATTAGGTAAGAAGAGAAAGACTACCAACGTTGACAGATGTCAAGGAAGTCCTGGTTACAGCGATCAAATCTTTATCATCATTAGGTGCCGTCTCCCTGTTGGAAGTGAGATTTTTAAGACTGCGGTATTTGGGTACCAGAAAAACACTGGAAAGGAAAGGCAGGCGGCGAGATAATGACCCGTTTGTGTGTCGTTGTGCAAAGGAAAATACGCGTCTAACGCCGTATTCCCTAATATATTTGATGGTGCGAAAACGGGTTTTTTACTTGTTTGAAACTCGTATTATTATTCTTCGTTCTTTGGTAAGATTTACGTTCCGCGAGGAATTACGATTTTGCACTTGTTTTCCTCTTCGTTCTTTGGTAAGATTTACGTTCCGCGAGGAATTACGATTTTGCACTTGTTTTCCTACGCTAGGAACTGCAGCTTGTACTTTCAAACACCTGTTGGGACATCTCGTTTGAGGGCGAAGATTTTCAACGCTACATTTCCAATTCATGATGGCTGCTTGAATCAAAGTTGCGATGGATTATATTCCGAGTTGGGCAGTCTTCTATTACAGTGGGACATTTTCATGATCACTATTACAATCTCGAAAGTGTGCTTAAGGGATTAATTCCTTTTTAACAGCCAAGCATTCAGCCAACATCAGCACAATTGACAATGGCGGAGATCATGTTAATCATTGCTTTGTTTGATCGAATCTTCCTCTAATACTTAACATATAGTGGCCCCCGGTAACATAAAGAGGTGTTGGGTGTTGCAAAACATATTAGTTAGCCATTCGATAGGGTCATGCAAGGTTTCTGTCAGTGTGTTTCTACGACTCCCACGTAGCAACACTAATGTTGTAGGAATCGTGGAGATTTGCGTAGAAAGAGATGTTATTAATGAGAATTACCTTCATGATCAGTGGCGGCTCGTGACCGTTTTTGTTGATGGGGCCAGACACAAATTTTAGGGAAAATCATGTCTTTGGGTTAGGTTACATTTTAATTTATTAAATAATAAATACACGCTACACATTATTTTTGGTGGGGTCCGGCCCCTCTGGCCCTTAATGACGAGCCGCCACTGTTCATGATAGTTCTTACAGATTTGTCTGTTAATGGCTTTCTTTTCAATGCCAACTACACTGATTTATTTTTTCGCTTCTTTTGTGCATCTTTGAACAATAGTTTTAGCAAATGGGGTAACCAGCTCATACCATTGCAGTTTTTCTTCTTCTTAATCATTACGTCATCATCATCAAATAGCTTGTCCTGAGCAGAACTTTGTCATCCTAACAGTTGTTCTGAATTTTTCTCTATCATAGGTCAGACGTACAGCCTCCAGCAGCCGCTATGCTCAAACCATCCGTTACATCATGAATCCATATTCTCTGTGGTCTTCTACTTCTCTTTACCGAGATGCTTCCTTTCCACTGCATTGTTCAATGTCTATGCTTCACACCCACATGTTGCAACTGGAAAGATGCATGCTCTTAGTATTCTGATCGTTGTTTTCTTATCAGTGCCAATCTCTACTGTTTTTAGTTGTTTAATTTTTTGCAAGACTATGGTTGTTCTTCTTTTAATTGCTTTCATCCCATTTCCATCTCTTGCTAGCGGTGAACAGAGATATTTAAAACTGTCCACTTTTTTTTTCTCCGTTGATAAAAATAACCAAACGCTAAAGCAGGTGAGAGAATTCAAATACCTTGAAAGTATCTTCACATCTGATAGTAGACTGGACAGAGAGATCGAAACTAGAATTTAGCAAGCCAACAACATTACATACCAGCTTACCCCAATTTTGAAACACCCAGCTATTCTAGTAGTGACTAAAAGACAGATTATAAATGCAATCTTTATACCAACACTGTGCTACCAGAGCCAAACATGGGCACTGACAAAAGAACAAGAAAGGAAAATTACCACATGCGAAATGAGATGTCTGAGGAAAGCAGTAAATAAAACAAGAAGAGACCATATAAGAAATGAGGAAATTAGAAGAACAGTCGGAACAACACCTGCTATTAGATTTAATGAAAATGGTTTGGCCACTTGGTCAGAATGAACCCGAATACACCAGTTGCAAGAGCGTACAACCTGAAAATGGAATCATCAAGAGGAAGGGGCAGACCAAGAAAAGATGGGTTGATGGAGTCACAGACATCTTAAAACTCCACAATACCACAGCATATCAAGCCACCGAGCGTGCATTATCTCGGAAACCGATCATCAGTTAAACCTGCTACGCCCAGCGGCAAAAAAGCAGAGAAAGACAAAAAAAAAGAAAGAAAAAGATAAAAATATCTTTTGTCATGCTTGTTTATCAATTGACCTTATTTTTCTTTTTGCCACATTGAGATACAGATTTTGTTTTTCGCTTTTCTCTTGTACTGCTATTATTACTTTTTCTCAATCCCTTTTTCAGATGTTGACAGTAACACTGTATCGTCAGCATATTTTAGTTCAGGTATTTCTCTTTCTCCAATTATAAAAAGGATCATATTGTTCTTTTCCGCTATCTTCTGTAAACTTCCTCGTGATGTTATCATCATTTACAGAAGCTAACTTTCTAAAACAGAAGCTATGTCTAAAAAAAAAAATAACCTACAATATATGGCCTCTCATTCCTCTGAGTGTTATCTCATTTGGATGAAATGAGATTGTTTGCTTAGCAAATGCTGGAGTTGGATTCATTGCCCTGTCACTTTCAACTGGAAAGCAAGCACCCCACAATAATAATGTATACAAAAATGAAATCATCAATTCTGAACAATGTGTGCATACAACAAATTACAAGGGGAACTTACCTCTGGCTGAGAGTTTCTTTGTGTTAATAATTTTTGCAGCAAATTCTAATCCAGATGATTTTTGCACACATCTCCTGACAATCGAGAATGCTCCTCTGTTATAAGAAATTGCAATAAAATTAATGTTATGATTAATCGAATATAAAATATTAAAGCTAGCTGACTATTGCAAATGCTACAGAAGAGCACTTAGAAATCATAGAGAAGAGAACAAATGATTCTATTCTGTAACAGCTTGATATTAAAGAGAGTTGGTTATTTTTTTCCGATCCAGAAGCACTTGAGCTTTTAAGCTCTTCGGCTCGGTGCCATGGACATCGTAACCCTTCGATTCGGTGCCACGAACACCGTAAATCTGGGGAATCTGTGGCTTTTTCTGCCATCCCGCGGAATTGAACCCACACACAGAGGGATAGTCACCCGTAGTCCAACGCGCTACGAACACGCTGGGCAGACGGGCAGTTGGTTATTAAAGAACATAAAAACAAGGAAAATTAAATATTTTGGGCACATCAAACGATATGAGTGCCTAGAGAAGATAATTCTGAAAGGAATGGTGCATGGAAGAGGAATGGTGCATGGAAGAAGAATGAGCGAAAGACCTAGAAGACGAAGGGCGCAAGATATCATTGGTAATCTGAGAATGATTGCAGCTTATTCCAGGCATCTTGCATGGAATATCGTTCTTTTCAAGGCTTCTATCATGGGAACCAAGTTCCTGATGGGACAAGCTACCTGATGACGATGAACTAACTATTGCCCATGACTGAAAAGTAGAAACACTATGACATCATCTTATTCAGATATAAGGAATTAATTCTGATTTGTTTTTATGTTTGTTAGCCTACACTGCATGCTAACACCTCCAAAACAGAAGTCATGACAATAAATAGGAAAAAAGGTCAACTAAATATACACGTGAATAATGTAAAAATACAACAGACTCCAGAATTCAAATATCTCGGGAGTATATTCACAGCAGATGGTAAGATGGACAGAGAAATCGAGACTAGATGCCAGAAGGCAAAACACAGTGACATACCAACTGTCACCACTATTAAAACATTCAAGCATTAACATGGCAGTCAAACGACAAATGATAAACTGCATATTTATTCCAACTCTCTGCTATCAGTGCCAAACATGGCCCTGACTAAGACACAATAAAGAAAGATTACAACATGTGAAATGAGATGTCTACGAAAAGCTGTCAACGTTACAAGGAGAGATAGAGTGAGAAACGAGAATATCAGAAGCATCGTTGGTACTATACCATGCATACAGTACATCGAGAAGCAAAGAATCAAGTGGTTCGGCCATCTAATGAGAATGGAACCACATTTACTACCATCACGTGCCTACAATAATCGACGCTCAGGGCGCAGAGCACGAGGCAGGCCAAGAACACGATGGATAGATAAATCTCAGAGTCCCTGCGAAAGCATGGACTGACAACGTCAAGCGCAACATACATGGCACAAGATAAAAAACTAATTCTCCCCACGGCGCTTCACGGCAAATGTGGTTAAGATAAGATAAGCCTACACTGCTTGATATAACCAACATAACACGTGTTCTTCAGTTGAAAGAGTACTTCTCAATTTAGACACCCTAAAAAAAAATTTCAGACACCAGATTTTATTTGCGATTGTTCACTAGAAGTTTATTTTTTTTGGTATTATTATTTCAGTTTGTCTACACGTCCTGATGTAATCAAGAAACAGTCGTTCTTAGGTTGAAAAGAGTGAGCTTCTGCTTAAAGAGACTTTTCTCCTCTAAAAGACAAACATCGTCAGATAATTAAAAACTTTACAGGATTCCTAACCAAGCGTTCATTCTTATTTGTATGGTCAATGTGCCATGATATAAAAAAAAACGAGTAGGAAAAGAAACGAGCAGAAAATAAGTCAATAGAATTCGCAGCATTCTTCTGTAAAACCACATCACCGCCGCCCTCAGAGATGAATATTACAGATAAGCATTAAAAGTTAGTTCGTTTTATTATTCTATATTGCCCTGCATACTTTGCTATGTAATCCTTGTGTTTGACAAAAATCACTGTGGCGTCAAATCACATACCTTATCCTTATCTGGTTGTCATACAATGATGAGATATTTACTTTCTACTGGTTGGATACAGTGCTATGTTTAAATGTAAACATTGCTATACATATGATAATGTGTTCAATCTAAGTTATCTGCACGTAACATATAACATTCAGCTGTATAAATAAACTATAACCGTATAACTTTATAAGTGTTCAAATACAAAAGGTATCTTCTACGCGTTCGTTCTTCGCTGCCAATTTCATCATTCTTATTGTGATATATAATTGATCTTTGACAAGAATGACTTTTACGTTGTGCTAATTATGTGCCTATGGTGACTAGGCCAGCGCATCCGACTTCGCCAGATACAAAAGATATAAGTCAGTTGAAAACTTGAAGACCATGAAAATAGCAAAAATTATTCAAAGAAATAAAAGTAATTATCAGAATATACCAAAGCTAGATGCAAAAAAAGACTGGATGGGAAGGACCCTGACAGAACAAGATAAAACTCTTAACAGATGGAAGGAGTGCTGCAACACAATGAATAAGAACTGAGATGAAAAGGCAATAGAGCAAACACTGAGATAATCACAGAGAAAGAGCTAGGACAATCTATAGAGGAAGTTGAATGGATAGTAACAAAAAACAGACCAACTGATTATGAAGATGTGATAATACTTTAGCAGCGTTTATCAATGCCAGAGAAGAACAAATCATAAATAATGTATCATAAAATGTATCACGCAATATGTAAAAAGGTATGGGAAACAGGTATATGACTAAAGGAATGAAAAAGGTCAATATTTATCCCAATGTATAAAAATGGAGACACAAAATTATGTACTAATTACAGAACAGTGGCCCTGGTTTGTCAGGTAAGTAGAATCTTACTTTAAAAAAATAATTATGGGAAAACTGTAGGAAAATAGAACACATCAACATAATAAAAGCTGGATTTAGACATAACAAAGGTACATGTGACAACATATTTAAAATGAGGACAATCACAGAAAAATGTACAGAGTATTATATAAATCTATACTCGTGCTTTATTGACTACTCAAAGGCATTTCATTGTGTAGAACAGTGTTTCCTAAACTGGGGTCAGCGGACCCCTGGTAATCCATGAGGTACTCACACAGGTCCTCAAACTCTTGAAGAAATATTATGATTTTTGACATTTAAAACAAAATAAATTTTTTTAATATGTATGAAAACAGTGATAAGTAGTTCTGCTGGGAAATCAAAGGACCTGGACCAGATCGGAGTCTAAATGTCTGACAAGACAAAATGAAAGATCATTTGAAGTTTCCGAGTCTGAGAACATTTTTTACTATTGTAACACAAAGATAATCGATTCCTGTCCATTTTCATACATAGAAACTTTTGGGAGTCTGCTGCAGCAAAATGTATTTAAAAGGGGGTCTGCGACAATGCACAGTTTGAAAACCACTGGTGTAGAACATCAGGAACTATGGAAAATAATTAAGGAAATGAGATTTCCATTTCAGTTAATATAAATCATTTTTAAAAACTGTAGTGATCAGATTGTGGCTGTAAGAATATGCGATGGCACATCAGATTGGTATAACCTTAGTCTGCATTCTGTTGTCTTGTCTGTTTAGCATATATGCTGAAAGCCACATTAGGAATGTTAGAGAAGATAGCAAAAAAGAAAAAATACAATCCTTTTGTAATCAGAAGTCGAGAAATACTTGAATAAAAGTATGCTGACAATACAGTATCAACATCACATAAAGAACTTGAGAATCTTATAGTGGTAGTGCAAGAGAAAAGCAACAAAAAAAATCCATATCTTAATAGGGTAAAAGTAATGACAAAAGATATGAAAACACGTAATAAAGAATATTTTTATCAAAGGAAGAGAAAATATAAAATGTGAACGGTTTTGAATATCACAGATCACTGTTAACAAAAGATTGAATGGAATGAAGGAAATCAAAAGAAGAACAAACAAAGCCTTACGAAAACTTCCACTAAAAATGGTATAAAACAGATAGGACAACAAAGATCAGAACGTTAAGTGTACGCATATTCCTAGTAGCAGCATATTGGTGTGAGACATAGACACTTAACAAGTTAGCGGAAAAGCTTTACATGCTTTTAGATATAAATGTCACCCATGTGGTGCCGGGGACCCAAGGAAAGAATAGAATACACTGCGACCTACAATGCATGTCATAAGAGGGGACTGATGTAGGCCCTAGGGATGCTACCCTAGTAAATAAAAGCAGCGCAGAAATCGGATGTGCTGGCCTACTTGTAGACGCATAACTGGCACATCGTACAATCGTTCTTGGCTCAGATCACATACAAATCACACAGAGTGGTTAACACCTGGTCGATATTGAGCGTTCAAAGAAAAAGAAAGAAGTTATAAATGTTACAGAAGAGTCTTCTGTATAATATGGATAGAGAAGAAAACAAAAAGATCCATCCAGAAAGAACTCAAAATCAAAGAAAAATAGCTGATGCTACAAATAAGAACGAGAAAACTGAAGTATTTCGGACACATAAAATACCATTACAGAAGATATCCTGGCAAAGAGGATAAGAAGAAGACCACAGTAAAGATGGATTCAGAGTGTGCTAGTTAAGTTGAACATGAAGACATTAGGCCTATGAGATAGAAATTCCAAATAGGGGGAAGACTGCAGTAAAACTTGGTAAATGTTCTCTATAATTCGTCACTCCTGTTGTGTCGTTTGCTTGATAAAGGCCTTTTGGTCGAAACGTTGCTGTTTATTGTCACTGTTTCTGTATTTTGTAAAACTATAGTACTTTGTTTGTACGTGTTTCGCTAGAAATTCCAAAGTACTGTTACAGTGGCAAAGTTCTGTTCAGGACATGCTATTTTAAGAAGATAATAATAAAAGTCAATAATTTTAGCTTACAGTGAAGCACAATAATTGTAGTGTATAGTGGAGGGCCATCAATTCCAAGTATTAACTGGGTCACATCTGTCTGTGTTGCTCAAGGTTGCCTGTGCACATAAACATCTGTTACTCAAGTCAGAAATATCGTAGGCCGAAAATTTCAGATGCCCTGCCCTACACATGTAGGGACCTATGAACCGAGGTGCAACATATAATCATTCTTGACAAACACGAAACATATCACAAAGAGTGATCAAACCGGTCATAAAGCACGAAAGCAAACAAACAAACAACAAGAAGACAGAAATGTGACCTGTACAAACTTCTTTCATATTGTCAAGTTTGCGTTTTCCATAAGAAGTTAATTCTGATTTGTTATGTTTGTTGGTCAACATATTCTGACACTAATCAAATATTTGCTCTTAGGTTTGCAAAGGGTACTCCATCTGCGATGGTATGGGAGGAGCACAAACAGGTAACTGTGGGATAGAGCTGGATAATTGTAAGTGGAACAAGAAATAAGAGGCAGAAGGTGCGATGGATAGGAGACCATTGAAGAGACCCCTGACATCATCACGAGACAGGCTCTCTGATGGAACCCCCTTGCCCGCGTGCCCAGCGTGTTCGTAGCGCGTTGGACTACGGGTGACTAGTCCTCTGTAAGTGCGGGTTCAACTCCGTGGACTGGCAGAAAAGCTACAGGTTCCCCAGATTTACGGTGTTCGTGGCACCGAGCCGAAGGGTTACGATGTCCATGACACCGAGCCGAAGAGCTTTCAGCTCAAGTGCTTCTGGATCGGAAAAAAAAAAAAAAAACATGGAACCCCCAGGGTAATAAAAGTAAAGGACACCCAGAAACACCTGGAGACTGGAGACAGAGATGGAATGCAAGAAAATGGGGAGAGATTGGAGAGCTCTGGAAAAGATGGCCTAGGATAGGAGGGCATGAAAAGCTTTGGTTGCAGCCCTATGCCTCCGTAGGAGTGAAAGGTGAAGACAGTTCAAACATTAGTTCCTTGGCTTAAAGTAGATTTAATCCTCAAAATAAAAACATTTTTCACATTACATCAAAGTACTGCAGAGAAACATTATCATTACATTATACAAATTTGGGATGCATGCAAAATATATTTTTTGCATTAAAAGGTGATAAATTTGATATTACTTTTCTGATTGTATGTGCTGAAATTGTAACTTTTTAGTTCATAGTTCATAAGTACGGTTCAAACTTCACTGCAGCGGTCACCCCATAATTGCTTTATTCCTGTGCCGCTAAAATCACACGAAGTGCTAACAACTGTGAAATGTCTCCTGTGTGAACTACGAGTAATTCCAAAATGAAGCAAATATGTACACCACCAAAAAGCAACCTGCACCGCATAAATGCATATGGCCGCCGCTACAGTTACAACACAAAAACTGTTCATCACTTGAATTGCAATTCATGCTAAAGGGAACATCAATCACGACAAAATCCAGCTTTCTGCACCGCTACTATAACTGCATATGACAGATTGAGTTTGTCCGTCATAACCGTCATTTTCTGAATACACACAACAAACGCACGGTTGACACAGCAAAAAGCATTCCATGTAAAATTCATAGCTCGCAGCGTTGCTCAAGCACTAACTCAGTAGCTCAACAAACGAAACAGGAAAATACCCAACCAAACATGGTGGAAAAGCGCTAGCAAAGTCATGTCCAGAATCAAACAGTCCTGACTCTGAATGGCCCTCCCAAATTCCGCCATTGCTGGCCAGATTTTTTATTTTTAGTGCTAAATGCAACAGTTGCAGTCTCCACTATACAAGGTAAGATCACCGAGTTATAATGGAAACTATTTTAGGAAATAGCTGAAATATCTATACTTTATTAACAATGTCTTACTTTTGTCAAGTTATTGGTTTATTGAACTAACATCATAGAGGGATCTCTATGGTAAAGTGGTTAAGAAGTTTGCCTTTCGTTCTAAATGTTGTGGGTTCAAATTCAGGACAAGTCACATGTACAATTTTGTTGAAGATTCCTAGAATTGTAACTGGAACTACGTTCACGCTTTGTGCAATACTCTCTGCATTTCTGTTGGCAGGGACGGAGCTATACGGGGAAACCAGGTGCAATGAAGTCAATCCTTTGCTTTGCCTTTAGCCCCTTTTTAGAGCAACATGATAGCACTTCATGCAAACCCATAAATGCACAATCTTCCCAGCAGATGTGGTAGAGTAAACATACTGGTCGCCCGAGTGGTTACCGGGCCCAAAGTTGGGGTGTAAAGAATAGAACCACTGTTACTTGCCACGCATGTCGTAAGAGGCGACTAAGGAGGTTTGGCTGAAATCGGATGCATGGGTCCTAAGCGTGTAGAAGTCTAAGTTTAGGGGCCTACCAAACCAATGTGCAACGTATACACGTTCTTGGCAAAGATCAAACATATCACAGAGTGATTAAAATTGGTCGTAAACGAACGCAAAGAAGAAGAAGAACATACTGGTAATTACCATGACTTGCTGCTCCTTAGGGATCAAATATTGCTCAAATAATGTGTGATTCCAATTTACTTAACATTCTGCATAGATTCAACATCCAACACTGTGTCCACATCAAACAAGTGGTTGCTGAGCAACCGAATGTGGGTTTTGCCCTCCTCCCTCCAATCTATTGTTACCTCCGCAATTATTTGTGCTGATGCAGGCCTATCTAATTTTTCATTACACATAACATCTACATATACAGTGTAGTATAACCCCCTGGAAGTTGAAACACTCAATAGACAACAACCGAATGTGGGTTTTGCCCTCCTCCCTCCAATCTATTGTCACCTTCGCAATTATTTGTGCTGATGCAGGCCTATCTACTTTTTCATTACACATAACACCTACATATCCAGTGTAGTATAACCCTCTGGAAGTTGGAACACTCAATAGACAACATCCCCTCATACAGTAACCTTCCATTTAGGGTATTTAAAAACATGGACTGAGCGCAGGATACAACAATTAATAATTTCAACAGGGCCCTCGACGACGGTGTTACAGAGTTTGTACACTGCAGCTGAGATCTTCCTGTGTAAGAAAAAGATCAGAGCCCATATGGTAACTCACCAAAGTGCAATGATGATGGTCCTATCAATCAATCACACAATAAACAGTATCTCAGAGCAGGATTACATCTGACACATCATCATAAACTGCGCACATGTGTTGCAAGGGCTCATAGGGGAGCAAAGAATAGTAACACTGGGAACTACAAGGCATGTCGATTGAAGTGACTAAGGCAGGGGCCTAGGAAGCTTCCTAGTAAATAAAAAGCGTTGCTAAAATCGGATGTTCTGGCCTACTTTTAGGTGCATAACAATCGCTCTTAGGCTCGGAGCACATACAAATCACAAAGAGTGGTTAACAAGTGGTCGATATGGAGCGTTCGAAGAAGAAGTTGTAAACTAATGGAAGATAAAAGATAGAGGTGGGGTGATTGGATATGAGGGGCCCATTATAGGTGAAGATTAAAGGTCCCCTTTTCTGGGTGTCAATATGTTCCTATGCTCTATTATTATATTATTTCCCCCCACTTCTCAATAATACATATCGGATTTGAATCCACGCTTTCATGACTGATAGACTGGTGTTCTAATTACTCTGCCTGCCCCTCATATACTGACAAATGATGTTCTAATTACTTTGCCTGCCCCTCATATACCACCAAATGGTGTTCTAATCACTGCCTTCCCCTCATAAACTGACAATTGGTGTTCTAGCCACTCTGCCTGCCCCTCATATACCACCAAATAGTGTTCTAACCACTCTGCCTGCCCCTCATATACCACCAAATGATGTTCTAACCACTCTGCCTGCCCCTCATATACCACCAAATGGTGTTCTAACCACTCTGCCTGCCCCTCATATACCACCAAATGATGTTCTAACCACTCTGCCTGCCCCTCGTATACTGACAAACTGTGTTATAATCACTCTGAATGTCCCCCATATATTGGCAAGAGTTAACTAAAGAAATAAAAAGCAGTAACATGAGCCACACTTTAATAAAGATAAATATCTTTTTTAATGTGATCTATCAATATGTTTATTGATGTACATAAATTACTTCCCTTCTTCAAGATATATAATACATAATAGACTAATCCCATTATTAACCAACTTAACTCATTCACCATTCTTTCTCTCTCGTCAGTGAAACAACAAGCAGCTGTTCTATGGCTGTTTATACCTATTTCATTCGTTTTCTTCTTCTTACGCTCCATATCGACCACTTGTTAAACCACTTTTTGTTATCTGTATGGGATATGATCACAATACTAACAGCATGTATATTCCCAGTGTGAAGCATGGACGCTATTCATAACAATGCAGTGGAAAAACATATATGTGCTTTTGAATATAAGTGTTACAGAAGAGTCCTTTGTATATAATGGACAGATAAGAGAACAAATAGATCTATCCAGAAAGAATTCAAAATCAAAGAAAACTGGCTAATGCTACAAATAAGAAAGAGAAAATTGAGGTATTTTGGACATATAAAAAGACACAAAGGGATGGGGAAGACAATATTGGAAGGAGGCATACTAGCAAAGAGGAGAAGAAGACCATGGAGAAGATGGATTCTGGATGTGATTGATGGTTTGAACAGGCCTACAAGAGAGAAATTATGAAAGACTGTTGGGTGGCAAAGTTCTGATCAGGTCAAGCTATTTGATGATGATGTGATATGAACCTCAGAGCAATTGTATGTTGTGCCAGTTATGCACCTAAAAGTAAGCTTGCACATCTAATTTCTGCCACACTCGTTATTCACTAGGGTAGCTTTCCTGGGGCCCTTATCGCAGTCGCCTCTTACAACATGCCATGCAGGCCACAGGCGTACTATTCTTTACTTCCTTGCGAGCCCGACAACATACATGCATATTTCATTCACAATTCATACCCTAGTAATAAAAAGCTTCGCTGAAATCGGATGTACTGTACTACTTGTAGGCGCATAACTGACACAACACACAATCGTTTTTAGGCTCAGATCACATACAAATCACAAAGAGTGGTTAACAAGTAGTTGATATAGAGCATTCGAAGAAGAAGATTCAGAATTCATGATATTTCTATGTCCAAGATTAGCTATAATAGATCTTCCAACATTTCCTGTCACTTGCTGGTACACTCTGTCAAACTTTTCCTTCTTTATCTACCATCTAACATTCCGATCTTCCCTACATAATCTTCTTCTTGTTCACAATGTTTCCCTATGCTTGATTTTCATCATTGTCACATCTCTTTTCAAATTAAAAACATTTGACAGCCTTTGATCTAGTAATTCTATTTTCATTATGAGCGTGTCCAGTATTTATTATACTAATATGCTCAGTTATATATTAAATTGTAATATATGGATGTGTTGGTTAATGTTCAATTTATGAATTTATTGCCTATTAGTACCATATGGTCTTGACTATCTAATAACTACCAGTGTAGTGTAGTGAACACAGTCGACCATCTGTTACCGGTAACTATAAGCTGTATGAATCAGAATGTAGACTTACACTGGTAGATGTTTTCGTAACGTTATTAAGTTAAGTAAACTTAATCTAGTAGTTCACTGAACCGACAAGATTATAAATTCATCCCATGTAGTTACATAAAACATGACTGCATGTGCGTTAACATAGAGTTATATCATTAAGTGCTCACTCTAATGAAATATGCCGTAGTGTGTTAGTGTATCAACCATGAGCCGATCTGATCAATGGATGAGCATAAATATTGTACACAAGTAATGACAATGACAATGGATAGAGTTTGGAAAGAAGAGTTCGGGGAGGAAGAGAGTGGATAAATATTTGAACAGAGTAGAAATTAATATTTTGTGGTAAAGTAAAGTCTTTGCATGTTGCTTTAAATTGAATCCACTGTCAAGAATAGTTTCTTTAAGGACTTTATTCCTATCGAGCAGTTCTCGGTCGCTGTTACAAACTTATGCTAATCTAGGTCGAGGTTGTGATAAACTCTAGGCTTTACTGCAGACATCCAGCAGACGACGACTGAATCCAGTAGCACCAAAGCTGGAGCTATAAGTCGAATAGCTTAAATGCGCTTCCGCTTTTGAGAGATAACTATTTATTTTCGGATAAAACTTGAAGCACACAATATGCACAATGTTTCACGAGATATAGCATATATAAAGAAAAGTATACTTACTTTCCTAACTCCTCTTTTAATTCGTAAAAATCGCTAAACTTGGCGGTAGATGTCTGTGCCGCCATATTGAATGCTAAATGACTTCACAATATTGCTCTCGGAATATCTCGCCGGCTCATCAGACGCGAGACCTGTCGACCAGCCTGCCTATGCTGTAGTTCGATAACGTGATGGGTTTCCCTGTTACTGCCGTTCATGGTTTGCAAAGAAAACCCTACTCATCCCCCCTTTTTTTCCCGTAGAAAAACAAAAATATTATCAAATGCGGAAAGGTGTTCAAATTTCTAACCTCTACTGCTCTGAAATCCATACATTCCCATGTCGATTTGCCCCTCGCTGATACTACAAGGATATGATAAAACAGATGGCGCACGCCGTTGGGCCGTTGAAGTAGATGTAGCTTGTTTCTGTCGTGCTAAAACTGTGAACATATATATATAAAACGAAAGCAAGAAGGGGAAGAAAGCAATGAATAGTGAGCTAAATGAGACTCACTTTTAGTTATTTTTCTCAGTAAATTTTCTTTAGTGAGACTTGAGCATTCCATCATAACTGTATGCTGTACAATCCTTCTCTATCTCCTTACGTACCAATCAAGTTTACCTCCTATACTCACCTATTCATAAGTATGTCCATTTATTTCTTTTTTCTTCTCTGTCCATCATATGTTATGTATCTGCTTGCTGTAGATAACAATGATTTATTGGATAAAAGTATAATAGGAATATAGTGCAGGAAGGAAACAATATCTATCAGAAAATAAATCTCTGCCGTTCGCCAGTCTGTCTCTTCTCCATCCATTCTCATCAAACTCATTGACACCGAAGGATTTATAACATTCTATTTTTAGTGCTGACAGAAATCTGTAAATAGCATCACAAAACGACAACGTGGTAAAATAATGTTAGAAATGTTATAAATAAAATAATTTGTAAATGTTATTTTTGTAACACTGTAGCCCTAATAGTGTAGTGCATAAGCATTCTCTTATCAACTCGTACACAAGAGGGTTGTAGGTTCATTCCCACACTTGACGATCCACACGTGAGAAAAGGAATCAGCCCTCCTACCTCTAGACAAGACTTTGGCCTAGAAATGTGAAGGGAAGTGACTTCATACCCTAAGGTCTACGGAACATTTTTTTTTAAAGCTCCAAAAATGTTCTGTGTTCACTAACATTTTCACAGATATTTGTATTTTCTCCTCTCCGGTTCTGCAGAAGTGCTGAACTGTCGCCGAGATCATCATGTGTAAGACATACATTAAAGCACACATGGCTATTCCCCGAATTGCAAAGATGGTAGTCTTATCAATAAATCATTAAAATTATTGTGATACGAATCCCTGAAGTTGAAGTAAGGATTGTATGTATGGCCATGGAAACTGGTGATACGGGAAGCAAGTCTTAACGCAAAAATTAATCAGAGTTGTCCTTTTATGCGCCATGACTACACTTAAACTCAGAGTGAGTGAACGGAAAAAAAAGTATAAATCTTTTGTTTTTCAATAGCAGTTGTTGCTGCCCCAGTCGAGTGTGTCTTGAAATTGGAATCGACGCATAAAACTCATCACCGGTTGTGATTATTTTTTTAAACCTGTCAAATAGTTAGAATTGATTCGTTAACTAAGGTCGCACCACGTGGGTACTCAGTCCCCTTTCAACATACTGAAGAAAGCACTCGTTTCAGAGCACTAACAATAGTACTGCTTCTTCTTTGCGATCACTATTTATACCGTTAGACGCGTTCTTATGATGAAGTCGACTGTTGTCTGGAGCTCATTTCTGGTGCCATGTAGTTTTGAATGTAGTGATGCGTTGTAAGGCCGGCACTCCTTTCTAGGGAGGACATACAGGGGTACGTTTTGCAGGACATGTTCTGTGGTTTGATCAGCGGTGCCACAGGGACACAGAGGGGATGGGAACAATCGTATCATATGTTAGTTCAGTCTGTCATGTCCTTATCCTGAGTCGGAAGACGATAGTCTGTCCTTGTCTGTCAAGTGTGTGGTAGTCATCGTTGGATGTACTCAGCAACAATGCACGTATTAGTCTGGATTGGAACCTGCGACCTTCAAAATGCAAGACAGACGGCTTTTCTCTCTTGAGTTGGCAGTTGACATCATCTTTTTGTTGACACGAGAAATCTCTCTCCCATTTGTACATGTAAGATATTTTTATCAGTAGTTTCACTTCCACATATGTCACAGTGATGTCTATCTGTGGTAGTCTGCCGCCTGCTACAGCTACGTTAAGTTGCTATCTTCTTGATTTTTAACATCATTTATTACCAACTGTGCATCAATCAAAAATATTTCATTTTCTTTTACACATTTTTGTACATTATGACTTCTGCCGCCGCACTTAGAGCCTCGGCCTCTGCTCTTTAACTGCTAGATAACCTGATTGTCGCTAATGTTAGCTGCACCATTAAAAAGAACACTTGCGATGAATCTGAATGTTTCCTTAACTCAGAAAGCTTGGTGAAATTTTAATGAAAATCATGGCATATCCTTTACAATACGACGCCATCAACCACAGTGAACGAGTCGTTGAGTTTCTAATCACTATTTCTACGTTTATATAACGTTTAGTAGTTTGCCATTGTTTTCTAGGCAGTTAGATTTATTTTTGCCGTACGTAAAAAATCGATGGAACAAATTTACTTCCAAACTGTCCGCCGCGGATTTTGAACCAGGTATTCTTGATTTGTGATCGATCTCACTACCGCTAAGCAACAGACGCCCACAGAAAGATGGGTGCTCATTTTGAGTTGTGTAGATTTTGATGCTGGGGGTCTGTAGCTTAAACGGTAGTCAGCTTGATCACAACCCAAGCGCACCTGGTTCAAACACCGTGGCAGGCAATTTGGGAGCAAATTTGTTTCCGTGGAATTTTTACTAACGGTAAAAACAGACCTCTCCGTTTATAAAGCAATGACAAGCTACTGAACGTATAAGTAGTGCCTTGAAAATCAACGACTCGTTTACTTTGGTTGATGGATGCGTCCTGTAAAGGATATGCCACGATTTTAATTTTTTCAGATTGAAATCGAGTTACCTGAATTTGAATAATTGTATTGTTGCTGACCCGAAATCGCGAACGCGTTACACCGTGATACATCAAACTAATCAAGCTTTAGCCTAGACTCTCACAGTAACAATCACTCGTGTGGTGCCGGGGCCCGCAAGGAAGCAAAGAATAGTACCACTGCGACCTACAAGGCATGTCGTAAGAGGCGACTAATGAAAGACCTAGAGAAGCTACCCTAGTAAATAAATAGCATCGTAGAAATCTGATGTGATGGCCTACTTGTAGGTGCATAACTGACACAACGTACAATCGCTCTTAGGCTTAGATCACATACAAATCACATAGAGTGGTTAACCAGTGTTCGATATGGAGCATTCGAAGAAGAAGAAGAAGAAGCATATATATATGCTGTTCAAGTTTTGTAAGCTTTTCTATGGCCCTTTTATAGACCCTTCCTATAGTCTCTATATAGTCTCTTCGTTCAGCTTAAGTGGACATTCCTGGCAATCAGACCACCCACCTGACTGACTCCTGCATTCAAGTATTGCTAGATAAGACGAAATTCATGTTGAAAACAACAACACAACATGAGGAAACAATATTGTATTATGCCACAAATAAATTTTAAAGAAAGTAATATCAGTATCATTAACACTTTTTTTTATATTAATAAATAACCTGACGATGCTATTCTTTATACAGAGAGGCAAGGTGGTTGAGTAGGGTAAAAAACACTGGAACGATTCTGCAATCTTCTAGCTAAGATAAGGTAAATTCTTAAATAATCTCCAGGGCAATATTATGGAAAACACGATACTATATCATGGTTACTACAAGATTTAGATTCTTGACAGATATTACCTTCAAATAAATGTATCTGAATCTCGAATTACAAGAGAAAGATCATGACATCTTAATGATGTAAAAGGGGAACCCTTTCATACCTCGTGGTATATAGGTCAATACAGTGTTAGGCCTGTATTTTCATTGACCGTCGGCACACGATGGGTGATGTGGTCATCTTAATGATGTAAGTCCAATAAATGTATTTCAAAAGAAATTAAAAACTGAACATCATTGGTGGGACATGTGTTTTTCTTCGTTTTCTCAAACATCTTGAACTCTTTACTGTCAAATTTGATAACATATTTAGTCAGTTTTCATCTCTTGAGCTAAATTAGAATGTTTATCAATAAATCATGTGTTTCTGTTCATGCGACTGAACCTGGAAGTAAAGAAAGCTTTCGAAGAAAAATTTGAAGAGTTAGAAATCTTAAATCTGCAAGAATTTGTGTGTCTTTGAAATCCTCCCATGCAGTGCCGGATTAGGCCAGCGCGGGGCCTGTAGCATTTGCTACTTCTGCTACTAGGCTAATCCGGCGCTGCTCCCATGGTACGTATAACTTCTTCTTCGAACGCTCCATATCGACCACTTGTTGCCACTCTTTGTGATTTGTATGTGATCCGAGCCTAAGAGCGATTGTACATTGTGCTAATTATGCGCCTACAAGTAGGCCAGTATATCTAATTTCTGCGATGCTATTTATTTACTGGGGTAGTTTCCTAGGTCCTTCATCAGTCACCTCTTACGACATGCCTTGTAGGTCGCAGCCTTACTATTCTTTACTCCCCTTGTGGGGCCCCTGTATCACACGGACGCTCTCTTTGACTCAATTATAATGTTTATTAATAAACCGTTTGCTTCTGTTGATGCTACTGAACTTGGAAGTAAAGTATGCACAGCTTTCGAAGACAAAAAAATCTTGAAGAGCTAGAATTATAAATCTTAAAAATAACAATCACCCAAGCCACCAGAACAGCACAAGACAAAACAGAAAACCACAACACTGGGCAACAACCCGGTAGCAGTGTGACGACTAAAGAAGAAGAAGAAGAAGAAATCGACAAGAATTGTTGTATATCATTGAACTCCTCCCATGGCACGTTTAACACTTTCTGGTATTTGGTGGACAAGAATAAATATGCCTGGAACCCGCATGGACAGCGAAAGAAGGGGAGGCCTAGAAATACATGGAGACGAGATTTGAAGGCGGAGATCAACAATATAAATAAGATCTGGAGGGAGCTGCAGTAGATAGCTAGAGATAGGAAGGTTTGGCATTAGTTGGTTGAGGGCCTATGCCCCAATCCGGGGTAAAAGGCAAAGAGAGAGAGAGATTAGTAGCGGTACTCTGAAAATATTACCGTGCTTCGGTTCAACATATCTGTGTAACGTCTCGTTTCCATCTATGAACATTATCAAAGATTTTTAAAATACCGATCCTGCCTGGCAGACTCACATGCCACCTAGATGATTCAGAAAGAACATCCTGTTCCAATTACAAACAAGAATTGTCTCCACTATTATAGCAGTGAATATGCAGCGTCAAATTTCCGGTTATGTAAAATGTAATTACAATGGGTTTTTAAAAATTAATCGTCAGGTTTATGCTCCAGGATTAAGTTTTAATCTGTTATTTGATTACTGTCAATATCACCTTATTGTTATTATTCTTCTTCGTATTTTTATTGCAATCGCCATAAGGCGTCTCCCGCCGCTCTTCTTAGCTATCAGTTAGATGCGCCCCTGTATATAAAAACGTTGGGCCGTACTTGTCCGCTTACGCTATTCATGGCATGTATATCTCTTGAATTTTATGTGTAGAGGGTTGAGTATGTGTACAGTAACTAACATTGTGATGCTACATTGTTTTTGTATTTAGAGAATGTATTATTATTACTATAAAGTTGGAAGTGAAAAGACAGATGATAACAAGTATTTTCATACCAACACTTTGTTACCAGTGTCAAACCTGGTCTCTTACAGCAACACACCACAGAAAGCTCACCACGTGTGAAATGAAATGCTTGAGGAATGCAGTGAGAGTCACCAGGAAAGATAGACTACGAAATAAGGACATCAGAAGCAGAGTGGGTATAACTTCATGCACCGAATACATCGAAAGACAACAAATGTAGTGGTTTGGACATTTAATGAGAATGAAATACAACCAACCACCAATAACAGCATACAATAAAAGAGATCAGGTACTAGAGCTAAGGGAAGACCAAAAAAAAGATGGATAGACAATATCAAGACCACACTACATAAACACGGATATAACACAAGGGCGACTTATCTGGCCCTAGAACGCAAATTAAAGCTCCCACCCCTACGCTTAACGGCAAGAGTGGACATCCAACTACATCTTCCACCTGGGAATAGACAATTATTATTACTATAATACCGTTCCTGTTTTTAAATTGTGTTACAGTAACGGAAGCAATTGATACTTTTATCGTATCAGGTGAATGGAGCAAGGTCAATCAGGCAACTGGTTTCAGGAAGTAGGAGGTCAAACCGAAAGGAAGTCTCAATCCAGACGGGACGTTCAAAGGAAACATGAAAAAGAACTGTGGAAAGAGTTGAAATATTAAAACCTGAAATAGGAAACAATTGGTAGAAAGGTGGCAGAACGACGACAATGGAAATCTCTTGTGGAATCGTTATGTGTCAAACAGAACACGGAGAGGGTATCGCTATATAGATAACATCTGAAGTCGGAGAAGACCCGTCTGTATGGCGAGGAAACCAATAAAACGGTAAGCAGGCTTTCACGAAAAATTCAGTCAGACGCGCCACACTAGGCGCCATGGTTACGCCTAAATTCATAGCAGGCGAATGCAGAAGAAGAAGATATATATATATATATAAATATAATAACTCTTTAACCAATTTAGAAATATCACGTGGAATATTATCACCTTCTTGTTTTATTCTTCTTTGAACGCTCCAAAAACGACCACCAGCCACTCTTTGTAATTTGTATGTGATCTGAGTCTAAGAGCGATTGTAGGCTGTACCAGGTATGCGCCTACAAGTAGGCCAGCACAACCGAATTCTGCCACGCTTGTAGAAATAAACTCTCGTATTGCTATAGCAGCTAGTGCCTTCACTAAATTAACGAATATCTGGCAATCTCAAGACCTTAGTATATGCACAAAAGTTAAATTATTTAGGTCATGTGTGATTCCTGTACTGACCTACGGTTGTGAAAGTTGAAATCAACAAAGAAAATTGATAAGAAACTGGACAGCTTTGAGAATAAATGTCTACGAAAATTATTAAAAGTCAAATGGAGTGATTTCGTTTCTAACAACACAGTGAGAGATAGAACACACCAACAACCCGTATCAAATATTATAAGGAAACGTCGGTGGAAATATTTAGGTCATGTGCTTAGATCAGACGAAAAGAGACTAAATCGACAAGTCCTTATGTGGTCACCAGTTGGGAAAAGAAAACGTGGAAGACCAAAGACCACTCTTCGAAGAACCATCCAACAAGAAAGTAAACTATTGGGATGTAAAACCATACAAGATCTGCAACTGCTAGCAAAGAACCGTATCACATGGAGATCTAAAACCTCTGCCCTATGTGCCGCCTTTGGCACGAAAGGAACAAACTAACTAACTAAGGAAGATTATAAGAGAGCGTGTTTATGAATCATATGTTATTCTGGTCAGAATACCCATAACTTCGATGACTTGATGGTTCATATCTGGCCCTGGAAAACTAAACAGAAGGATAAACTGTGTGAGGCAGCCGAAATGACCTCGTAATGACGGCTGGATTTGTGGTGACGATTTAACTCTGTTTATAAATCTGAAAAAGCTATCTGTGGCGTGGAGGTTAGGTGATTGCATCCTGTGCCAAAGGTACCCGGTTCGCGCCCTCGCGGAGCCATAGGGATATTTTTCTAGATCCCTGATCTCAGTGTAGGTTAAATCGAGTTCCTAGTCCCATCGGAGACGGACGATAAAACGTAGGCCCCGCGTTCAATTTGAGTACATAAAAAAACCCTGGTGGCGTCTGTGGCCTAGGGGTAGTGACTCGGTCTATTAACCTCGACGTTATGAGTTCGAATCACGCTGCGGACAGTTTGATTGCAAATTGTTTCGTGTGGAATTTAACAAAAGGACGATGGCACCACCCGTACAGAATGCAATGGCAAGCTACTGAACGTAATAATGCCTAGAAAAAATCACAAACAGCGTTAAAAGCTGGGGTTGATTCGCAAAGTCCTGTAAAGGATATGCAATTAATTAAAAGAACCATTGGCAGTTCAAAATCGAGAAGAGCAGGTTAGAAAGCCGCTGCCAGGTCAAAGTTCATTTAAAAAACGATTAAAAATACAGTTCCTACAATATTTCTTCACCATCTGCTAAATTACATCGGGACCCACGCTGGTGCTACGAAGCTCGTGCACTGCAGCTGAGATCTTCCTGTGTAAGAAAGAGATCGGAGCACACATGGTTACTCACCGAAGTGCAATGATGATGATCAATCAATCAATAAATCTGAAAATGTGAAACTGATCACAGAAGGACAGAACGAATGCATAAGACAATGATTTACGAAGATATGTAGGGTTTGTCTATTGATTGATTGCAGTGGCGGCTCGTGCTCATTTTTGTTGGTGGGGCCAGACACAAATTTTCGGAAAAATCATGATTTTAGGTTAGGTTATATTTTAATTTATAAAATAATAAATACACGTTACCCATTATTTTTATTGGGGCCCGGCCCCACTGGCCCTTAATGATGAGCCGCCACTGACTGATTGATTGATATGACTATCATCATTGCACTTCGGTGAGCAACTGACATTTGACCTTTGAGAGAGAGAAATTCTGAAGGACTGTTAGGGTGGTAAGTTCTGCTCAGAACAAGCTATTTGATAATGATGACACATTACACAAGTATTCGAGGATTTAAAAAAAAAATTGCCCAACACAGGATTGCAACCACTACCTTATTTTAAACAGCTGTTCATGGTCTTATAAACGCTTGTATTCACGATTACACGATGCGCGCTGAAAGAGATAAAGTTGGTGGTTCAAATATTGTGTTTACAATTATTATTTTTTGTCAGGATCCTCAATTACTTGTTTAATGTCTACTTGTTTACCATGTTCATTGATTCCGGTGCTTCTCTTGGTTTCTTAGAACTCTTCATTTATCTTCACAAATATGTAACCGTCTGGTCATCTCAATCTTTAAACAAGTTTAAAGTCAACTATTATTTATCTGTCTGTCTGTGAACGTCCTGTCCTCTCTGTATACCTCGGATAATTTGTCTACATGTCTGTCCATATTTCTAAAATATCTACCTGCCGCTGTAACTGTGCATATACACACACTCTTGTGTATATATTTAAATACAAATACGATTCAGATCTTTGTAAACAGACGATTCGACGTATTCTCAGACTGAGATGGAATTACAGAGTTGCAAACCTGTGGATAAAAACAGCAAAAGAACACATGATGGCCCAGGTTAAGAGAAAAAAAAGTGGTGATGGGTTGGGCATATCCTGCGGAAGACACAATCGGGCGTAATTAGACAAGTACTTAAGTGAAGACCGCAACGAAAAGAATATTGTATCATTCTAAACAGGTCTGAAGAATGAGGACCTGAGGGTTGCTGGACTTTATCTGGGAAACCATAAAGAAAACAGAGACCTGAAGAACAACGTTGCCATATACTCTACAAGAAACGGAGAGGAATAAAGAAGGAAGGATATATATATATCATAGTTATTTTGTTTTTAATTGTTTCGTATCTCTAATTTTTTTGAAGTATTAAAAAAAAATCAAATTTAAGTTGCTAAAATGGTATACATACTGGTATAATGTTTAATTCTTTGTATTAATCTGTGTTGCGTGCAAAGAAGTTTAACATAATGACACACTGATGCATAGTCAATAGTGTGTTGCATAGACTAAGAAACGAGTTTCTAATAAATACTAGTCATGCGCCGAGAATCTACATAGAGCTGTGGCTCTCAACCTGGGAGGCTCGACTTTCAAGGGAGACTTGAGACAGTATCAGGGGAGGCCGGAAATATTATTCAAATTTACTGAATTTTATATTTCAATGGGTATTTATACTAACTTTTTTCACAGTTGAAATACTTGTTTTCATTAAAACTATAAGTTCTAAATTTCTGTAAAAAAAATAACTCAGAATATCTTTGATTGTGACTATTTTGCAATTGTTCTCAAATTATTTATGTGTTTTTTTTTAGCTGACACTAAGTAATCATCAGTACAATGTGATTTTCCTTGCTAATTTACCAAGTATATATATATATATATATATATATATATATACTCAAGATTCAAGACAAAAACCACTAGCTTGTATCCCTAGTTATTTTCTTTACAATATTAAAAAGAGGGATGGAAATTTGATGGTGAAAAAGTACAAATTAATGAATGTGAATCAACTGTTGTTACATCATCGTTTTCTGCTAAGACAATGAACCATGCAAAATATATTGAAACACGCTTAACCCCTTTATTAAATCTCTTATATCTAAAACTTTGAGCTGTGGTACTATGCTCTTCTTTAAATACTGCGTCTATGTTATTATATAACTTTATTTTTCTCTTTTCTCTCATTTTTATTGTTCCCTTCATCTCTTATTATTTGATAATCAAATATTTCGCTAATTTTTGTGTTTAAATTTGAGTTTACTCTTCATTTTTGAGAGCCGCAGTAGCGTAGTTGTTAGTGACCTCGCTTCTTACGCTAGTGGTTCGGGTTCAATTCTACAGTGGGTGTGGAATATGTTTCCAGCAGTAACGGCTCTCAAGTCGACCCGGCCTCAATTGGGTACCAGGTAAAACACTTGGAAGTAAAGGTTGCCGGCGTTATGTTGACCATATCACCCTCGTGAGCCGAAAGTCAATGACAAATACGGATCTTCTTCTTCTTCTGCGTTCTCACTAGATTGGGACCGGATTATCTAATAGAGACAGCCGTCTGCCTCAGATTATCAGCCACACCATACAGTTTGTCTTCTGCGTTCTCACTAGATTGGGATTTCGGATTCTCTAATAAAGGCAGCCGTCTGCCTCAGATTATCAGCCACGCTATACAGTTTGTCTTCTGCGTTCTCACTAGATTGGGATTTCGGATTCTCTAATAAAGGCAGCCATCTGCCTCAGATTATCAGCCATGCCATACAGTTTGTCTTGGACGCTAGTGTAAGTGGGCCACCTCTTTCTTCTCAAGTCTGCATACTGGGGCAGTTCTGTAGGATATAATTCCTATGATTTCTGCTTCCTGTTTGTGCCGACCTCTTCCCGTGGTAAGTTTTGGCCAGCCTCACGATGGTAGGTCTGACATTCTTATCGCGGGGCTAAATCTCCGGGGCAGACTAGTGACCGCAGAATCCGTTATCCTATTCCATATTGTGAGGGGGTCGTTGCACCATATTATGCGCCTTATGGCCTGGTGCATCCGTTTTCTGCAAGCATTTGTTTCGGGTTAGCATTCCCTAGCGGACACGTGCATCCGATTTCAGCCAAACCTCCTCAGTCGCCTCTTACGACATGCGTGGCAGGTAACAGTGGTTCTATTCTTTACACTCCAAATTTGGGCCCCGGTAACCACTCGGGCGAAATACAGATCTAAAACCGTATTACCCTATATACCGTGTAGTCTCCTTTACGGCGTAGATCCAAGCCAAAATATACGGCACAAAGAATCGGTAGGACTTGTACAATCTACTGCAAACTACACTAGTAAGTAAAATGCTGGCTGAAATCGGACACATCGACGAAGGATAAGCACCAGTGCTCCAAAAGGTGCTGAAGATGTGACGTAAAACCCGTTCTTGGCAAAGGCTGTTTATATATCACAATAAGAATGACCAAAATGGCCGAAAAGAACTAACGACGAAGAAGAAGAAGAAGATATACCGTGTGGTATAAAAAGGGTTAAAACAAAAAAAGAAAAACATTTTTAAAATGCACATCCATAATTTGTGTCATGTAGCTTTAAAAAATATTCAATCTTTATCTAACTTCCATGCCCGCCTGCACAGCTTGTTCGTAGCGCGTTGAACTACGGGTGACTAGCCCTATGTGAGTGCGGGTTCAATTCCGGGTTCTGGCAGAAAAGTCACTGGTTCCCAAGATTTACGGTGTTCGTGGCACCAAACCGAAGGGTTACGATGTCCATGGCACCGAGCCAAAGAGTTGAAAGCTCAAGTGCTTCTGGATCGGGAAAAATTTTTTAAAAATCTAACTTCCATATTTTTATGTTAGTGCATATCATATTTCATGCTGAGGTCCAATCTTTAATCACATGCTCTCATCGATATCTATGGCATAACATTAGAACAGTCAACATTAGAACAGTCAACATTAGAACAGTCAACATTAGAACAGTCAACATTAGAACAGTCAACATTAGAACAGTCAACATTAGAACAGTCAACATTAGATTGAATAAATTATGCTGTTAATTTTTGACAGATGAAAGGTCAATTATGCTCAGGGAATAATGGGTTTGTGAACAGAACACACAAATCTGAAATTTGTGTAGAATATACAAATAGGAAAATTGGGACAATGTGTACACTTGTTTCCCTCGCTTTCTGGTCACTATTGAAGATCGCTGTTGGATTCTTCTTTTTCTTCTTCAAACGCTCCATATCGACCACATGTCAACCACAGTGTGATTTGTATGTGATCTGAGCCTAAGAACGATTGTACGTTGTGCCTGTTATGCGCCTACAAGTACGCTAGCACATCCGATTTCTGCGCTGCTTTTTATTTACTAGGGTAGCATCCATAGGGCTACATCAGTCGCCTCTTACGACATGCATTGAAGGTTGCAGTGGTACTATTCTTTGCTTCCCTTGCGGGCCCCGGCGACTGTTGGATTCAGAGTTTTGTATTTTATTGTCAATATCTGTTTGTCAGTGTGTTTAAAAGTTTTTAAAGCCGAAGGATTGACTTCATTGCACCGGGTTTTATCCCATATGGCTCGATCCCTCTCTGCGGAAATGACACGCCACCTGCCGAGAGTATTGCACAAAGCATGAATCTCGTAGCTTCGGCAACAATCCTAGGGGTCTGGGAAAAAAAATGTCCTCGTGAACAGAACGGCGCGGTTTGGATTCGAACCCTCGACCTTCGACTCGCAAGGCAAGATCTTAACCATTGTCAGCGTGTTTGTGATCACAACTAGTTTTTGTATGCGATTGCTAAATTTAATCTCTGGCTGAGTTCACAATTACTCTTGGTTTTTATACTGACGTCAGCAGGGACCTGCTTGGAACTGGCATCCTGTGGGCTCACATCCTTAAAGAAGAAAACAAGTGTTTGGACAGCAAAGCACAGAGAACACGCTTACACTTTTTACAAGCAGACAATCCAGGGGTTAATTTATTATTCAAACAGGGAGTTGAAGCAAGTGAATGTTATTTTTTTTTTATTATCAAATGTATTTATTGACCTTCGTAGCGATCGATATTCGTACTTAGATAATTCATGAAATAAGATGCATGCACTGAGCAGAGATGTGACTTAGGCAAGATTTTCTCTCTCTCACTCTCTCATTTCATTTTTCTGTTCGTTCGTTATGAATTCAGGCGTAGTTATGGCATCTAATATAGTACTCTGACTGATTTTTGCGTGAAGTCTTGATTTCCGTATCACAAGTGTCTTTCGTCATTCAGGCGAGCCTTACTACGATTTCAGAGGTACTTGCAATTTAGATGCACACGTAAGGGATCAGGGACTCATGTGCGCAATTAAAAATTTTAGGCCAATTTGCTTCAAACCCCGGAATTTTAACGGCCCCAGGTAACAAGAGCAAAGTGTTATTAACTTCGATATTGTCGACTCTCTCTTTCACTCTCTCTCTCACTCTCTCTTTCACTCTCTCACTCTCTCTCACTCACTCTCTCACTCACTCTCTCACTCTTTCTCTCTCACTCTCTCTATCTCTCACTCTCTCTCACTCACTCTCTCACTCACACTCTCACTCTCTCTCTCACTACAGGGATCTCTGTAGAAGTTAAGTGATCGTCTCTCCTGACAAAGGTACCAGGTTCGTTCTCTCTTGGAGCCTTCTGGATATTTTTCCAGAGATTCCTGATCTCAGTGTAGGTGAGATCGAGTTCCTAGCCCTATCGGAGATGACTCTAAAGCGTAGATCCCGTGCTCAATTTGAGAACGTAAAAGAACCCTTGGCAGTTCAAAATCGAGAAGAGCAGGCTGGAAAGCCGCTGCCGGGGCAAAATTCACTAGAAAAGATTTAAAATAAAAACATTTCTAGAAAAATATCTTGCGTCTTCAAAGTTACATCGGGGACCCTCGCCGTTGCTACGAAGTTGTGCACAGCAGCTGAGATCTTCCTGTATAAGAAAGAGATCGGATCACACATGGTTACTCACGGAAGTGTAATGATGATGATCCTATCTTCCTGTATAAGAAAGAGATTGGATCACACATGGTTACTCACGGAAGTGTAATGATGATGATCCTATCTTCCTGTATAAGAAAGAGATCGGATCACACATGGTTACTCACTGATGCTGAGATCTTCCTGTATAAGAAAGAGATCGGATCACACATGGTTACTCACGGAAGTGCAATGATGATGATCATATCAATCTCTCTTTCATTATTCCAAACCACTGTTCATTTGCAGATTTTACAGTAGCGTGTCTGACGTGGTGATTGTTTTCAGAGAACTTCATAGCTAAAAGACCTGTCAGCTGCAGTTGCTCACCAACGGAGGTGTTTAATTAGTGGTACTGTCGATTCCCCAGTCACTCAGCTGATAATGGCAACCCAGACGTTATGAGTTGGGGAGGAGGTGACTTATATTTTGTAATATTAGGCAGACCTCAATACTTCGTTGAATCTAGCTGTATGTATCATGTCGACTGTTATCTCTTTCTCTAGCCTGTGACGCCCCTGGTACTGAGAGCAGCAAATAACTCACACAATTCTTCTGTGTTCTTGACCATCCTCTGTATTGTGTTAGAGCTGTGATATATTTATTCCAGTTCTTGCTGGATTGGTTTAGATTAAATTTCTCCTCGCAGACACCCTCTGAGGGCATCCAGAATCTTATCTATTTGAACTCCCACAATGGTGGCAGAACCAGCAAAGCCTGTGCGCTCTTATATTGCCATCAATACCCATGTGTTCCGGAACAAATATGAATGTAATTATGCAAATAGTTGATGTTTCTGGTAGTTCAGTCTATTGTTCACACATCGAATCAGCTTCCATCTTCTGGATCTTACTTAATGAATCACTCATAGCACGTGTAGCTTTGTGACTAAAGCAACAGCAGTGCATTAATCGTTCAGAAAGCAATGGCAAACTACTGAACGTATAAGTGGTGCCTAGAAAATCAACGACTTGTTTACTGTGGTTGATGGCTACGTCCTTTGGGATATGCCACGATTTTCAGTGCATTAATCACTGTCAGTATTTCCGTTGTCAAGCTACTTGTTATCAAACTAATGCAGCACTGGCTTCTTTGACCTTACAGGAACATCCTG
Organism: Arion vulgaris; assembly: GCA_020796225.1. Lineage (NCBI taxonomy): Eukaryota > Metazoa > Mollusca > Gastropoda > Stylommatophora > Arionidae > Arion > Arion vulgaris. The sequence continues at coordinate 13,201,743 of CM036757.1, forward strand.
CTGTACCATCTGCCTCTGATCATCATAATTATGAAATAGCTTGTCCGGAGCAGAACTTTGCCACCCCAGCAGTCCTTCGGAATTTCTCTCTCTCATAGGCCAGATGTCCTGCCTCTGCAGCCGTCATGCTCAAACCATCAGTTACATCCTGAATCCATCTTCTCCATCGTCTTCCTCTTCTTCTCTTTGCTGGTATGCCTCCTTCCATGATGGTCTTCTCCAGCCCTTCATATCTTTTTATATATCTAAAATACCTCAATTTTCTCTTTCTTATTTTGTTAACAATTAGCTACTTGTTATCAAACTAATGCAGCACTGGCTTCTTTGACCGTATAGAAACATCCGGATGTAACTAATGCACTCTTTCCAATCTGTCTTTGATAGCTGGACTTAATATCCTTTCGTCTCCTGGTAATTTTCTGTCATAGACCGTTGTCTAGTAATTTATATAACATTTCTGCTGATGTGTCATTCTCCACTTGAATCCATTCTGCTGGGATGCTGTCTGACTTGTTCGATGAGTTGTATCGCTTCTTCTTACGCTCCATATCGATCACTTGTTAAACCACTATGTGATCTGAGCCTAAGAGTGATTGTACATTGTGCCAGTTATGCGTCTACAAGTAGGTCAGCACATCTGATTTCTGTGACACCATTTATTTACTAGGGTAGCTTCCGTAGGTCCCTACCTCAGCCACCTCTTACGACATGCCTTGTAGGTCACAGTGTTAGTATTCTTTGCTCCCCTTGCGAGCCCCAGCAACACACGGGCATGAGTTGAATAGATGTCTTTACATTAACTTGACGCCTGCCTGCCCAGCGTATTCGTAGCGCGTTGGACTACGGTTACAAATCCTCTGTGAGTGCGGGTTCAACTCCTCGTACTGGCAGAAAAGCCAGAGGTTCCCCAGATTACGGTGTTCGTGGCACCGAACCGAAGGGTTACGATGTCCATGACACGAGCCGAAGAGCTTTCAGCTCAAGTGCTTCTGGATATAAAAAAAAACACATTAACTTGACATTTCACAGTTAACCTGTAACATTTTTATTTGTTATATATTTATATGGTATATCTGTTCAGTAAAAAACTATTTGAAATGTTCTGTTTATCTCTTCATTTATTCTTGTGGGTTATTTAGCAAGTTTTCATGTTTGTCTTTAATGAAGTCACCAAATTTATTCAGTGGTCTTTGTGGTTTTAAAGTACGGTACTCGCCTCTCACTCTAAACGTGCTCAGTTCGCATCCCATGTGGAGTAATCATGCATGTTTCGAGCGATTCCTGATCCCAGTGTTGATGAGATCAAGTTCCTAGTCCTGTCGAAGACGAGCGACAGAAAATAAATCCAGTATTTATATCAAGCACGCTCGCTTAGGGGCCTACCAAACCAATGTGCAACGTATACACGTTCTTGGCAAAGATCAAACATATCACAAAGAGTGATTAAAATTGGTCGAAAGAACGAACGCAAAGAAGACGACGATATTTAGCACGTCAAAGAACCCTTGACAGTTCAAAATCGATAAGTGTAGTTGGAAAAATTACAGCCAGGGTGCAAAGATTATTCATATCAATTTAAAATGAAATTCTCCCAATATTTCACCATCCTCAAACTTAGATTGGAGACCCTCACCGGTACCACAGAGTTTGTGCACTGTCGCTGAGATCTTCCTGTGTAAGAAAGTGATCGGAGCACACAAGGTTATTCATCTAAAGTGCAAATGATGATCCTATTTATCAATTGATTGTATTTCTGTTAGCTTCTTACTGCTATTATACAAGTTTCTTATATAACTTTGGGCCCGCCTGCCCAGCGTGTTCATAGCGCGTTGGATGACGGGTGACAAGCCCCTGTGAGTGTGGTTCAATTCCGCAGGCTGACAGAAAAGTCACAGGTTCTCCAGATTTATGGTGTTCGTGGCACTGAGCCGAAGGGTTACAATATCCATGGCACTGAGCCAAAGAGCTGAAAGCTCAAGTGCTTCTGGATCTAAAAAACAATTAATTAACTTTGAAAGCAGCAGTTTCTTCTGTCGTTCTTGTCAATACTTTCATTGTGGGTTGTTTTATATACATAATTCATAAAGGAAAGTTTGAATCTTCTGCTTCATTTTGTTTTTATTCATCTTGTTCATGATTTGTGTTATTATTTCTTTATGCAGGCACTACCTTTTCCCAAGTTTTCACATCTCCTTCCACATGTTTTGCTATCAGTCACCATATGCGTGGACCGTCGACTCGGACACAAGAGGGTTGAAGGTTCAATCCCACACTCGATGTTCCCCACGTTGAAGAAAGCAATTGGCCCTCCTACACACTAGGGACCAAGAGCCTACAAATGTGAAGTAAAGTGACTTTATACCCTAAGGTCTGAAAAGGCTATGGGAAATTGTATTTTATTAGTTTCCTAAATATGCTGTTAGACAACAGGATACTTAGAACATTTGGGTTTGATTTTCACAACTTAATGGGAAGTAGAAAAGACACAGTCACCAACATCAGCATAATAAAAACAGTTAGCACAGCACCTTGCTTGAATTACATCGAGAAACAAATAATGAAGTGGTTTGGCCACTTAGTAAGAATGCATCCAAACTCCACAGTGAGTCTTCTATAACGGAACATCAGGAAAGAAGGCAGGAGGAAGACCATGAAAAAGATGATTAGATGGCATAGCCGAATCCTGTCAAAGAGCAAAAATAACAGTCTAGAAAATCGACGGGCTTGCTGTTGATGTCGTGTAAAAGATATGCCACGATTTTCATTATCAATTCTAAAGATAAATATTCACTAGCACTAACAAAGAATATTAACTAACAACAACAATGAACAACAAATAAATTATAAACAAAGTGCAGATGTGAAGAAGCACACGCCATTTTAATGCAGCCCAAGAGGAAAACAAAAAATATAAATGCATCAAAATAAACAAATGGCATGTGCTTAACAAAAAAAAAATGAAAACCCCACAAAACAACAAAATAGAACCCAATAAACAACATTGAACAAAAGTTGTAAAAATGAAAATTACACATAAAATATTGAGAGAAAAAAGTGTACATATATGATTGTTATCACATATGTAATATACAATATAACACAAATAACTAGTTATCAATACGGCATGATGGTTATCTAACATGCATAGTAGTGTCATATTTATTTATGCACGATATCAAACACATTTGATTATGTCTTAGTATAGTCTAGCGATAATCTATATATCTTCTATCCCTGATTTGCCTTCTCGTCAGGCCAAAAAAAGAGGCACTTGGAGGCCTCCTTATGCACTTTGTACAAGGTGGAACTAATGCCTTGGATATTCTGTTGGTGCACCGTTTATGTGGTCATTCTCTGGGTCTGTTGCTGTTTTATCTGAGTGCTAGTGCTCTTTGTGGGAGACTGTCTTGTGGTAACCTTGATGCGTGTCCGAATATTTGACCTGTTGTTTCTAGCGGTAATGTATCTCCAAAACTGAGTCATCACTTGTAAAGATGGTCAAGTCTGATACTAGCAAACAAATGATCTCTTTCATCCGGTCAACATGCACAGTTAAGCCTAGTGGGAAAGTTCTCTATCATGGACTAGACGCATTGCAGCTGTTTTTGAATGCCTATGTTGTTGAAGTATATGTGATTTTATCTATTCACCTACATCTTGGTCTTCCTCTTATACCAGATCATCTGCTAATGTATGTAAACAGAGATAATTGATTGGGATACATGCTCATGAGATTATATAAATAATTTCACTTTTTGTTTTTCTATGTATTTGATAAAAAAGTTGATAAAACAAGATTATTAATGTGGAGACTTGATGGACTGTTTTTAGAGAACTAAAATGTGATACCTAAGAAAAACTACCAATAACACCAGAAAAGACAAGTCACCAACATCAGCATAAGAAAGAAAGTTAAAACAGAACCTTGCTTGAATTACATTGAGAAACAAAGAATGAAGTGGTTTGGCCACTTAATAAGAATACAACCAAACTGCACTGTATATAGAGTCTTCTACAAGAGAACATCTGGAAAGAAGGTGAGAGGAAGACCATGAAAAAGATGGCTATGTCAGATGACATATTTTTTTTCAATCTTTGTTATACCATGTGGTATATAGGGTAATACGGTGCTATGTCCGTATTTTTCATTGACTGTCGGCACATGACAGATGATGTGGTCAACATCATGCCGGTCACCTTTACTTCCCAGTATAGTTATTCCTGGTTATGGTCGGAAAAAATTCCCCACCCACTGTAGAATTGAACCCTGACCACTAGCCTAAGAAGCGAGTTCACTAACAACTACGCTACTGCGGCTTTCATCAAATGACATACATAACAACATAACTTACTTAAAAAACAAATACTTGAAATGGCACTAAAAGTTAATACAATAAATTATGGGCTTCTTGAAAGCAACAAATTAAAAAAATGTGTGCTGTGTATGAAATCAAATATACATTAGTTACAATAACAGAATAACTGGACTTTCTGTGTGAAAGCATTCTCTCAAAACTACGAGGTGCATTGAAAAGTAATGCCTCCAAGTCCATAACTTTGTTAATAGTGTTCGGAGGCAATTGACACCAATATCAGAATAAAGTATATGTGTGTTTTCAGGACAGTAAGTGTCAAGTGTCTGGAATGTTGTGCATGCGCACAACATTATCCAAGATGGCGTCATACATGGAAATTCGATTGAAGCAAAGAGCTGTGATTGAATTCTTGACGGCGAAGGTTGTGTTCCCATCGACATGCATTGGAGAATGAGAGCGGTATATGGTGACGTCTGTGTGGGTGTGAGTACAGTTAGGAGGTGGGCAAGGACTGTTAAAGGCTACAATCCAGCGACGATGACCTTGCATGATCAGGCTCGCAGCGGACGACCAATTACAGCAGTGGATGAACAACACCAAGCTCGCGTGGACGAACTGATTCATGTCAATCGCCGCATCAAGCAAAAAGATGTCGCTACAATGCTTGAAATTTCGACTGAACGAGTACATCACATTATTCATGTATTGCTAGAGTATAGGAAAGTTTGTGCAAGATGGGTTCCTCGCATGCTGACACCGGAAATGAAACATCGCCGACATCAGGTGTGTCAGGAACACCTGATGCGATATGAAGCGAAGGCGATGACTTTATCTGCCGATGTCACTGGCGATGAGTCATGGGTGCATCATTACGACCCTGAAAACAAGCGCCAGTCTATGGAATACAGGCACAAAAACTCACTCACCCCAAAAAAATTCAAAACTGTCATGTAAGCGGGAAAAGTTTTGATGACCATTTTTTGGGACTGCCATGGCGTAATCCACACATAATTTTTGGAACGCGGCAATACTGTCAATTCTGATCGGTATGTGGAAACGATGAAGAAACTACGGGCAAGACTGCTACTTGTTCGTCCTGGAAAACACGCAGTCCGTCAACATGACAATGCTCGTCCACACACCAGTAGACAAACAGCGGCAGCATTAGAGCGTCTCAATTTTGACAACATTTTAGCGCACCCACCATATAGCCCCGATTTGGCACCTTGTGACTTTTTCCTGTCCCAAAGCTCAAGGAACATCTCAAGGGAAACAGATATGCTTCTGACGAGGATGTGCGTACCTGGCCGTGAAAATCATCAGATTTTGTCTTCGACGGGATGCAACAACTAGTTCGACGTTGGCGTGTGTGTGTGGAACGTGGAGGTGACTATGTGGAAAAATAATGACTATTGTGTAGTGGACATCTCAAGCTTTCTGAAAATGTATGTTTCATTTGTAAATTATGTATATTAACAAAGTTATGGACTTGGAGGCATTACTTTTCAATGCGCCCTTGTACAATCAATATAACAATTATTTGTTCCAAAATTAAAATTTGGTGAGAAAAAACAGGCATTCATGTTTACCATGAACCAAAGATGGCATTTAATAAATATGTTACTGTCACATAATACTTTTCAATAATTAAACTAAGGTTTCTCAGTTCAGATGTAAATATGATGGTTAATAAGACTAGGGATCTCTGTGGCTAAGCCCTTTGCCTTGTGAGTCGAAGGTTCGAATCTGGACAGCGGCGTTCTGTTCACGAGTGCAGTTTTTTCCAGAGACCCCTCGGATTGTTGCTGTATCTACGAGTTCGTGCTTTGTGCAATACTCTCGGCAGGTGGCGTGCCATTTCTGCGTAGAGGGACTGAGCCACATGGGGTAAAACCCGGTGCAATGAAGTCAATCCTTCGGCTTTAAAACCCTTTAAATAATAATTAATGCAGCATCAGAGTTAAATCAAAGTTACATAGTAAGTATATGCAAATATAAACTTTACCGATTTGGGTACCCATTTTCAGCTGTGTGACTAAGGGATTAACTGTTCCAGGAAATGAGCAATATCCGTTGGTGCAGACTGTCATTGCACTAAAAGGATACCTTTAAATCTATTTATTGTTTACAAAAAGTCTTGACAACCTAAACAGTGTAATGGCAGTGACCAATAGTAGTCAGTTAGTTACATGGTTAACTTACAAAATAATATTACTTGAATATGACACTAATATATCAGTATCAGAAAAATGAGACTGACAAACACATCAAACTACAAACACTAATAACAGTTACAATACTGTCACCGGTATTTCCCTAAGGGTATGGTCCCTAGTATTACTGGTTAAATAACTCATGAAAAAACATTTTGTTCTTTGATAGTTTAAGTGACATATCCAATAAAATGAAACATAAATTGTTTAAAATACGCAAATAACTAATACAAAAATAATTTGTTCCGCAAAAACGCAGGCCATGTCTTAGGTCATGATTTACCACAACAAATAATGTAAGTTTCTTTAGCATGATGTAATATATCCTGACCAAGAATACAAATAATTTTTACATTTTGTTGTATCTATGTTTTTATGAGTATGTTTTTTATGGAGATCCCTTAAGATTGTAGCAAGAGCTACAGAGTTTGTGATTTGTGCAATACTTTCAGCAGGTACCATTTATACGAAGACTGATTTAAGTCACAGGGGGAACCTGGTTCAATGAAGGGAATAATTTGCATTTAGTCCCTCCTTCAGACTGCTATCTATGCCTTTAATCAACACTGAAAGTCAACTTCTAGCCACACACACACAAATAATTATTTGGGAGCTAAGAATGTACTAGTGTTAAAATTATCAATGGGAAATTCTAATTTACTCATGTTAAAATTATCAATGGGAAATTCTAATTTACTCATGTTAAAATTATCAATGGGAAATTCTAATTTACTCATGTTAAAATTATCAATGGGAAATTATAATTTACTCATGTTAAAATTATCAATGGGAAATTCTAATTTACTCATGTTAAAATTATCAATGGGAAATTCGAATTTACTCATGTTAAAATTATCAATGGGAAATTCTAATTTACTCATGTTAAAGATGAGACATATGCAACATTTTGTTTGTTCAAATTCCAAATATCAAATAAAGAACTGGTTCGTGCAGACTGAAAAGAAACCACAGGATCTTGTTAAAAATTTAGTACATGTTGTAAATAGTAGTACCAGTAAAGAACTCTTTTCATATCATGTGGTGTATTGAGAAATACAATGTTAGGCTTGTATTTTTCTTTGACCAACGGCACAAGATGGTGATGTATTCAGCAACACCTGCTGTCTTTATTTCTCTTGTAACCGATGGAGATTGAGTCAGTCTGAGTGTTGTTTGTGGTTGAAAAATCCCTGTTCAAACTGGGGACCAGACAAGAGATCAACCATTTAGAAAGCTAGAGCACTAACTATTATGATACATAACCTATTAATAGTTGTTCAAGGCCTGATATGATAAATGTGGAATTGGTCCGCTGGCTGAATATACCTGATTAAGACACATATAAAATCCTTACTGCCTAAAACATAGTGAATGAGATGAATAAGCAGTCAGTGAACCAGAATTGACAGAAGTCAGTGAACCAGAGCTGGCCAAGTTCTTCTTCACTTTCAAGTGGTAGCCATGCTAAATGAATACGAATCATAGAGGGAAGGCAAATATAGTCCCTCAAATTCTGTACAAAAAATGACTGACTCAAAACAGGCATATGTCACTGTCTCTGTAAACTGTGACACAACTTCCTTTTCAACGCAAACAAAGAAGAATAACTCAAACAAGGATAAAAGTACAAAAATGTTAAAAGTAGAATAATGATAAAATAATATTAGACTTTACAAGTCTATTCTAGCAGGAATAACATTCTTAACACCATTTACATATTCATTATTACGTGCTGTAGTTGAGTACTAGAATAATCAAATGGTGAGAGTGTTTGCTTCACTTTCCGACTCGGGCAACCCTACAGTTGATACAGCTAAAGACTTGGGTGGTTGACTCATTAAGTCAAGGAAGGGATAGATTAGCAAGAGAGAGAATTATGCTTCTGCTATACAATCGACATCATGACATATTGGGCATTCCTATGCATGTTCCGTTCTCCGCTGCATCAGTCATCCATTTATTTTCCCACCAACAGTTTGTAAAAGATATGTGCAAATGATATTCATTCTGTTATGATAAATTATTTGTTTTAAAATAAAAACTTAACTTTTCAAAAATAACAATCTGAAACACTATTTGATTTTCAGTCAAAAGGAAACAATTCTTTAAAGATGTCCTTTTTTTGGATTACACAGAAAACTGAAGATTTAATAGCAAATTTGTTGTGCAATTAAGTGTCATTCTTACAGAACACTGCAACAAATTTACTCAACGAGCAAGAAATTTGTTCTTGATTAATATAATTGAAAAAATATATATATAAATAAATAAACCATATCTATTTTAAAAAACCCTCATAAGCATAGGATTACATAGTAATTTAGTAATTTCCTAGAAAATATACATATTATCGAAAAACTTGAAGATAGTGAGGCATGTAGAGACAAACACATAGTAAATAACAACTGCAAGAAATGAAACAGAATATATGAAAACCTGGGCTTAGTGGATAAGTATTTTTGGAGCCTCCCATGGGAATTCTTCACGTCCAAAGTGTCCATAGCAGGCTGTCTGTTGAAAGATAGGTCTCAAGCTGCAGATCTCTGTTTAAAAAGAAAAGAAGTACAATGTATGATAACAGAAAAATGTACATGCTTCTGAAAAAAAAAACTAAAAATTCAAAATATGTTTACAAATATAAAGATAAACAAACAAATAACTAACTCCACCATAGATGGTTTTGAGAGACATTGACTGAACCTGGGTGCTTTATGTTTCTAGGGAAGTAGTGGGCGTCTGTGGTTTAGTGATAGTGAGCTCGATCACAACCCAAGAGTATCTGGTTCAAACTCCACTGCGTGCAATTTGGAAGCAAATTTGTTCCTGTAAACTTTTACAAACGGTAAAAATAGACTTCGCTGTTCATAAAGCAATGGCAAACTACTGAAAGTATATGTGGTGCCTAGAAAATCAACGATTCGTTTACTGCGGTTGATGGCTATGTCCTATAAAAGGATATGCCCCGATATTCATTTCAGTGGGTATAACTTATAACCAGTCTAACATGCAGACCGCAGAGATATCGCCACTCCATCGTGCAAAGGCACAGCGGGTAGATCATCGGTTTAATCTAACATATGACTATAAGAAATAGAAATAAAACAACATGTCTTAAAGGTGACAAAATATCATCAGACGATGGACTATGATATACAAAATTAGGTATACAATAAGAACAAATGAACAAGAAAATGAAGAAAGCAACAATAAAATTTAATCGATATCCATTTTTTCATCTGGAATGATTGAAACTTGCCTGAGCCAGGAAGTAAGTTTGATTTCTTTAAATTGAGAAGTAAACATACTAACCACTTGATTATATGGTTTCTATGATAAGTCACATGACCTACTTATCACTCTTCGTGTGTTCGCACACTACGAATTCAGGTGTAGTCAGAAACACTATTGAATGGCGCTTCTGACTGATTTGTGCGTAAAGGCATGCATTCCTCATCAGTTTATCCTGCCATACAGGCGTGTTTTCTCCCTGACTTCAGGGGTAATTATCTAATTATGTATTCTTATGTAACATAATGGTGGTTGTATTGTCATTTCCAAATGACACAGAAGAACCAGAACAAAGACCTTACTACTTCTCCAAGAGCTGGCAATTTGGCTAAGCAAGTAAAAATGGAAATAATTTTCCATTCAAACAGTCATACACTGGAGAAGCAGAAAACAGAACATGAGGATTAACAAGATTAAGAAAGAAACAAATCTTCTAAAAAAAACTACTCAGTATTTAAGAAATGAAATAATAGTACTATGGGCAGACCCTTAGGTACGCAGTCTACCCTAGCAGATTGTGAAGGGCATTATGATGATTATTACTGATGCTTGCTAGTTACACATGCATCTAAACTATTCTCTTTCATATCCTGCCAAACTAGTTTCACAAATAATTCTCAAACTCTTCATTCTAATCACGGCTGATTTATCTATTGCACTGTCTTCCTCCAGTAGGCAATTATTTATTTACTACATTAAGTTCAAACTTGTGTTCCATCATGGGCATGCTCAGCAGTAGAGGACTAAGATGGCTAGGGCATGTGAAAAGATTGGACAATAGTCGAATACCACAACAACTGTTGTTCTGTGAACTTTCGGAAGGAAATAGGCACCAAGGCAGATCACTGCTCAGATTTAAGGATGTCTTCAATGCCTCAATAAAGAACATTTCTATTGGTCCTAACAAATGGGAAAAGCTAGCTGATGACCGAGTTATCTGAAAAACAACATTGAGCAAAGATGCAGAATCTTGTGAAAAAAGATGAGCTGAAAGACAAGCGAAAACTCAGAAGTCACAGTAAAACATTTGCCAATTCATTGTCTGTAGAGATGAAAAAGGCCAAATATACAATGTCTCCCCTGTACATACTTGATATCCCGATCACATGTAAAAGCTAGTAATAATTCAATAAATGAAAATAATCTTAATGTAAACAATTTAACAAGACAAATTTATGATATGACTAAAATGGTAGATGGCTGTCTGTTAACAATTCAATAGATTAATAATAGATTAACAAGACAGAAAATAGATTGAGTTTGTACATACTTGACAATCTTTCCAGGTCTCAGATCAAAATTGTCTCTGATGATCTTCAATAACTGCTCCTCACTCTTTCTGGATGTGCCAAAACTGAACACAGTGATTGACAGAGGTTCAGCTACTCCAATTGAATAAGAAATCTACACAAAATATAAAAATAATTCACAATGTTAAAGGAAACAGAAAACACAAAGAAAACGACCAAGAAAAAAATCATGTTAAGAAATGAAATTAATACTGGTTTCTTTCAAGCATATTTTGTATTATCTTTATCCTCTTCTGCATTTCTATTTTCAATTGATAACAAAGAGAAGAAAATAGATCTTGCGACTTCGCTAGGTAAACAATCCAAACATGTAAAAACAAAACTGTTAGAGAAACAAATACTTCTACTTCTTCGAATGCTCCATATCGACCACTTGTTAACCACTCAGTGTGATCTGTATGTGGTCTGAGTCTAAGAGCGATTGCACATTGTGCCAGTTATGCACCTACAAGTAGGCCAGCCCATCTGATTTCTGCTACGCTTTTATTTACTAGGTGGTTTCCTAGGCTCCTACCTCAGTTGCCTCTTACAACATTCCTTGTAGGTCGCAGTGGTACTATTCTTTGCCTCCCTTGCGGGCTCGGCACCACACTGGTGGAAACAAATACTAAATTAATGAATATTACAAGCACAATTCTAAAAGACACTGTCTCCTCTTATGTATGTCATGATGAAAAAGAGCAGTATTTCAGTTTACATCTGGGATGTGATATCTGCATCTTTCAGCCTGACATGTTTTATTTCCAGCATTTTTGGTACCGGATTTGCCTTTCATCTTGGATCTTTATTTGCTTAGCCAGACTGCAGTGATGCAGCATATTATCATGGTCAACACTTTGTGGTGGAATAAGGCCTTAGTTCTGGTTTGCTGACTCAGACTTCAGTCCTCTCATTCACTATATTCTAAACCCCCAGAAAAATCCTAACAACTTAAATTAGCTCATCTCAAACAGTCACATGGAAAAACATTTGTAAAATAGAAGTTGATGGAAAGATAGGTATTGCCCATCACTTGTTACATACAAGTTATTTAGCTGATATATTTGAAAGAATATTTTACAACAAATGACAGAATGAAATAAAGATCACAAATAAAATATCAAAAAGCACATGAGCTCAGTTGCTCAAGCATCTATACATTTCCATGATAATAAAGTGTATATACATATCCCGATATTATTTAAGATGACGGAAAGACAATATACTAGCTAATTTAGTATACATTGCCAAATAAATGCATCCGAAGGTAAAAATAATTAGGGAGTGAAAGGGTTAACACAATGATAAAAGGCAGAAAGTGGAACTGGATGGGGCATGGAAGTGATCCAGTGACTGTCATGAAATCTGCCATGCAGTGGACTCTGGAGAAAAGACATAGGAAGGGTAGCATAGTGCAGGTCAGTCATCCTTGTGAAGAAGGACCACTACCGAGTATGATGGATAGATTTTGTTGCTGTCTTACAAGAAGCCACAAGAAGGAGAGGAACCCTTTCATACCTTGTGGTATATAGGGCAATACGGTGTTAGGCCTGTATTTTTATTGACCGTCAGCACACGATGGGTGATGTGGTCAGCATCACACCGGCGCCTTTACTTTCCCAGAGCATGTCTGGTACCCAGCCTCAGCTGGGTCGACCTGAGAGCCGTCGCGTTCCGGGAAAAATTCCACGCCCACTGCGGGACTTGAACCCGGACCACCAGCCTTGAGAAGCGAGTTCACTAACAACTACGCTACCTCGGCTCTCTAAAGAAGCCACAAGGCTTGATTGTTTTGTTGGTCCGTGTCCAGGGTAAAAAAAGAAGATGAAAGTTTTGTGATGTCTCACATGTCAGTCACGCATCAAGATTTTGGGTAGGATTTTTACCTGAACCAGAACTCGTCTGCACAAGCCAGCTTTCACCAATGATTTGGCCACCCATCTTGCAGCATACGAACCACATCGATCAATCTTTGCTCCATCTTTCCCAGACAGAGCACCGCCTCCATGTGCTCCCCATCCTCCATAGGTGTCAACAATGATCTTCCTACCTGTTAGGCCTGCATCGCCCTGGAATAAAATAGAGACTGTACACCTAAACTCTATCACAATGGACAAACTACAACAATAAATATACTTCATCATGATAGAACAGAAGACTTATGATAAACTCCATTACTAAGAAACTAGTAACTTTTATTGCTAACTTCATCATCAAGAGAAAAGACCAGCTAGTTTTCATTACTAAAGGATAAGACTCTAGCATACTGTGACAACAAAGATCAAAAGTAATGTTTGAAAGATAAATAATGAATGGCATAAGGGACAACACAGGTCAAAGGTAATGTTTAAAGGATAAATAATGTATGGCATCAGGAACAACACAGGTCAAAGGTAGTAGTTCAAAGATAAATAATGCATGTCACTGAATAATTTATTTTATAGACAATGAGGTTTTACCTGTGGGCCACCAATGATAAAACGTCCAGAGGGCTGCAGATGATAAACAGTTTCCTTATCCAGATATTTTTCAGGAATGACTGGTATGATAACTTTCTCCATCAAATCCGTTCTCAACTGTTCCAGTGTTACATGTTCATCATGTTGAATAGAGATGACCACAGTGTGAACTCTGACTGGAACTGTTGCTCCATGTTCAATTCTGTATTCAATTGTTACCTATATAAAGAAAAAATTAAAAACTGTAAACAGTAGAAATGTAATGTTAATGAGTGGATCCCAACTTTATGATAATTTACATAAAAATATAAACATTTGCAAATATCTACCAAACACCAACCTGTGTTTTTGAGTCTGGGCGAGCCCATGGCAGTCCACCTGACTTTCTTAACTCTGCCATTTTTGCATTCAGCTGATGAGATAGTAAAATGGTCAACGGCATGCATTCTACTGTCTCGTCTGTAGCATATCCAAACATCAGTCCCTGGAAAAAAACGATCAGAAAAAATGTTATACAATAATTAATGCTACGCTTCTGTTGCTGGTAACACCTTTGTTGGGGATACAAAAATATCATTATTGTGAAAAGAGGAGGTTGGAAATAAGATGTAAGTGGTACTTAAGAATGGTTGTGTTTATGGGCTAGAAACATCATGCAACCACGTCCTTATACTACCACCACTGCAAGGATACATGAAAATTTTGGAGCATTAGTTCACCATGTTGCTTCATAAGAAGCATTAACTCGTATGTCCTTATACTACCACCACTGCAAGGATACATGAAAATTTTGGAGCATTAGTTCACCATGTTGCTTCATAAGAAGCATTAACTCGTATGTCCTTATACTACCACCACTGCAAGGATACATGAAAATTTTGGAGCATTAGTTCACCATGTTGCTTCATAAGAAGCATTAACTCGTATTAGACACAACTTAAAACAATGCTTTTACACACTATACAATTTCATTATCTAGAAAAGCACACTATGTGATTCTACATTTTTTTGGTTAAGATCAACTGCCAAACAATGTGACAACAAAAGTTCAAGAACAAAAAAAAAACAAAAGCATTGAAAATTAGAGGCACACAATGGTCTGGCACCATTTATTTATATCTTCTAATCATGCGAACATATTAAAAGATGGAAGCATTGCCACAAATTATATCTAGCAGAATCTATAACAAACAGTCAACTCAGACCTGATCTCCGGCTGGATAATTCTCCTGCTCAACGCTGTCAGCTGCATGATAGAAATGGCTGGATGATATGTCCTTGTATGTAGGCTCTTCAACAGCAAGTAGCACATTGCATGTCTTATAATCAAATCCTAAAATATGAAAAACCATGAAGGTTATCTTTCTATTGAAAGATTATTATAGTTCGTTACAAAATTCGTGATCACACTAATGTTTAATTTGTACGAAATAACCTGATGGATAAAAGTAACTTTTTGCATGCAGTCTTATATACCTCCTTACAAATTCATGTTTAACTAATTGGTAGGTAGCTTAGTTGATGCAAAAAACGTTTCTTGTTATATAACTTTGCATAAGCACAACAAAATGATAACCAAAGTTTAGAATTTACATTAATACACAAAACGGTGGCGAATGTTTGCAAAGGCGTATCCCTATTACATATTATAAAAAGAAAGATGACATTGTGAACAAATGATACCTTCCACTTCTATAAATGAAAATAAATGTGTACATACAACAATGACAGTCGTTAGGATACATTGTGAATTGATTAATTCCACAGGATTCCCGATTTTGACTTGCACTGAATTGCATGTGGAACATGGAAATGCTTAGTTATAGACAAATTTGACAATCGTACTGTAAAACTTCGACAAGTATACCAAATCAACATCGCTGTTATTTTAGTCATCATCATCAAGGTGTGTATCCTTTATAGGACGTTGCTCTCTTTGCAGCACATCTGCAATTCACTCTGTCTCTTGCCAGTTCACCCACTTCGTTGATGATCATGTTCATGGTTTCTTTAATATCTTGTAACCATCTTCTTCTTAGTCTGCCTCTGCGTCCTGGGACCCTGCCCTCTAGTATTGTTCTTTCCAGGCCATCGTGACGCTTGATGTGACCAAAGTATGTAATTTTTCTGTATAGTATGTTGTTTATCAGCCAATTCTCTTTAACGTTTAGTTCTTTCCGGACATCAGTGTTCTTTCTTTTTCTGTCCATGGTATTCATAGGATCTTTCTGTAGCTTTTAGTTTCGAAGGACTGGAATTTCGTTCTTAATGTTTGTGTAATAGTCCATGATTCACAACCATAAGTAGCCACTGGGAAAATGCATGCTCTCAATATTTTTAATTTTAGTATTTTGCTGGTGCTTTGCCACATGTTCTTCATTGTGTTTAACTTCTTGATTGCTATTGCCAATCTTCTTGAGATCTCTTTGGAGCAGTCACCGTCATTATTAATTATTGAGCCCAGATATTCATAGCTCTCTACACATTGGAGTTCTTCATTGTTTATTTGGATGTTAGGTGAGCCTTTGCTTTGTCAGTTGACATGATTTTTGTTTTTGTGTATTCAAATATAGATGTTGGTCTTCACTATGTTTCTTGGTCGTCATTTTAGTAATAACATATAATAAAAATATTACATATGTTAATATACCAATATAACTATAGATTTGGATGTGCAAAAAATACTTTTAGAAGGTTGCCACTGTTACCTATATAAAAATGTAAAAAATCAAGAATTTCTGTCAAGTGGATGAATTTATATCGGTCGGTAAAGATAATCATGAATTTTGGAACGAACTATAATACAAATCTGTTCTTATAGTCCTTAGATACGTTTGTATTTGGTCGTCCATTTGTGTTTCATTTTAATTTGTCACTCCTGTTTGTTCGTTGCTTGATAAAGGCCTTGTTGGTCGAAACGTTGCTGTATTTTGTCATTGTTTTTGTAATTTGTAAAACTACAGTACTTTGTAATTACGTGTTTTGCCAATCAAATAGTTTTACTGCAGTTCCATATATATATATACTGAATTCTTATAACCAGCATGTTTATGTGTGCAGCTTAAAGTAAATTTTTAGAGCAAGACCAAAAACAGACAGGATTGGTTTAAATGAAAACTGGTTCCACTCTGAGTCCTCTTAAGTTATTAAAGCAACACATTTGTGTCCTGCCTATTTGTTTCATAGATTAATTTAATTTTTTAATGCTTTGTCCTTGCTAAAGGATTTGTGTCTGACTCTCAGTCGATGCTTCACAAGATCCAGAAGGGCAGGTTTCGATGAGTGGATGTCGTCTATAGAAGTTTCTAACCTCCAGCGGCTTACCTGGATATACTGTCCTGGGCATGCGGGTGTTTACGGTAATGAGAGAGCGGACAGGCTTGCATCAACAGCATCGATTGTTGGGGAGTTGAAGATGGATAAGGGGATATTCTTCGGTCTCTTCGCGACTGTCTGTTGGATGAGGACACTAAAATCGATGTTGAATCGATCAAGAGATTTAGGCAGTTTGGAGTTATCCGTTGTTCAAGTCGAACTGGATGCAAGAGAGGCAGAGTGAGAGGTGTGTTTAATCAGCGAGCCACAGGAACCATCAGTATGCATACTCTTTGATATCTGTTGGGGAGACTGAGCACCTATGGGTCTGCCCGGAGTGCAATGATGTCAGTTTAGCAACCAATAAAGGATTTGTAGACTAAATATTAACTTTTGTTCTCTGTGTTTTGAAAAACATCAACACTTTATGTTTCATCTATTTGTCTGATCTTGTCCAGAATTCTTTGTGATACTGTAATAAAGATATCACATTGCAAATATTTGGTCCATTTCCCAGAAAGTGTATTAGTTCACCAAGTGTTGTTATGAGACAGAAGGTGACACACACACACACAACTATAGACCCACAGTCATTTCAGTCTATATTAGGAAACAATGAAATTACTAAATAATCATATCAAAAGTGAGTAGGAGATGAGCCTGATGTAATAAAATTAAATACACCCTGAACACTATGTGGTGATAGGATAGAAAACAATAATCCTTTCTCTTTTCTATAATCATGAGTTTCCTCACACAAAAAAGTGAATTGCTTATCCTTTACAGGACTTTGCGAATCAACCCCAACTTTTTAACATTGTTTGTGATTTTTCTAGGCATTATTACGTTCAGTAGTTTGCCATTGCTTTCTGAACGGATGGTGCCATCGTCCTTTTGTAAAAATCCACGCAAAACAATTTGCAACCAAACTGTCCGCAGCGTGATTCCTCACAACATAAGGACAAAAACTGATTTCTTAACAGACTCTTCATAGATTGTGTGAGCCTGAACATTGTTTCGTATCCTGTTATTTATGTGGTCCACCTTTTGCCTTGCATCTAGTTTATATTATTAGCATTGCCCTCTGAGACGCAATGTGTTTTTCAGCCTAAAAATACAATTGTGATCCCTCCCCCAAATAAAAAAAAAAACTATTAAGAAACAAAACCATAGAAAAAGTGAACTGAAATACCTTTTACACTTGCATCATAACCAATGTTTTTAATTGTCTCCCGGACAAGTTTTTGGTAATCGACATGAGCTTTGGAAACAACATCTCCGCAGACAAAAATCATGCCTGTTTTGGCTGCACACTGACAGGAGACACGAGCATATGGATCTTGAGACAGGAATGCATCAACAACTGCATCACTGACTTGGTCACACATTTTATCTGAAAATAATTTGTCATATTTAGATTACAGCAAATGATACAAGTAAAAATGGGATTTTTAAAAAACAACAAATCTACATAAGCCATAAATAAATGGATAAAATGTCAGAATGACAATCCTGCACAAATTATGTCTGTAGATTAATATTAGCGGGTAGCCAAAGAGTTATACGGGGTGATATTTCCTGACATATCAACACTTTATGTTTCTTATAACCAGCATGTTTATGTGTGTCTATTTTGTGAATATTTCCTGACAGAAGTGTCCCTTGTTCGACCCCGCAGTTAAGTTCAAAAAGCTTTTTCTATTGGGGGGAAATCTGATGACCGGCGCATAGGTGTTGACAGCTTTGAGCAAACAGCCTTAATTTCTCTGACCTATACAATCTCCCAGTGTGCTCTTTGAAATGGGAACAAAGCGCAGTAATACGTTTAAAAAATGTTGTTTGCCCGCTATGAATTGAAGTGTAGTAATTGTGTCTAATATGTTTGGTTTTGTAAAAAAAACTTGCTGTGCATTATACAAATAATAGTGG
Source organism: Arion vulgaris (assembly GCA_020796225.1). NCBI lineage: Eukaryota > Metazoa > Mollusca > Gastropoda > Stylommatophora > Arionidae > Arion > Arion vulgaris. Next base: position 13,220,552 of record CM036757.1, read on the forward strand.
GGTTAATATTTGAAAGATTAAGTTCTTAGTTGGAAAACTGTCATCTTAATTATGTAAGGGGTATCTCCTTTCATTCTTCTTCTCGATCATTCTTTTCGGCTATTTTGATCATTCTTATTGTGATATATAATCAGCCTATACCAAGAACGTGTTTTTGTCACATCTTCAGCGTCATTTGGAGCTCTGGTGCTTATCCTTTGGCGATGTGTCTGATTTCAGCCAGCGTTTACTGGGTTCGCTCTCCATCAGCCTTTGGCTGTGCCCAGCCAACCTGTCATTTAAGTTATTTATGATTTATTTTGCAAGAAGATTCAAACTTTTGAGTGAATTCATTGAAGGATTTGTCACACATCTATCAATAAATAAGGATAACAGTTTTCAAAAAAAGCTGTAGTAAATTTAAAATAGTTACTTTCAACAGCCTGTTAGTATTTGTTAGTGATTGTTTTATGTCTAGTAGCTCAGTATGAGTTCAGTATATCAATATGTACTCATTAACATTGTACTTTACAGTTAACAACAGCATGATCTGGATCCATGGGTGTGTGAGTAGTGGGTTCTGTACTGATACGATAGTGATAATGATTCATTTAATGATAGTGTTGTTTTATATATATAGTATGCTTAATTTCTGCGTATTATCACCAGACCTGTTCTCACTGCATTGTGAAAGCATTTTTAGGTCTATAAAAGATTTTCCTGGAATAGAATAGCTGTGGGAGGATATATCATAAATAACCTGAGATACGCTGATGATACTGTCTTAATAGCAAGAAATGAAATGGGGCTACAGAAATTAGTTGATAAGGTTGTGACAGAAAGTAACAACAAAGGACTCAGTTTAAATATTAAGAAGACAGAAGTTATGATCATATAAAAAAGCAGATTTTGCCAAAATGCACCATCACAGTAAATGGGACTGATCTAAGACAAGTGCAGCAATTTAAATACCTAGGAGTCCTGGTAACATCAGATGGCAGATCAGAAATAAAGAGCAGAATAGGACAAGTGAAAACATCATTCCTGAAAATAAGAAGCATTTTCTGCAATAAGTCCTTGTCAATCCCGATCAGAATGCGAGTTATTCAGTGCTACATAGAACCAATACTGACATATGGATGCGAGTCATGGACAATGAACACACAAATCGAAAAATCTCTGAGGGCCACAGAAATGTGGTTTTATAGAAGAATGATGTGAATCCCATGGACTGCTAAAATGACTAATGTTGAGGTGCTGAATGAGATCAAGACACAGAGAAAACATATCATCAATATAAGAAAGAGGCAGTCATCATTTTTCGGGCATGTGATGAGGAGGGAGGTTTAGAACACATTGTGACAACCGGTAAAATTGAGGGTAGATGAGGCAGGGAAGACAGAGAGAGAAAATGTTGGATGGCCTGACTTCATGGCACGGTAGAGCGTCAACATCTGAGTTGATAGCAAACACCAACGAGAGATTTGTGAAGGTCCATGATCGCCTACGCCATCCGGCACGGCACCTGATGATGATGATGCTTAATTTCAAACAATCACAATTGAGACATATAACATAAATATTGTTATTAATTATTGTAAGAATAATTACCAGGATGACCCTCGCCAACCGATTCAGAAGTGAACAAAAATGTGTCTGCATGTTTCACATTCTCTCCTGGAAAGTTGCAATTTTTATTTTCTGTGTCGCTCATCTTTCTTAGCTCTGATCTCAAGTTCTATGTGAATAGATAACTAGAGCAATACGAATACTATATAGCCTTTTTCACTTTAACAGACGATCAGTTTAGAGTAATACTACAGACAGTAGTAAAATTATAGTGAGGAATTCGAACTCAGAGAACTAACTGGGTTAACTTGCCGGTTTTCGCTGTAGTTTAGTGTTACTCAAGTTACTGTTAACTTACTGTTACTGTCACCTGTGTGTTACTTAACAACAACAACAAACTTAACAAGCAGGTCGTGTCGTTTGACGTTGGCAACTAATGAGAGAAAATATGTTTGCTACTAATAGATTTTTATCGGTGCTACCAACAGAGATTAATGTAGCATTTAATACCAAGTATTATGTTAGACTCGGTTATATCGCTAATTGTCATATGTAACTGTCCTTGTTTGTTAGATGCAAACGGAAGCGAAATGAGAACGAACAATGGCAGGAGGACCTAGTCGTAGAGATGTCAATGGGAGTACTCGGTAAATTATGTGGATGACATAACATTGCCGTTTTATTTATCCAATATCTTGCAAGTTATTTTAAACTACATATATTATATGTATTAACAAAACCATATGCAACATTGTAAACTATTTAAATTATTTTAGGAGATCATTAAAATAAATAATTAGTTGTAAAATGGTTGTTCCCTGCTACCGGTGTTGTCATTTGTATTGGCTGGCAGCTGTAGAGATAAACCGGTGAAACATTGAAGCGTGGCCAACGTTGCCACGATTGAAGTAAACAAAATAAAAACAGACACGATATTACATGTTCTCAATTTAATAATCAGTCCTCGTCAGTAGATATCAACGTGTATGAATGATCGTTGTTCCTGTTGCTAGCTTGATTTAATTATAAAACAAAACATGGTACCCAAAACACTTCTTATTCTATATTACAAGTTAAGCGACTATAGTAGTTTACTACTCGTGCAACGTTTGGATTCGAACTCCCTCAATCGTAGTGTAAATGCACCGTTTCCACATATGGTAATATTGTGTTCTTGGCGTAGGCTTATCTCTAGTCTGTTGTCGAGATATTTCTAGTTCATTGTAAAGTATCTCTAATTTATTATTTCAGTACGGTTTGTAGTATCTTATGCAAAGATACGGTCCCTCTAAGTATTGTTTCATGAGCAGCCTAAACCGGGTACTAGCCTAGTAAAGTAAAAAGTAAAGAAACCCTTTCATACCTCGTGGTATATAGGTCAATACATTGTTAGGCCTGTATTTTTCATTGACCATCGGCACACGATGGGTGATGTGGTCAGCATCACGCCGGCCGCCTTTACTTTCCCAGAGCATGTCTGGTACCCAGTTGAGGCTGGGTCGACCTGAGAGCCGTCGCGGTCGGGAAAATTCCACGCGCATTGCTGGAGCTGAACCCAGACCACCAACCTTGCGAAGCGAGTTCACTAACAACTACGCTACAGCGTCTCTCGCTAGCCTAGGCCCTGCTCTAAATAGGATAAATGTGAAAACTCACAATTCCATGTAGTTCAAAGATGAAGAAGAATTGATGACCTTGTCTACAGTTGGATTTCTTAATAGCATATTTGTGCTATACTTGTACATTGTTCATTCTGCCTTCTTGTAATCCCAGCTAGATAGATGGCTGCTCTGCTTGCCTGCCTCCAAGTTCTTTCCAACTTGTGCAATTCTTTGCTCAATGTTTGTGGAGTGGAATGCCAAGTCTGTTGTAGATGTAGCGTGCCATGATCTCGAGTAAATGGTAGATTGGGTTAAAAAAAATAAGCAGTTGTCATCCTGCCATTTTGCATTCTCCTTACATCGCTTGTCCATGTGATCATAGTACCAGATCTGTTATTGAATATTCAAATTGCACACTTTCTTTTGCTGGAATTGAGGTCAACGGACATTCAGTTGGACAGTAGTAGTTAAACTAATGAAATGCTATACTTTCTGCCATGAGATGACGCATCTGATATCCCCTACCTCCTTCCCTCCCCCCTCCTCGGTGTATTCCTCAAGCTGACATGGGCTGATGTTGTTCATCACTAGTGTCAATATTCCACTATTTCGTTCATATTTTCGGTCGAAGGCGGTCGCATACGAAGCCTCTTATCTTGAAAGCTGTATCTTTGTCCAGGTGGGTTTCGTGCAAACAGCATACATTTGCTTTTTTCTTCACGAAAGGTGTTTTCAAGCTCTAATATTATAATGTGGCCATCTCTTTCGCTGTTGACACCTTTATCATTCCAGTGCATTATTTTAAGAACTCTTTTCATTTGCTCAGTTGCTCTATTCTCATGTCTCCCGGATACACGTGACAAATGAGAAAGACATACCGTAAATGCGGTTGGACCCTGTCGAGGTAGAGGGTTCGGTACTGCGTTTGCCTGAGCGTCCTGCACAGAGCGAGGATCATAATGTTTTGGACATATAGACAGCTTCATTGCGGTGTTGTGTGGCATATTGATTGCTGTGGTGCACCTCTTGATTGAAAGCCACCAATTTAAGCATTCTTACTTACTGGATCAAAGTGTGATCTCATCCGAAGGACGTTAAAACAGGATGTGAGAAGATTAAGCAGTATGATATATCCTTGGTGCCATATTTAACTCCGCCGGCTTTAATGTTAATTCGAATTTTAACAGTATGTTTCAATTTTTTTTTTCGTTATCACGTTATTTTTTTTTAAAAAAAAACGTTTAGTCAAAGGGTGCAACCATTGGGGAGACCAGTAGTTGCTTTCACTACAACCTTCAGCAGTATGATAATGGAGATTTCGAAGGTAATCAAGGCATTGGGATGGCCAGAGACACATCATTTTACTAGTGTGTTTTTCAGTGACTCACTGAGCATGTCACTGAAGATCAAAGCAAAATATATAGGAAGACAGTGGTGTCAGCCTTTCAATTTCCCATTCCGGATTGATTCGTTTCATCATCAAAGAGCTTGTCTCTGTCGGAACTTGGCTCCCATGACAGCATTCATGAAAAGCTCTCTGCTCTGTGCAAGTTGACCGACGTCAGCAGCAGTCATTCTCATATCGTCAATGACATCTTGCACCCATTGTCTTCTAGGTCTTCCTCTCATTCTTATTCCAGGCCCCATTCCCTCAAAATTATCTTCTCTAGGCACTCATGTCGTTTGACGTCCGAAATATTTAATTTTTATTGATTGTATGCTCTTTAATAGCCAACTCTCTTTAATATCAATCTGTTGCAGAACAGAAGCATTTGTTCGTTTCTCTGTCTATAATATTTTAAGTACTCTTCTGTAGCACTTGCATTCATATGCATTTATGATCTTCTCCATTGCTTTGTCAAAGCACATTCCATTACCCTTGTGAATTACCTTTACTTTTAGAATGTCAGCTTGAAATGCAATGAAAGGCCGGATACTGTGGAATAATCTTACAATCACGAATCACCCATAGTCAGAAATGACAGTGTTAATGCAGTAAGAAAGGATATACTATCCGAAGAGAAAATGTAAGGATATAAGTAGTCTCGCCTACTCAGTTTGGACATACCAATAGCGGCATGAAGACGAGAAGACCACGCACAATACACTCGTCAATACATCAACCAAACACATAATTTGATTTGTCAATCCGAATACGCTAAGAGACATAATTCAGAAGAGGGTCTCTATGGCGAAGTGGTTAATACGCTTGCATGTCGTTCTGAAAGTTGTGACTTCTAATTCAGACCGAGTCACATGTGCATTCTTAATAAGTTTCCTATTTAAGAATGTTGCTGGAGCTGCGGATTTCGTGCATGGTGGTGCGACACTCTTGGCAGATGGCGTTCCATTTCTGTCGACTGAAATGGAGTCATATGAGGGAAATCCGGTCCAATATACTAAGACCCTTTAGACTTTATTATTGCTTACAACTAGGGACCGTGGCCCATGGGAAGCATACATGTATTTCATATTGCATTTTGATTTTATAAAAACATCAACATGAAAAATTAGACAACTGATTCCACCAATTTAACGCTGCGTTTTAGAGCACTAGTGTGATCAGAAATTCTTATATCTGTTTCAAAAGTTTTCCCCTGAAATAATTAATTTCACTCTCTGTTATTGATATACCAACTTCACCTTATTTAATGTTTCACTATACTGTTTACGCTTGCAATGTTCAAATTACAGACAATGATCAGAGAAACTACCTTCATTTTTGTCCCTGTGCACGCAGGAGTTAGAGGTAATGAGCGAGCTGATAGATTGGCTGGCTTGGCTACAATATCAGAGGGAGCTGCCATGGATCGAAATGACATTCTTCACGCATTGAGAGTGTCTTCCCGAAAAGAGGAGTTTCAGGGCTGTAATCCCACTCGCTGACCAGATTGAAAGAGATGGGTGTCCATATTGATGCAGAGCGAAAAGAACGACATATTAAATATTCAAGGAGATTGATCAATCAACATCGTACTGGCAAGGGCCGGTGGACGCTGTTGGATTTGTTGAGGCCGAGATCGGAGCACCTATGGAATGTCTGGAGTGCTATGATGATAGTCCTCATATAACTGATAACTGATGACTTCTTCTTCTTTGCGTTCGTTCTTTACGACCAATTTTAATCACTCTTTGTGATATGTTTGATCTTTGCCAAGAACGTGTATACGTTGCACATTGGTTTGGTAGGCCCTAAACGCATAAGACTTCTGCACGTTTAGGACACGTGCATCCGATTTCAGCCAAACCTCCTTAGTCGCCTCTTACGACATGCGTGGAAGGTAACAGTGGTTCTATTCTTTACACCCCAAATTTGGGCCCCGGAACTGATGACTGAAATTAGCAAAGCGTGTATGGGAAAATAGGGCACTCACAAGAAACACTAAGATGCAAGTGTATAAGGCCTGTGTTCTTAGCACTCTGCTGTATGGTAGTAAGGCGTCGACCACATATGCCAGATAAGAACATCGCCTCAATACCTTCCACATGCGCTGTCTCAGGCTAATATACAACATCCGATGGCAGGACCACATCTCCAATATTGAAATTCTGAACAGTGCTGGCATTCCAAGCATGTACACCTTGCTGAGTCAGCGACGTCTGAGATGGCTGGGACACATGTGCCTTATGAGCGATGATATAATCTCAAAGTACATTCTATATATATATTCACAGAACAACAATTGTTTTGGTATGCGACAAGTTTTCATTTTTCTCACATGTCCCAACCATCTTAGTCGTCCACTGCTGAGCATGACCATGATGAAAGGCAGGTTTGCATGTTGCAGTACTTCAGAGTTGGTTATCTTGTCGTACCACCTGATGTTCATAATCTTGCGGAGACATCGAAGGTGAAAGATGTTAAGTCTCCTCTCGTGCCTGGAGTAAGCTGTCCATGTTTCTGAGGCATATAGTAAAGAGCTAATTACACAGGCTCGATATATTTGAATCTTTGTCTGCAATGTTAGTTTTGTGTTGTCCCACGCTCGTTTTGATAGTTTACCGAATGTAGTAGCCGCACTCCCCATACGAGCGTTGATTTCTTTATCAAGAGAAAGGCTGGCAGTGACAGTGAACCAAAGATAGCAAAATTTTTAAACTGGTGTTAGACGGTTGCCATTTAAAGTGATATTTATTGTGTTACCTCCCTGGCATAAAACAACTGTTTTAGAGACACTTATAGTCAGAGAAAGTAGGTCGCATGCATTTGACAAATTATTGATTAGGCATTGCGGTGTAGTCTCGCTGTGTGCAAATAAGGCAGCATCGTCAGAGAAAAGCAGTTCCTTGAGAATTGTTGTTGTTTTTGTTTTGGCTCTTATTAAGCGAGCCAAGTTAAAGAGTGAACCATCAGATCTAGTATGGATGAAAACATCACTATCAGCGTCCCCTAGGGCGTGGTTCAAAGGGACATTCTATATGGTCAACCCGAAACTATTACTAGACAGCATGGGCGCCTGCACGTGTGATCTAACTTCATGCGGCATAGGCAAAGAACATTGGGAGCGGCTGATCAAAGATAGGCAAGCATGGCGAGCGAAAGTGAGGGTGGCTCAAAAGAAAAGTAGAAAAACATCATAAAATATGGAAGCAAAATGGAACGCAGAGCGCAGAGAGAGTATCCTATGAATCAGCTCTAGACTCCAGTCTCACCTGCAGCAACTGGGGCAAGGATTGCCACTCCAGAATAGGTCATTACAGCCATAAGAAACGTTGTGATTCAGCGCAGAACATTCACGTGACACAAAACCTATTGTCTCATGAGACAAAGAGGTCAATGATGATGAATCTACTGTAAACACAAAAGTGTTGTTTTCAACATTCGCTACAACGTCACCAGCTTTGATTGGTTTATTTGCCAACTGCTGACAAGCTTATTATATATTTTATCGATTCATTAACAGTGGATGCAATCAGCACATCAGCCATTGTTAATGACCAGCTGTGCTTGTGGTAATACGTGCCCTGGTAGGAATTGCTCAGGTCACGAATACTATAATTTGCTTTGTCGATTTCTAATAAATTATGTATTTTTTTAAATTCTCGCATAGAAACACACGTGGCTATCCTCAATGTCAGTGAAAGACAAACTATTTTGTGGTGAACACATACTCCATGTGATCACTACCTACGTTAGAAGTATACAAGTCGATGTCTGAAACACGTTGGAAGAAGGAACAGAAAAATACGTCAATTTGAATATGTTCGCAGAAGTGTTTCGCCTAAGAACAGGGAGACTGCAGACTCAACCACCGCATGCACAGAATAACGCCAGCACAGACTGCACGTCATACTGAAATACAGACTCCAGAGCACACCTTGCAGTTCTATCAATCAATCAATCAATCAATCAACATAGAACAATCAAACGAAAGATGACCTCATGAACGAAGCTTACATATCAAGCTATGGGGAACTCTCGAAGAACTCAAACTAACATGCAGGTTCATAGAGGCAACCCATCTCGTGGCTTAGACGAGCATACGAAACCGATCACAAAGAAGAATATGTTCAATGAAAGCAGTAGTTAGATCCAAGTCGTTCAGATCTCGGTAGAGCTTGTCCAGTAATGGTACTGGTGGTGACCGTATCAGCGTCGTTGTTCTCCATATGGTGAACACTTTTATAACATATTTCGGAAGTCATATTGCCCGCATCATCTCATCAGATGTTCATACCTTCAGATTGTTGACAAATTGATAGTCTGATGTTGTTTGCAGTGGCGGCTGGTGAACCTTGTTGTTGGTGGGGCCAGACTCAAATTTTCGGGAAAAATCATGGTTTTGGGTTAGGTTATATTTTAATTTATTAACTAATAAATACACGTCACACATTATTTTTGTTTGGGCCCGGCCCCACTGTCCCTTAATGATGAGCCACCACTGGTTGTTTGTGTTGTGACTAAATATTACTGTCTACACATTACTGCTGAGCTGGTAATGAATATCATTTTCCTGGAGACTTGGAAATGTTCTTTTTCGTTTGTCGGCTATAATTTCAAGCGTCAGGGCGCCTAATTTTTTTCAGATCCAGAAGCACTTGAGCTTTTCAGCTCTTCGGCTCGGTGCCATGGACATCGTAACCCTTCGGTTCGGTGCCACGAACACCGTAAATCTGGGGAATCTGTGGCTTTTTCTGCCATCCCGCGGAATTGAGCCCGCACACACAGAGGGATAGTCACCCGTAGTCCAACGCGCTACGAACACGCTGGGCAGACGGGCCAGGGCGCCTAATATGGCATATCTGTCTGATTTCTGTGTTAAGGCTAACTTTCCTATCATCAGTGTCCCTCGTCATTCAGGCAAGCCTTACCCCGACTTCTGGTGTATTTGTAATTTAGAAACTCAAGTAAAGGATCAGGAAATATGTAGCCAAACAGCATACGTGTGCACTAACATTTTTTGGGCTAAGGTTTGTCACGAACCTCAGAATTAGCACGAGATGTCGGTACTAGTGAAGCGTGTTATCAACATGGTCGCCCATTTGATTATGTAACTCCTTGCTACAAAATCTCATGTATTCACTATCAGCAGATATTCTTCTTCAAACCAGGGCTGCGAGTTTTGTATAGAACTAAGCAGCCTTACAATGCAGAATAACGAGTTTTGTATAGAACTAAGCAGCCATACAATGCAGAATAACGAGTTTTGTATAGAACTAAGCAGCCATACAATGCAGAATAGCGAGTTTTGTATAGAACTAAGCAGCCATACAATGCAGAATAACGAGTTTTGTATAGAACTAAGCAACCTTACAATGCAGAATAACGAGTTTTGTATAGAACTAAGCAGCCATACAATGCAGAATAACGAGTTTTGTATAGAACTAAGCAACCTTACAATGCAGAATAACGAGTTTTGTATAGAACTAAGCAACCTTACAATGCAGAATAACGAGTTTTGTATAGAACTAAGCAACCTTACAATGCAGAATAAACGACCTAGGAAAAAAACTATATGAACTGTACACGCAGTTTAACTCTATCCATACTATTAATAATAATAGCCGTTCATTGCAAGCGATGATGACAACAGCCTAAGACGTGTGCTGCTGCACCTCTCTGATGTCTGCGGAGATGACTGTAAAGTCAAATCCTAGAACACAATCCCCTACCACAGATGGGGCATACATGATCAAGGTTAGAAATGTGGGTGTTGTGTGTTCTGTTTTTGTCACACAGCTCGTTTTTTCTGTACCTCAACGGCACGGTGATTCTCAGCTATTCGAGTTCCTCTTGTGTTGGTACAGCGACACATTTGGCGATCTTGCGTCAAGGATTCCCAGCACGTGATGTCTATATCGAAGCATTTCAGAGACACTTTAACGGTGTCGTTATAGCGTTTTTTTTATATCCACCAGCTGAATGTCTGCCCCCTTCAAGCTCGTCATTACATCAGCCGTTTTTGGGATGCGTTTATCAGACACCCATACTATTAACTATTGACGTACACATGTGCGCCATTCCCACCACCAGCCGCTAGAGTGTCTTTTCACACATGGCACTTTCTGAATGTTTGTAGGAAACTTTCCAAGTTATTACCTCAACTATAAATAGTAAGTACCTAGAATATAATGGTCAGAGAAAAGTACAAATGCTTTTGTTCTACAACAGCTTGATATTAAAGAGAGCTGGCTATTAAAGAACATAAGATCAAGGAAAATTTAATATTTCGGACACATCAAACGACACGAGTGCCTAGAGAAGAACATTTTGGAGGGAATGGTGCATGGAAGAAGAATGAGAGGAAGACCTAGAAGACGATATGTGCAAGATGTCGTTGACGATCTGAGAACGGCTGCTGCTGACGTCGGTCAACGTACACAGAACAGAGAGTTTTTCAGGACTGCTGTCAAGGGAGCCAGGTTCCGGAAGAGACAAGCTACTTGATGATGATGATGAGAATACTCAAACTTTTGGGAACAGTAATACTGAAATTTTACTGTTCTCTGATATAAGCGTACATGACAATGTACACTCGGATGTTCATTATTAACATCAGAAAAGAATGGTTATAATTTTCGGACATTTCATGAGAAAGAGAGTTTAGAGAAGATGGTTTCAACTGGGAAAATTAAGATTGGATAGAAAGGTAGTAACCTCGATTACAACCCAAGTGTACCTGGTTCAAACTCCGCATCGGGCAAGTTTGGAAGCACATTAGCCCCCTTGGATTTTTACGATCGATAAAAATAGACCTCATCGTTAGGAAGCAACGGCAAACTACTAATCGTATAAATGGTGCCTGGAAAATCTCGTTTACTATTGTTGATGGCTAAGTCATGTAAAAGATATGCGACGATTTTCATTTTTCATAGATTTAGGCGGGAAGGGAAAGGAGGGGGCAGAAAAATGGTTACAAATGAGAAAATTCTGGTCAACCAAAGTTCATCGCACGTAAAAATGTCACATGTGAATTCATCTTCGTCTTCTAGTATTCGCTCACTATGAATTCAGGTATAGTCACGACGCCTGATATGGCGTATCTGACTGATTTTTACGTGAACCCTTGCTTTCCCTTTTTATCAGCCATACAGGCTTCTCCGACTTCAACATACGAATTGATTGCCAGTACTTTAGCTAAAGGTTTGAAGGGATCCGTGATCCGCGTTTGTTATTGGGCATCTGTGTTGCGTAGAGGTTATGTGCTCGTCTCTCGTTACAAAGGTACTTGATTCGCTCCTCGTGGAGCCATCGGAATATTTTTCCAGAGATCCCTGATCTCAGTGTAGGTGAGATTGAGTTTCTACTTTTATCGGAGACGGATGATAAAACATAGGTCCCGTGTGGAAGTTGGCCTGTCAAAATTCTTTAGAATATTTCAAAAATAAAATTCCAGCAAACTATTTTTACCATCTTCTAAATTACATCGGTGACCCTCGCCGGTGCTACATCGTTCGTGTACTGCCGCTGAGACCTTCATGTGAAAGAGATAAAAACACACGATTACTCATCGAAGTGCAACGATGATGGTCCTATCAATCAATAAATCAATCACTCAATCCATGGTCATCTTCCTCAGCCGTCATGTACTTACTGTTGATAATAGTTTAAATATTTAAAAAAATTAATTTGTACCTGAGGGTGATGAAGATTTAAGGATTTCATTGAGATTTCTGGACTTCTAACGTTTGGAAACTTCTGCTATTGCCACCTGCCGTCCTCTTTGTTTCTCGCCGACGTCTCTACCCAATCTCAGAAGAACGTTTAAAACTGGCTACGTAATGTCGCACTCTTAGCATGAGAATATATATTTTTTTTTTTGTAAGAACCACAGAGGAAGCAACGGAAGCCAATGAATATGATCAATAAATAGGCAGTGTACAAGTATTAGGAGCTTCTGAAAAAAACATTACTAAACACAGGATTCGAACCACTTATCCTTATTTCTTACAGCCCTCTAAGCATGGGAAGGGCGGTACCTTATTGAGGAAATCCGGCAAAGTTTGAACATTTCCTCTGTTATTACAATACTTGATTGTTTCCCTTCAATCGTCGGCGCACAGACTGCATCACTCCAAGTGATTACGGTGCACTGGAGCGCGTTACATGTTAAAGTTAAATAACGATCATGTAAAATAGGTCAAGGTGAACAATTACCGTCTAGGGAAGCAACCAGGGGCGGCTCGTCATTAAGGGCCAGTGGGGCCTGGCCCCACCACTAATCGAAAGGGGGGAAATTTCCTGGAATAGACAAATAATAGTAAATACTCAAAAAAATCATTATTTTTCAGGAAAATTTGTGTCTGGCCCCACCAAGAAAATTGACTACGAGCCGCCACTGGAAGCAACCCTAGTAAATCAAAATCGTTGAAGAAATCGGAGGGCTTGTAGGCGAATAACTGGCACAACGTACACTCGCTCCTAGGCTCAGATCATATACAGATCAAACAGAGTGGTTAACAAGTGTTCGATATGGAGCGTTCGAGGAAAAAGTAGAGTTACCATTATATTTTTTTGTCCCCGATCCAGAAGCACTTGAGCTTTCAGCTCTTCGGTCGGTGCCAAGAACATCGTAACCCTTCGGTTCGGTGCCACGAACACCGTGAATCTGGTGAACCTGTGGTTTTTCTGCCAGCCCGCGGAACTGAACCCGCACTCACAGGGAGCTTGGAATATAAGTATTACAGAAGAGTAGTATATCATGGACAGAGAAGAGAACAAATATATCTATCTAGAAAGAACTCAAAATCAAAGAAAACTGGCTGATGCTACAAATAAGAAAGAGAAAATTGAGATATTTTGGACATATAAAAAGATATGAAGGGCTGGAGAAGACCATCATGGAAGGAGACATACCGGCAGAGAGAAGAAGAGGAAGACCACGGAGATTATAATTCATTTTTTTTTAATAACACGCAAAGGAATCTGTTTTAAATATAGTTGGGCAAATAGAATAATGAGCAAAGAGCAGTCACAAAAATAACTACATGTGAAATGCGTTGCCTGCGAAAAGTTACCAACAACACCAGAAAAGACACCAACATCAGCATAAGAAAGAAAGTTGGCATAGAACCTTGCTTGAATTACATTGAGAAACAAAGAATGAAGTGGTTTGACCACTTAATAAGAATGCATCCAAACTTCACAGCATACAGAGTCTTTTACAACAGAACATCGGGAAAGAAGGCGAGAGGAAGACCATGAAAAAGATGGTTAGATGGCGTAGCAGAATCCTGTCAAAGGGCAAATATAACAATCACCCAAACCACCAGAACAGCGCAAGACAAAAACAGAAAACCACGACACTGGGCAACAAAAAGGTAACAGTGTGATGACAAAAGAAGAAGAAAAATAAATCATCATCAGGTGCCGTCTCCACATCGAAGGTTGGCTGCAATGAATCTCTAGCATCCTCTGTCTTTTGCCTTGGTGTTGCACACTGCCAGACTGTAACTTGTCCATTTTTTTAAATTTCCCTCCTACTTATCTCTCGGTCTTCCTCTTGCTCTTCTCCCCTCAACTTTCCCCTCTAGTAAATGTTTTATCATGGTGTCATGTCTTTTTATGTGCCCAAAATACTTTACTTGTCTGAATTTTATTTCTCTTAATAATTGTTTCTTCATGCCTAGTTTTCCTAAAACTTGTTTATTTGTCTGTTTTTCTGTCCATGAAATTCTGCATGTTCTTCTATATATCCACATATCAAATGCATCGATTCTGTCTTCTAACTGCTTGTTCATTGTCCATGTTTCGAGCCATACATTAATATAGGATATATATAGCATTTGATCATTCTCATTTTTAGCCTGTTTGTAATTTGTTTGGATGTCAGTAACTTTCTCATACTATTGAAATTATCCTTGGCAGAGCCGGATTAGACCAGCGCGGGGCCCGTAGAAAATTTTAGCGGGGCCCTAAGTTTTGTATGATAATAAATAATAAAACATAAATTTTACAAACAAACTTGTCTCGATTTAATGTGAGCAAATTTAGAGATAATACTAGACAAATCAATTTCTCTAAGTAAATTACATTCAATGCTCATTAAGGTGAGGTTATTTAGACGATCTTGTCCCATCATGTTTCTTAACTCACTTTTATACGCTTTAATGTTGAAAAGAACGTTCTCCGCTGCAGTTAGTAATTATTAAAGACAAGTAAATTCGTAAGACTATTTCTACATTTGGGAAACACGACTCTAATGAATTTTCCATTATAAGTTTATAAAATTGCAGTTCAAGGGCCTCATTCTTTTCTTTGCTAATAGCAGCAGCTACATTAATTTTAAGAAGTTCAGCGAACTGCACAAGTTCGTCGCCTAGGCTTTCTTCCAAATCCTCTTGGTAAGAGCTGACAATATTTGGAGTTCTTTTCAAGATCTCTTCTGCTGTAAGAGATTTTAACTGCCGAAATGTTCCAAATACATCAGTCACTCTATGGTACGCTTCCATGCGTTTAGCTAAGGCAGAGAGTACATTATCAATTATGACAATAAACACCTGACTTTCAAATTTTGTTTGGGTGTTTGATTTTCTACAACTTCATCGAGCGTAGTAGAGCCACTAAAATCGTCGTACTTAGTATTTCGCTTGCGTCGTCGTGAAGTTTGTTGCTGATATTCTTGACAGTGAGTCAGGATTTTGGCTTTGGCCTCAATATCTGAAAATGTAGGCCGCATTGCTTGAACGTACCCGTGTAACGATTCATAAAGAGCATATCCCGTGTTAAGGTCTTGATCAGGTGACTGTAATGAAGCGCTAGACGCTTGCAAGCGTTCTAGAATTCCGTTCCATAAAATGCTAACTATTCCGTTTCCAACTTACTCATCTCCAAAACTAGCCCATACGCTTGATTACGACACTCTACCTTTTGATCCATGTTATTTGAGATGTCATCCAAAACTTGTTTGATAATGGTAAAACCACATAAAAGTGCTTTTGTCGCATCAGCTCGGGAAGACCACCTGGTGTCCGACAGTCTCTTCAAAGTCGGGAGTTTTGAACCTGTATCTTCCAGTGCTTTTGTAAGAATGCCCCATCGATAGGTAGAAGCGGAAAAGAATGTATAGAGACTTTCAACAAAATCGAAAAGATTTAACCACTTAACATGACTATAACTCTGATTTAAAACATTTGAATTCATTGAAAACGAAAAATGATAGAAACTATTTTTAAAAAATTAATTTCTCACTGAAACATAAAATTAGCTATGTAAAATAAAATAATAATAAAATAACAAGATGGGAGGATTTAAATACATTCAAAGTTAGCAGAACAAATAAAAAACTACTCTCTGTGTCCGTTTGTGTGCTTCTCTGTAAAATTATGCAGCTCTGTGTTGCGGCCTCTTGTTGCGGCTCCTTCAAGTGTGTCCAAGTTTTCTGTTTAATCATTTGGCCCTTCCTCGCATTATTTTCTGGGACATCTAGTCGAGTGCAAAACAGTTTCTCACAAAAACGTGAATGACATGAAATTTATTTAGGAGTGCCCAGATCTGCTCATGTCTTAGAACAATATTTCATACGCCCACTTGCATTTATTTTAAACTAAGTTTCGCGCGCAAAAACTACTGAACGAACAGAGACTTGAACTGGGTTATGAGTCAAATTTAATTGTTCTTTTGTTCAAGCTTTCAAGTTTTCGTTTATTAGAAGCGTGTGCACGTACAAGAGACACTCCTATACAAAAAGTAAAAAAACTGTTACGTTGTTAATGAGCTCAGTGTGACAGCCCAATTAAGTCCGAAATTGAGTAAACATGACCTTGGCCCTAACCTCAATAAAAAAAAAATGAAAGGGGAAATTATTACCCACCTCCCAAACTTGGTTCCTTGTTTATGACTAGTGACAACTTAGCTCCAGAGGCGCGGGGCCCCCCCCAAAGCGCAGGGCCCGTAGCATTTGCTACTTCTGCTACTATGCTAATCCGGCTCTGGCTAAATTGGAAGGACTTGCTGTACATTCGACTTCAGTTTGTCTTGTGGAAAATGTGGCTAAATCGTGAAGAGTTGCTGATCTTAATATTGGTAATGATGATTGTTCTATATCACTATCTTCATCTACTATACTGTGAGACGCGACTTCTATATTTTCTGCTTCGATTTCTTTGGATTCAGCACCATTACACACGACATTAAAAATTCAGACAGCTTGCGTGTTTTTGATACAAGAACTTGGTTATATTTTTCCTTTTCATCTTGTGCTTTACGCTTTGCACTTCCAGAAGCGTAATGTCGACCTGTATCTCTGGCTCTGCTGCTCATGATGTCTATCTCAATCTGGGAAGAGAAAATGAATTTACAAATAAAATGTAATTCTTCTACTTTCTACTAATATAACATATAAATGTGAAAGTTTGGACAGCGTTTTATGATATAACAATTTACTCATGATGATATATTATATACAAGGTGCTTCGTAATTTAACCACTTAACATGACTATAACTCTGATTTAAAACATTTGAATTCATTGAAAACGAAAATGATAGAAACTATTTTTAAAAATTAATTTCTCACTGAAACATAAAATTAGCTATGTAAAATAAAATAATAATAAAATAACAAGATGGGAGGATTTAAATACATTCAAAGTTAGCAGAACAAATAAAAATTACTCTCTGTGTCCGTTTGTGTGCTTCTCTGTAAAATTATGCAGCTCTGTGTTGCGGCTTCTTGTTGCGGCTCCTTCAAGTGTGTCCAAGTTTTCTGTTTAATCATTTGGCCCTCCCTCGCATTATTTTCTGGGACATCCAGTCGAGTGCAAAACAGTTTCTCACAAAAACGTGAATGACATGAAATTTATTTAGGAGTGCCCAGATCTGCTCATGTCTTAGAACAATATTTCATACGCCCACTTGCATTTATTTTAAACTAAGTTTCGCGCGCAAAAACTACTGAACGAACAGAGACTTGAACTGGGTTATGAGTCAAATTTAATTGTTCTTTTTTTCAAGCTTTCAAGTTTTCGTTTATTAGAAGCGTGTGCACGTACAAGAGACACTCCTATACAAAAAGTAAAAAAACTGTTACGTTGTTAATGAGCTCAGTGTGACAGCCCAATTAAGTCCGAAATTGAGTAAACATGACCTTGGCCCTAACCTCAATAAAAAAAAAATGAAAGGGGAAATTATTACCCACCTCCCAAACTTGGTTCCTTGTTTATGACTAGTGACAACTTAGCTCCAGAGGCGCGGGGCCCCCCCCAAAGCGCAGGGCCCGTAGCATTTGCTACTTCTGCTACTATGCTAATCCGGCTCTGGCTAAATTGGAAGGACTTGCTGTACATTCGACTTCAGTTTATCTTGTGGAAAATGTGGCTAAATCGTGAAGAGTTGCTGATCTTAATATTGGTAATGATGATTGTTCTATATCACTATCTTCATCTACTATACTGTGAGACGCGACTTCTATATTTTCTGCTTCGATTTCTTTGGATTCAGCACCATTACACACGACATTAAAAATTCAGACAGCTTGCGTGTTTTTGATACAAGAACTTGGTTATATTTTTCCTTTTCATCTTGTGCTTTACGCTTTGCACTTCCAGAAGCGTAATGTCGATCCGTATCTCTGGCTCTGCTGCTCATGATGTCTATCTCAATCTGGGAAGAGAAAATGAATTTACAAATAAAATGTAATTCTTCTACTTTCTACTAATATAACATATAAATGTGAAAGTTTGGACAGCGTTTTATGATATAACAATTTACTCATGATGATATATTATATACAAGGTGCTTCGTAATTTAACCACTTAACATGACTATAACTCTGATTTAAAACATTTGAATTCATTGAAAACGAAAATGATAGAAACTATTTTTAAAAATTAATTTCTCACTGAAACATAAAATTAGCTATGTAAAATAAAATAATAATAAAATAACAAGATGGGAGGATTTAAATACATTCAAAGTTAGCAGAACAAATAAAAATTACTCTCTGTGTCCGTTTGTGTGCTTCTCTGTAAAATTATGCAGCTCTGTGTTGCGGCTTCTTGTTGCGGCTCCTTCAAGTGTGTCCAAGTTTTCTGTTTAATCATTTGGCCCTTCCTCGCATTATTTTCTGGGACATCTAGTCGAGTGCAAAACAGTTTCTCACAAAAACGTGAATGACATGAAATTTATTTAGGAGTGCCCAGATCTGCTCATGTCTTAGAACAATATTTCATACGCCCACTTGCATTTATTTTAAACTAAGTTTCGCGCGCAAAACTACTGAACGAACAGAGACTTGAACTGGGTTATGAGTCAAATTTAATTGTTCTTTTGTTCAAGCTTTCAAGTTTTCGTTTATTAGAAGCGTGTGCACACAAGAGACACTCCTATACAAAAAAACTGTTACGTTGTTAATGAGCTCAGTGTGACCGCCCAATTAAGTCCGAAATTGAGTAAACAAGACCTTGGCCCTAACCTCAATAAAAAAATGAAAGGGGAAACTATTACCCACCTCCCAAACTTGGTTCCTTGTTTATGACTAGTGACAACTTAGCTCCAGAGGCGCGGGGCCCCCCCCAAAGCGCAGGGCCCGTAGCATTTGCTACTTCTGCTACTATGCTAATCCGGCTCTGGCTAAATTGGAAGGACTTGCTGTACATTCGACTTCAGTTTGTCTTGTGGAAAATGTGGCTAAATCGTGAAGAGTTGCTGATCTTAATATTGGTAATGATGATTGTTCTATATCACTATCTTCATCTACTATACTGTGAGACGCGACTTCTATATTTTCTGCTTCGATTTCTTTGGATTCAGCACCATTACACACGACATTAAAAATTCAGACAGCTTGCGTGTTTTTGATACAAGAACTTGGTTATATTTTCCTTTTCATCTTGTGCTTTACGCTTTGCACTTCCAGAAGCGTAATGTCGACCCGTATCTCTGGCTCTGCTGCTCATGATGTCTATCTCAATCTGGGAAGAGAAAATGAATTTACAAATAAAATGTAATTCTTCTACTTTCTACTAATATAACATATAAATGTGAAAGTTTGGACAGCGTTTTATGATATAACAATTTACTCATGATGATATATTATATACAAGGTGCTTCGTAATTTAACCACTTAACATGACTATAACTCTGATTTAAAACATTTGAATTCATTGAAAACGAAAAATGATAGAAACTATTTTTAAAAATTAATTTCTCACTGAAACATAAAATTAGCTATGTAAAATAAAATAATAATAAAATAACAAGATGGGAGGATTTAAATACATTCAAAGTTAGCAGAACAAATAAAAAATTACTCTCTGTGTCCGTTTGTGTGCTTCTCTGTAAAATTATGCAGCTCTGTGTTGCGGCTTCTTGTTGCGGCTCCTTCAAGTGTGTCCAAGTTTTCTGTTTAATCATTTGGCCCTCCCTCGCATTATTTTCTGGGACATCCAGTCGAGTGCAAAACAGTTTCTCACAAAAACGTGAATGACATGAAATTTATTTAGGAGTGCCCAGATCTGCTCATGTCTTAGAACAATATTTCATACGCCCACTTGCATTTATTTTAAACTAAGTTTCGCGCAAAAACTACTGAACGAACAGAGACTTGAACTGGGTTATGAGTCAAATTTAATTGTTCTTTTGTTCAAGCTTTCAAGTTTTCGTTTATTAGAAGCGTGTGCACACAAGAGACACTCCTATACAAAAAAACTGTTACGTTGTTAATGAGCTCAGTGTGACCGCCCAATTAAGTCCGAAATTGAGTAAACAAGACCTTGGCCCTAACCTCAATAAAAAAAAAATGAAAGGGGAAATTATTACCCACCTCCCAAACTTGGTTCCTTGTTTATGACTAGTGACAACTTAGCTCCAGAGGCGCGGGGCGCCCCCAAAGCGCGGGGCCCGTAGCATTTGCTACTTCTGCTACTATGCTAATCCGGCTCTGATCCTTGGCCATTTCAATAAAAATAAATAGAATAATGAAATGTGCTGTATTGCACGTTAGTCTGCCCATATATTGCAGACACACACACACACACACACACAAATGTGCACACTAAAACATCAGATTTATTGCAAATTGCACGCAGCTTGAATAAATAAGATGACGATATCGCTTCAAACTGATCGGGGTGGGAGGGAGGGAGGGGACGAACTGGCAAACACACTTGTTTCTTGAATGATTTTTCCGCTCTCTGAATCCGGACGACAGTCAAGACTGCGCGCGAGACTTCAGAAAAGGCGGCAGACTCGTTGAATAGAAAACTTTTAGCGGAGAGTTTTAATAGCGTTATAGCTAGCTAGCCGTGAGTAGCATAGATTGACCTACATTCTCCTGTCGCACGCGCTTCAAGTGAGACTAGAGCACACATTCCTCACCATATATTGTGTTGACGACATATGTGTTGTCTCACTGGGTGTGGCTGGGTTTGATATTGTTTCGTTGAGAGTCGATGGACTATGGTGTATGTTTTACAAAGCTCTTTGTTTACTGATAATAACAACGAAAATATTTCATTTAACAGGTAAGAATATTTTCTTTCATTAATGACATCTTTTCTCTTATTTCTTTCATTTTGAAATGGAACATATTGCTGCAACTTATTACTAACATTTACATTAGTTTTACATTTTTTCGTTGCTAAATAAACTGTGCAAACATTGTCCACAACACCATGTTAGATTTTTCATTGCAGTTTAGGTAACAAAGTCATTAAAATAATATATTTCGGTTATTAGACCAAACTCAACTGCCGATAACATGGACAGTGGCGGCTCGTGATCATTTTTGTTGGTGGGGCCAGACACTTTTTCTGGATAAATCATGGTTTTTGGTAGCTATATTTTAATTTATAAAATAATATATACACGTTATACATTATTTTTGGTAGCTATATTTTAATTTATAAAATAATATATACACGTTATACATTATTTTTGGTAGCTATATTTTAATTTATAAAATAATATATACACGTTATACATTATTTTTAGTGGGGCCCAGCCCCACTGGACCTTAATGACGAGCCGCCACTGAACATAAATGAATACTGTTGAATAAAACAACAATTTGTCTAGATAATTTCTTCTTCTTCTAACGCTCCATGTCGAGCACTTGTTAACCAATCTTTGTGATTTGCATGTGATCTGAGCCTAAGAGCGACTGTACGTTCTGTCAGTTACGCGCCTACAAGTAGGCCAGCACATCCGATTTCTGCTATGCTTTTTATTTACTAGAGAAGCTTTCCTAGGTCCTACATCAGTCGCCTCTTACGGCATGCATTGTAGATACCAGTGGTACTATTCTTTGCACTACACTCCAGATAATGATAACAATTTCAGTTTCAGTTTGGAATATATCCATTGTACTCCGAACATGTCCATAGGTGCTTCGATCTCCTTCGCCAGATTTCCAACAGCGTCTAGCGAATAGCCGTACCAGTTCAATGTTGATTGATGAGCCTACTCATATACCTGTTGTGCTGTTCTTTTCTTGCTACTCCAATCTTCAATCCAAACTATTACAATGTAGCAGTTGTTGTGGATTTGATTAAATGAAAATCTTCTTTGCGGCCATACGTTTATGTCTGAGTGCGTTCTTATCTATCCATTTGCTGACCACATGAGCGGGTGGCAGAGCCAGCCAGCATGTCTGCTCCCTCATTTCCATCGAAAACCCATGTGCCACGGAGAAAAGATGAGCGTAATTCCACGAGTTGTTGACGCTTGTAGTAATTCAGTTCATTGCCTTCACACCGAACCAGTCTCTACCTATCGAATCATACTCAGTAAATCACTCAGAACGCACAGTTTCTACCTATCGAATCATACTCAGTAAATCACCCAGAACGCACAGTCTCTACCTATCGAATCATACTCAGTAAATCACTCAGAACGCACAGTCTCTACCTATCGAATCATACTCAGTAAATCACTCAGAACGCACAGTCTCTACCTATCGAATCATACTCAGTAAATCACTCAGAACGCACAGTCTCTACCTATCGAATCATACTCAGTAAATCACTCAGAACGCACAGTCTCTACCTATCGAATCATACTCAGTAAATCACTCAGAACGCACAGTCTCTACCTATCGAATCATACTCAGTAAATCACTCAGAACGCACGCACAATTTAGTTTTGTGACTCCAGCCAGAGTAGTTCCTTAGTCACCTCCAGTACTTCCATTGTCATGCTACTTGCTGTCATACTAAATGCACCACTTGCTTACTTGATCTTTCGGCCGTATGTGCCTACAGAGAAGGCCCATGCGGACTTTTTGTGGCGAACTACCGATCCATCTGTCTAAATCACGTCACATTCATTGCAGTTACTTCAGTGACAATGAATACTAACAGTGTGACCTACAAGGCATGTCGTAAGATGCGACTGAGGTAAGGGCATAGGAAGCTACCTAGTAAATAAAAAGCATCGCAGAAATCGGATGTGCTGGCCTACTTGTAGGCGCATAACTGGCGCAACGTACAATCGCTCTTAGGCTCAGATCACATACAAATCTCTAAGAGTGGTTAACAAGTGGTCGATATGGAACTTTCGAAGAAGATGGTATATTATTATCTTGTGCTATTGTTGACTTTCTTGTGTGTCATATGGTTAAACTGCCCATATGGTTAAACTGCCCATATGGTTAAACTGCCCATATGGTTAAACTGCCCATATGGTTAAACTGCCCATTATCTTCTCAATTTTTACTCATCAATCAGTTACTATATTTTTTAAATTTATTTTTAACGGTTTTTTCACTGAACGTACATCCCTCTCATCATTACATCGATATGTTCTTCATGTAATAGTTGACATAGTACACATTCACATCTGATTGCTGCCGATCTTCTGCTTTTCTAAAAATGATATCCAATGTAAGTCCACATTCCTTTCCTTTTCCACTGTCCGACTCCATATTCCTTTTGGTCAACCCCGTCTTGTCAATTTATTTTCTATACATTTAAGGGCTTGGTTACTGGTTTCACAGAGGACGGAAAACTCGATAGAGAAATAGAGACAAGATGCCAAAAGTAAATGCAGTGACCTACTAACTGGTACCATTACTACAACACCAAAAGATCAAGATGGAAGTGAAAAGACCGATGGTAAAAGTATTTTTCTACCAACACTTTGTTACCAGTGCCAAACTTGGTCTCTGACAGCAATACGCCACAGAAAGATCACCAAATGGGAAATGAAATGCTTGAGGATGGCAGTGGCGATCACCAGGAAAGATAACAAATGCAGTGGTTTTGACATTTAATGAGAATGGAATACAACCAACCACCAATAACAGCATACAATAAAAAGAGATCAGTTACTAGAGCCACGACCTACTCTATAAATATAGTAGGTCGGGCTAGAGCAAGGAAAACCAAGAAAAAAAGATTGGTAGATAATATCAAGACCACACTAAATAAATACGGATAAAACACAACACGGGCGACCCACCTGGCCCTGGTACGAAAATTAAAGCTTCCCCTACGCTAACGGCAAGAGTGGACAACCAATTCCATCATCCACCTGGAAAAAGGCAATAGACACTATACCACTTGTTCCTTTTGGTCAACCCCGTCTCGTCATTTCATTTTCTTTACATTTAAGAACTTGGTTATTGGTTACTGAGCCGACGTCATTGAACCCCTAGCATACCCATTTGTGCTCAGTCTCTATCAACAGATGTAGATCAATATATGGAGCATATTGATTTAATGGCTGTCTTAGACAAAGTATTCGGTAATTTTAATTTCAACAAATCCACGTCAACCACTAGATTGCAAGAGCTGGGGTTGAAGAGTTTAGTGGCCAGAAAAGAACAGCACCACAGGTATATGAACAGACTCATCAACCAAAATCGTACAGGTACAGTCAGTCGTTTGACATTGTTGGAAATATTGCGAAGGAGATCGGAGCACCTATGGACATGTGCGGAGTGCAATGAAGATATTCCAAACTGAACCTGAAAATATCCAGTGGTGCTCGGCAGACATGTCCAAGCCATCTCTATCGTCTTACTATGGTAATGGTTGTTAGCGGTCTCCAATTCATTCTCCGCATTTTTTCACTTTCTCATATCTTTACATCCTCATTATCATCAGGTGTCGTGTCAGCTGGCGTAGCCGATCATGTATCTCAACAAATCTCTGTCTCTAGCGTTTGCTATCATGTCAGTTGAGGCTCTTCCGTGTCAAGAAGTCAGGCTATCCAAAATTATATCTTCCTCTGTTTCGTCTCTCCTCGATTTTACCGGTTGTCACAAAGTGTTCTAAACCTCCCCTTCTCATCACATGTCCGAAAAATGATGTATGTCTCTTTCTAATATTGATAATAAGCTTTCTCTGTATCTTGACCTCATTCAACACCTCCACATTAGTCATTTTAGCAATCCATGTGATTCTCATCATTCTTCTGTAAAACCACATCTCTGTGGCCTCCAGAGATTTTTCCATCTGTTTGTTTAGCTAGTAAGACACATATCTCTACATGAACGAATATAATGATAATTGCCCATTCATAATCTGCGTTATAAACCTATTTTATGTCGTGGCCTCATTCAGCATCTACTCGTTATACTTTTTATGATGTCAATGGAATTCGCAATATTTTTATGTAAAACCACAAAATGGATTAAATCTACACTGAATAATAATCAGTTCTCGTACTGTTACACTTGTTTCATATTATGGCGAAACACGTAAAAAACAAAGTACTGCAGTTTTACAAAATACAAAAACAATAGCAATACAGAGCAACTTTTCGACCAAAAGGTCTTTATCTTGCAAAGGATACTACAGAAGTGGTGGGCCTTTAGATCGAAACTTTGCTGTGTATTGCTATTGTTTTTGTATTTGTAAAACTTCAGTACTTTGTTTTTACGTGTTTCGCCATTGCTACATAGTTTTACTGTAGTCTTCCCTTATATTGTTTCAAATTATGCACATCACTTTCTTTAATGCTATCCTTGTCCAGTTTATTCTATGTATTGTTTCTAAAATATACCCTTCATCTGATTTTTCGAAGTTATCACATATATGTTGAGCTGACTAATTCCTGTCTTGACATAACAACAGCTTGTAACACATATTCCCGTATTAATTCCTATTTAAATTCATTTATACTACAAGCGTATAGGGATCCGACACTCATCTATTTATATCGATACATGTAGTGTTACAGCTTTTCATGTACTTTTATGTTACTTTCTATATACGTCAATTTATTCAACAATAGATGTTATTTATAACTGTTGCTTCTGTTGGTTGCAATTATAATTGTGTGTCATTTGGCGAGCACACATATGTACATGAAGCGGTAAAGGCACATTCCATATTATGGGGAAAATATTGATTATTTGTAGCCCACGTTATGTTAGTGTTTGTTATGTTCAGTTTTGTTTATTGGTTGATTAAGTCATCGCTGTTGAATGCATTTAACATTAGATGTCTGCGGAAACTAATGAATATAAAGTGGGATGAATTCAGGAGAAGTGATAAAATCACAGAAATGTCTAGGCAACCACTAATAACAACTGTTATACGAGGGAGAAGATGGAGATATGTTGGGCATACAAGGAGAAGAAATGATAAAAGTGTACCAAAGCAGAAACTGAAGTAGGAGACAATGAGTTCAAGAAAGAGAGGACGACCTAAAGAGACCCTGAAAAGAACTTTGCTGGGAAAGGTAAGAACTATCAGACTCAATTCCATGGAAGAGATTGAGAGAGTTACACTGGACAGAGCGGTATGGAGAAATGAAATTACTCAGGGTGTTCAAGATAAAAGTAGCCCGATTGACAAATCAAAACTTGCCAATCGGGCAACTTTTATCTTGAACACCCTGTATATATATATATATATAAACTCTGCCAATGATGGTTCTAAGCCCGGATGAAAAGGAGAGGGCTTGTGCGTGAGGCCAGTTACCTCATCTCAAGAAATTTAAAGAGCTACAGAAATTTGCAAAAAAGAACGAGCATTGAATTAGGATGCAGAGGGTTCAAGAAAGAGAGGGCGACCTAATGAGACCCTGAAACAAACTTTGCTGAGAGAGGCAAGAAATATCGGTCTCAGTTCCATGGAGGAGATTGAGCGAGTTGCCCAGGATAGAGCGGTATGGAGAAATTGCTTGCAGGCCCTATGTAACGTATAACGGTACGAAAGGAATTATTATTATTATTATTATTATTATTATATATATATATATATATATATATATATAATATATATATATATATATATACACACACGACGTGGAAGGTTGGATGCAAAAATGGGTTGTTAATAGTAATATTTAATTTTACTTTTCACCACTGCAAGAAATCATAGAAAACTTTGGTGCAGGTTTCTTATTGTTTTTCTATCTGTTTATGGCAGGCTCTTGTATCAAATAGTACGGTCATCTCTTGACATCTGATGTCCGAAAAGTCCATAATATCTTCAGTTAAAATAATGTTGATATGAATGATATGTCAGAAGAGTAACAATATAGAATGTATTTGTAGTCTAGTATCTAAACTATTATTTGTAGACTAGTATCTAAACTATTATTTGTAGTCTAGTATCTAAACTATTATTTGTAGTCTAGTATCTAAACTATTATTTGTAGACTAGTATCTAAACTATTATTTGTAGTCTAGTATCTAAACTATTATTTGTAGACTAGTATCTAAACTATTATTTGTAGACTAGTATCTAAACTATTATTTGTAGACTAGTATCTAAACTATTATTTGTAGACTAGTATCTAAACTATTATTTGTAGTTTGTAAATGAAATAGTTCTTGTGTTTATTCTCTCTTTTTCAAATGAATTGCTTGCATTCTTCTTGATCTTAAAGTCTTTAAAAGCTGTCAACGCACTTCGAAAAGCTTTTTATACCTTTAAAACACGAGTTGAATCTTTCTCTGATCAGTGATTGCCATGGCTACAGAAAGTAAACATCGGATTAGAACTGTGTTTGCTTGACTGCTTCCTCTCGAGACCTGGCAACAAGTTGACAACAATTACTTTGGGTACGTTCCAGTCTCGGCTTAGTGACTTGGATGCATTCAATGGTCATTTTAGTTTTGTTTTACATTTGCAAATCTATTTTTTTTTTGGTCCTGCGCCAATTTGTGATTTGTTTAGAAGTCAAAAATGTTACGAGCACTTGTCTAGTTATTGCTTTCGTTTGATTTAATCTGTGGCGACGTGACATGCACAATCGATTCTCAGTTTCTGATCCAGTGTACAAATCTATAATTAGAGAAGTCGATGTCGTTATAATGAGAAAAAAATATATTTTGTTATAATGAGAAAAACCTATGTGGTTATAGTGAGAAAATGTGCGATGTTTTGAGATAAGTTTATGGTTACTAAACTGACGTCATTGCACTCCGGCAGACCCATAGGTGCTCAGTCTTCCCCAACAAATATCGAAGAGTATGCATACTGATGGTTCCTGTGGCTCGCTGATTAAACACACCTCTCACTCTGCCTCTCAGGCATCCAGTTCGACTTGTACAACGGGTAACTCCAAACTGCTTAAATCGCTTGATCGCTTCAACATCGATTTTAGTGTCCTCATCCAACAGACAGTCGCGAAGAGACCGAAGAACATCCTCTTATCCATCTTCAACTCCCCAACATCGATGCTGTTGATGCAAGCCTGTCCGCTCTCTCATTACCGTAAACACCCGCATAATTTATGTGGTTATAATGAATTTAAAAAAATGTTATTATGAAATATATTTTCTGGTTACAGTGAGAGAAAGCTCTGTTATTGTGAGACAAATTATGTGGTTGTAATAAGTAAAATCTATGCAATTGTAATGAGAGAAATTATGTTGTTATAACGAGAACAATCTAGAAATCTATGTGGTTATAATAAGATAAATATAACTGACTAAAATGAGTGCTCCCACATGTGGTTGTATTGCGAAAATGCTATATGGTGTTTTAATAATATGATATATAATATATATATAACGACCGCCTGCTCAGCGTGTTCGTAGCACGTTGGACGACCAGTGACAAGCTCTGTGAGTGCGGGTTCAATTTCGCGGGCTGGCAGAAAAACCAGAGGTTCTCCAGATTTATGGTGTTCGTGGGACTGAACCAAAGGGTTGCGATGTCCATGGCACTGAGCCGAAGAGCTGAAAGCTCAAGTGCTTCTGGATCAGGAAAATATATATATATATATATATATATATATATATATATATATATATATATATATATACAGTGGCGGCTCGTCATTAAGGGCCAGTGGCGCCGGGCCCCACCAAAAATAATATGTAACGTGTATTTATTATTTTATAAATTAAAATATAACCTATCCCAAAGGCATGATTTTCCCAAAATTTGTCTCTGGCCCCACCAACAAAAACGATCACGAGCCGCCACTGTATATATATATATATATATATATATATATATATATATATATATATATATATATATACATATACATACATATACACACATATATACACACATATACACACACATATACACACACATATGGCTGTAATGTAAGAAATATGTACTGGTTGTAGACATCTCTTTCGCTATTAACACCCTCAGTATTCCAGTGCATTATTTTAAGAACTCTTTTCGTGTGACCAGTTACTCTATTCTTATGCTTCCTGGTTTCCTATTGCAAATGAGAAGGACATCCAGTAGATTGGGTTGGGCTCTTTTGAGGTAGAGGACTGTGCACTGATCCTACGTTAGTGTTCATCGAAGTATGAATGTCAAACAGCATAGCATTTTGAACATATTGACATTTTCATTGCAATTATCATGATTGCTGTAGTGCACTTCTTGACTTCTTACTCTCAAATTTGAGTATTCCTCGAAGGACATTGGGAGGGGGTAAAGGGGATGTGGGAAGTTAAAGCACGATTTCCCCACCTTATCCACGTTCTTCGCCCGAGTGGTTATCGAGGCCCAAATTGGGGGTGTAAAGAATAGAACCACTGTTACCTATCACGCATGTTGTAAGAGGTGACTAAGGAGGTTTGGCTGAAATCGGATGCATGTGTCCTAAACGTGTAGAATTCTATGCGTTTAGAGGCCTACCAAACCAATGTGCAACGTATACACGTTCTTGGCAAAGATCAAACATATCACAAAAAGTGATTCAAAGTGGTCATAAAGAACGAACGCAAAGAAGAATAAGATCCACGTTCTTAGGTAGCCAATTAAGACAGTCACACTGGGTGTGGCACGAGTTGCCAAACATGAAATAGGTGAGATGATGTGATGTAGGATCATAGCTATGCAAAAACAGATGCGGATGTAGCTATCACTTTCAAAGAGGTACTCATTTTTCATTCCTATACAACACCCTGTATTTGTAACACAAAGCCTAGGATGCAGTGATTATGTCAACGAGCAAGAGATGACCAAGACCTTACTCCAACTCTAAGTGTGGTCTAATATGCAGTGAATGAGATGCCAGAAGTTACGGTCAACGGACCTCAGCGGTCAACAAGCAAAGAGCTGACCAAGACCTTACTCCACCTCTAAGTGTGGTCTAATAGGCAGTGAATGAGATGCCAGAAGTTACGGTCAACGGACCTCAGCGGTCAACAAGCAAGAGCTGACCAAGACCTTACTCCAACTCTAAGTGTGATCTAATAGACAGTGAATGAGATACCAGAAGTTACGGTCAACGGACCTCAGCGGTCAACAAGCAAGAGCTGACCAAGACCTTACTTCACCAAGTAGGGGTCTAAGAGGCAGTTAAAGATATAACAAAAGTCAGGGGTCACACACCATAACGGTCAACGAACTAGAGCTGACCAAGATATTATTCCACCTCTAAGCGTGACCTAAAAGACAGTGAAGAAATGCTAGAAAGGAAAGTGAACCAGAGCTGACTAATACCTTACTCCATCTCCAAGTGGTGACCCTGATAGCACGATGCATCTCTTCAGCTCAACGTGTAAAGATCTAAGGGGGAAAGACAAACTCGATTCCAAGAGTCCCGTAAAAAAGTAAAAGTAAAGGAACCCTTTTTATACCATGGGGTGCCCGCCTGCCCAGCGTGTTTGTAGTGTGTTGGACTACGGATAACAAGCCCTCTGTGAGTGCGGGTTCAATTCCGCGGCTGGCAGAAAAGCCACAGTTTCTCCAGATTTACGGTGTTTGTGGCATCGAGTGAAGAGCTGAAAGCTCAAGTGCTTTCAGTTCGGAAAAAAAAATATCATGGGGTATAAAAGGTAATACGGTGTTAGGACCGTACTTTTCATTGACCGTCGGCCGACGACGGGTGATGTGGTCAACATCACGCCGACCGCCTTTACTTACCAGTGCTTTTCCTGGTGCTCAATTGAGTCTGGGTCGATCTAAGAGCCGTTACGGTCGGACATAATTCCATGCACACGGTTGAACCAGAACCACAAGCCTAAGAAGCGAACTTACTAACAGCTACGCTACTACAGCTCTCTCAAGAATCCCGTACTGATTCTTATATCCCTGCCTCGTTGTAAACTGCAACACAATGTAACAAACGCCCCTTTTAGGGTAGCGAAGAAGACGTATATCTAGCTTGTTGGGCTTTTTCTACTGTCTGTAATAGTACAAAGAGAAACTACTACTGCATTGTAGTTCGATTGGGGACAATCAAAGGCTATCGGAGCAAACCGCACACAAAACTGGACGGACGGCAAACCAAGTAGTCCAAAAAAGACTGGTAACCTGGGCAGATGACTCTCAACAACCTGGGATGGAAGGTTGTATAAAGGTAACTACCCTAAAAGAAAATAGCAACACCTGCTGCCTTGCAGGTCGGCTGGAGACAGCCCAAGGCTGACAGAAATCGAACCCAGTAAACTCTGGCTAAAATTGGACACATCGCTGGAGGATAAGCACCAGAGCTCCAAATGGCGCTAAAGATGGAACGAAGCATACCCATGCTAAGGCTGCATGAATCAGATTTCTACATGAATAAAACCCCCCAAAAATAGAATTTATGGGGAAATCTGGTACTTTAGTCTAAGCAGTGATCGCGAAAGAGAGAGAGAGAGAGAGAGTACAAAGAGAAATGCAAAACTAGATATTACGAACAGTTCAACTCAGGCAAACACACCAGCAAAATCAACAAACTAATATGTCAGTCTAAAGACACCACGGAAACAACACACAATAACAAATGAAATTAAAAACATGGAATATCACATTTATTTAACTTCGAAACATCATTCAGCATTGCACATGTGCTCACGAAATACTGAAATTGAATAATGTATCAAGGTTACTTATGTGTGCAAGAATTGCGCATTCAGTTAAGGAAAGGAAAAAAAGTGAGATTCTGAACATAACAAGGCAATTGTCACATTTTGCTTGGCGGTGTTACAGTCAATATTGATCCACCAAACATGTTCACACGTGCCAATTTTGGAGGCTAGTTTATCTTCCCTGAAAGAGACCAAACAGAAAGCCTGTAAAAATAAACATGGGAACAAGTTGGACAACTCCGCAGTCAAATCTTAGCCAAGTGAAAAAGTTGACTTGAAGATGCACTGGCGCCCAACTAAAAGTGAGTGCTTTGACAAATGTCTTGTATTTTCTTATTATTTGACAAATTTGTTGCAGAGACAGAAAGGAACCATTAGCATAGAGACATACACGTGAATATTTGAATTGAGTGCAGATGTGAATAAACAGTGGTACTGATCAACAAGAAGAGAATTTAAGAACACAATACTACGGTTAGAGGAGTTGGTGCTGATAAAATAATGGGCATGACACACAGTTGAATTAGTAGGAATATTGACGCATATTTTTTTAAAACACACAATAAATTCATTCATCATCAAGGTGCGTATCCTTTATAGGACGTTGCTCTCTTTGCAGCACATCTGAAATTCACTCTGTCTCTTGCCAGTTCACCCACTTCGTCGATGGTCATATTCATGGTTTCTTTAATATCTTGTAGCCATCTTCTTCTTGGTCTGCCTCTGCGTCCTGGGACCCTGCCCTCTAGTATTGTTCTTTCCAGGCCATCGTGACGCTTGACACAATAAATTATCTTATTATAACCACAAGTTCCAAACAAAAAGAAATCAAACAGGAAGAAGTGTATCGCAGAAAAAACAAATAGTCAACGTAGTTTAGGCAAATATGGTTAGCTCGAAAAGTAAAATGGAATCAGTCATGCGTTTCGACATTTCCGTTGTATTCAGTGACGTTTCACATTAACAAATGTCGAATTTCCAGTTTGTGCGGATTTGAATCTGATTCAAACTTCAATTATTTGTGCACATACGTAGGAAAAACATTTCGCAATTTAGACCCACATTTGTACTTTCCCATTCATTGACTGCATACATTATTTCTCGGAAGTCACAGACACACATCCAGAAGGCAAACATTACAAGCACACATGATTACTCTAACAGTTTGCGGAGCATAACTAGCGTTGAAGATTTATTTCAAAACCCTCTATATACATCGTATAATGCAATGGAGAAAGTAGAAAATGTGAACAGTTTTGAATATCTTGGTTCATTACTAATAACAGATGGAAATGGCATGAAGGAAATTAAAAGAAGAACAAACATGGCTTTACACAATTTTAAACAACTAAAAACAGTATGGAACGGAACTGATAAGAAAATAAAGATCAGAATACTAAGAGCATGCATATTCCCAGTGACAACGTCTGGGTGTGAAACATGGAAATTTAATAAGGCAGTGGAAAAACATATCTGGGCTTTCGAATATAAGTGTTACAGAAGAGTCCTTCGTATATCTTGGACAGAGAAGAGAACAAATAGAACTATCCAGAAAGAACTCAAAATCAAAGAAAACTGGCTGATGCTACAAATAAGAAAGAGAAAATTGAGATATTTTCGACATAAAAAGACATAAAGGGCTGGAGAAGACCATCATGGAAGGAGGCATACCGGCAAAGAGAAGAAGAGGAGGACCACGGAGAAGATGGATTCAGGATGTAACTGATGGTTTGAACATGAAGACTACAGAGGCAAGACATCTGGCCTATGAGAGAGAAGTTCCGGAGGACTGTTGGGGTGGTAAAGTTCTGCTCAGAACAAGCTACTTGATGATGATAATACAGGGATCCATTTCTTCGAACTAAAGTTCTCTGTGTAAAGGATTCTGTATATCAAAATTTAGGAACCTGTATCAAGGTTTTCCGGTCATTTAATGCGAAGAGAAGATTTAGAATTTAGAACCTTTGGTTACAACAGGTAAAATTCAAGGAAGGAGAGATCGTGGAAGACAGAGGGAGAAGATGGATGGCCTGATATCATGGTTCGACACAAGATCAATATCAGAACTGATTAAATGCACCAGGCAGAGCGAGTTATGGAGAGACGTGATCGCCTACGCCAGCAGGCGTAGAAACGATTGATTGATATCAATACGAGCGTTACAAACTTCTTCTTTGCGATCGCTATTTTAATGATTATACTGTTAGACGCGTTCTTATGATGACGTCGACTGTTGTCTGGAGCTCATCTTTGGTGCTATGTAGTTTTGAATGTAGTGCTGGGTTCTAGGGCCAGCATTCCTTTCTAGGGATGA
This sequence comes from Arion vulgaris, assembly GCA_020796225.1. Classification (NCBI taxonomy): domain Eukaryota; kingdom Metazoa; phylum Mollusca; class Gastropoda; order Stylommatophora; family Arionidae; genus Arion; species Arion vulgaris. The sequence goes on from CM036757.1 coordinate 13,254,623, forward strand.
CATACAGGGGACAGTCTTGCAGGACATATTCTGTGGTTTGCTCAGCGGTGCCACAGGACACAGAGGGGATGGGGACAATCGTAGCATATGCAGGTGTTTGTTTAGCCTGTAATGTCCTATCCTGAGTATGAAGATGATTGTCCTTGTCTGTCGAGTGTGTGGTAGTTATCGTTGGATAGTTTATACAATACGAGCTTTACAAACTCACACTGGCCCTTGACTTTTATGTACGTGTTGTCAGGAAGCACAGGCAGTCGAAACATATTCTGCAAGACTTCTTCTTCTTCTTTGCGATCGCTTTTTTGATGATTATACCGTTAGATGCGTTCTTTTGATGAAATCGACTGTTGTCTGGAGCTTATCTCTAGTGCCATGTAGTTTTGAATGTAGTGTTGTGTTGTAGGGATGACATACAGGGGGCAGTCTTGCAGGACATATTCTGAGGTTTGTTCAGCGGAGCCACAGGGGCACTCTGGGGTTGGGGACAATCGCAGCCTGTGTAGGTGTTTGTTCAGTCTGTAATGACCTATCCTGAGTCGGAAGATGATAGTCTGTCCTTGTCTGTCAAGTGTGTGGTAGTCATCGTTGGATGGTTTAGGTTCGTTTCTAATGTCCATGATAGCTTTTTTTCAAAGTATGTGATTTCATTATCTATTTGTTCACATTCTGCTCCCTTTTAGCAAGTTTGTCTGCCTTCTCGTTACCTGGCACTCCGCAATGTGATGGTACCCACTGAAGTGTAACTCTTTTGTTGGTAGAGATCTTGCTGAGCTCTTTTCTCAGGGATGGATGGTTACTCTGTAGGGCTTGCAAAACAGATAGCGCGTCTGTGAAAAATACCACTTGTTGGCAGTCAGAGTTGGAATTATTGATCATGATTGCGGCCTGTATTAGTGCTTGAGCCTCTGCGGTGTAGTTTGAACAAAATTAACCAGTTGGCATGTACTTTGTTTCGGTGTGATTGTTGGGATATGTAATATAGATACCAACCCCTCCGTTCTTGATTGCATCTGTTGCAGATCCATCGGTGTAGGCGTGGATCCATGATTGTTTAGTGTAGTTTTCTTGGATCATGCACATAGTGGCTGTTCTCTTCTGCAGGTCATTGTGTATTTCTCCAGTTGTGATTCCATTAATTGTTGTGATGATTTTTGCTGTATCGCTAACTTGTTCCCAGGGAACAGGGTCGAGACTATGTATCAGCGGTGTTGTGTGCATTGGTATCTGCAAGACTGTCACACGTTTATCAAAATGCGAAATGAACACGGAGAAACAAACACATGCGCATAGCTCATTTTTAAAACACTTCACGGCACCCAACATAACCCAGAGAGCTAGACTTCCTGTGTAGACACCATTAAACAACTGATGTAAAGCACACATATTGAGCTCGACCTCTTGAATATAGGCTTCTAAAACAACAAGAAAAGAGATTAACTCGTTTTAGACTCAGCTATGGACGTCCATTTACATCTGACTGTTCTAAAAATTAGCTTTACATTCTTTCTTCTCCTTCCTTTTGTTAGCTTGAAATATTTCCTATATATTTAATGGTTTTTTTTTTGTATAACCATCAGTTGCCTGTGTGTTGCCAGGGCTCGCAAGGGGAGCAAAGAATAGTAACATTGTGACATACAAGGCATGTCGTAATAGGCGACTGAGGTAAGGTCCTAGGGAAGCTACCCTAGTAAATAAGATCAACAAATAAACAATGTACAGGTATTAAGAGCTTCCAAAAAAACAAATAGACAAACACAAGATTCGAACCACTTACCCTCATTTCTAACGACACCTATCGCCTAGCTAGGCTAGAATGCAAGAACATGGGGAGAGAGTAGGGGAGATCTGGAAAAGATGGTCTTGTTTAATCTTGGTTGCTGACCTATGACTCCCTAGGGTTGAAAGGTGAGGAAGAAAACGAAGAAGCCTGAGAAACGGATCAAATGCAACATATAAAAAGTCAACTTAACCTACTTGTCCTATATATTCTTCTTTCCCCCTCCAATTCTGTGTAGTTTTCCAGGAAATGTAGATATTGGTAGTTATCGTTCGTGTATATAGCCTACACCAACGCAAATTTCCTTTATTTAAGTTGCCAGTTAGCAGTTGTAAGTTAAGTTGCACAACCCTTATTTTTATGTTAAGAGTGAAATGCTTGGCCGAACACAGCAGCATGTTATTGTGGACATGCATGGTCGGACGCTGGATATTATTTTTTTAGAATAGCAAAAACCTGCAATGAAACCGGGCAAGCGTCCCGAGAAATTGTTAAATATTAGCACTATTATGATGAATATTAGAATGTCAGGTCGAATAAAAAGTTTCAGATAGTTGGTTTGAATATAAGAGATGCCCATATTATCGAATGTCAACCTGGTGTTCATGTTTTGGATATGAAATAATCATGTATACGTGGGAAAAATAAGGAGTCAATTAACATTGCCCTGATTTAGCTAGCTTTGTGAATCCAACATCGATACATTTTGTCTTTGGTTGCTCGGGTTATCAATTCTAGTTTTCATTCTTCCTGCAGTAACTGCAAGGTAGCAAGTGATTTTGTTTATTGAGATTTTCTTCCTGTGGATACTACTTATAACAATTCTTGCTTGCTTAATGTTTACATCATCGTACACAAGCACGCAAACACACATACACATTAACACACACACAATAACAACGAATGGATAATCCTCCTCATTGAGCCAAAATCAGTATTACTCACTTGACACAATCCATCCATGGATCACTATTAGTTGGATTGTTCCTTTCGTACCAAAGGGGGCGCATATGGGAAAAGTTTTAGATCTCCATGTGATGCGGTTCGTTGCTAGCAGATGGAGATCTTGTATGGTTTTACATCCCAATATTTTACTTTCTTGTAGGATTGCTTTTCGTAGAATGGTCTTAGGTCTTCCACGTTTTTATTTATAACCTTCTTTTGTTTTGAGCCACTATAGCTGAGTAAAAATGTGCGCCAACTACACAACCAGTCAGAATAGTGGTTTTTCACATGAATCACTTTCGTTCCCTTTGTAATAAACCGTCCACATTTTTATCATAGCTATTAACAGTAATATATATATATATATATATATATATATATATAATTGCCAATCGATGCAGTGTATTGCACATCATGTGTATACGACGTCAACGTTTCTATTTTTAGTAATGTGACTGACATGCAAACGATGAAAATTAATAGTGTAAAATTATTGAAATATTCTTAAATTATTGAAAAATTAAAGTCAAGCTGAGAGGATGAAGAGATCGCTATAAGTGATTAGAATAACCTTCTTCTTCTTCTTTGCTTTCGTTCTTTACGACCAGTTTTAATCACTCCTTGTGATATGTTCGATCTTTGCCGTGTATACGTTGCACATTAGTTTGGTAAACCCCTAAACGCGTAGACTTCTACAAGTTTAGGACACATGCTTCCGATTTCAGTCAAATCTCCTTATTTGCCTCTTACGACATGCGGGGCAGGTAACAGTGGTTCTATTCTTTACACCCCAGATTTGGGCCCTGGTAACCACTCGGACGAGAATAACTTCAACCTGTAAGTAAGTAGCAGTTTGTCTAAACTACCCACCGTAACAAGAGACAGCTGTAACAAGAGGCAGATAATGTTCAAGTTAAATTACAACCATTTTTGTTGCTAATCTGATCTAATCTCTCTCTCTTGCGTTAGATCTAATCTGATCTAATCTCTCTCTCTCTCTCTCTCTTGCGTTAGATCTAATCTGATCTAATCTGAACATGCATGATCGACGAACTTAGTCGGAACAGCATGTGAAATAGAAGTCTCGTTTAAAACATGTTTTCATTGACATTGTGTGATCGTGACTCTTCATCCATTAAAGTTTCCATTTCGGATGTCTCACAATTATGTCTTCATGACAGTTGAGATATTTATCATCGATTTACAAAGTTATTTGCATGTCTCACACCGATCTGTTTCTTAGCTTATAATTAACTGTAATAAAAACTGGAAAAAACGTGACATCTCAAAATAAAGAGAAAACAGAAAAAGGTGAAAAATAATCTTAACAAATTCATCTAACACAACATATGTAGTGCAATCCTATAACAATGAGCTAATTCTTTTAATTGATAAATATCAGCAGTAGTGATATATTGTCTCATCGAAATGACACATTTTATTCCAATTCCGTATACATGCAGCTTGATATCAATAGTTTAGTTAGTTTATTCCTTTCGAGCCAAAGGCGGCACATAGGCAGGGTTTTAGATCTACATGTGATACGGTTCTTTGCTAGCAGTTGGAGATCTTGTATGGTTTTACATCCCAATAGTTTACTTTCTTGTTGGATGGTTCTTCGAAGAGTGGTCTTTGGTCTTCCACGTTTTCTTTTCCCAACTGGTGACCACATAAGGACTTGTCGATTTAGTCTCTTTTCGTCTGATCTAAGAACATGACCTAAATATTTCCACCTTCGTTTCCTTATAATATTTGATACGGGTTGTTGGTGTGTTCTATCTCTCACTGTGTTGTTAGAAACGAAATCACTCCATTTGACTTTTAATAATTTTCGTAGACATTTATTCTCAAAGCTGTCCAGTTTCTTATCAATTTTCTTTGTTGATTTCCAACTTTCACAACCGTAGGTCAGTACAGGAATCACACATGACCTAAATAATTTAACTTTTGTGCATATACTAAGGTCTTGAGATTGCCATATATTCGTTAATTTAGTGAAGGCACTAGCTGCTATAGCAATACGAGAGTTTATTTTTTCATCGTGTCTCCGTTGTTTGACACTTTACAACCCAAATATGTAAAATGTTCAACTTTCTCCAGTGTTTGGCCACTTATTACGATGTTGTCTGTCGAGTTTGTGAGGTCCATAATTTTGGTCTTGGCAGAATTAATCTGGAGACTAACCTGTTCTGCAAGTGTGCAAAGATTGCTCGTTAGTTTGTGGGTTGCTTCGTATCTGTGTGGGTTGCTTGATATCAATAGGAAGAGGAAAATGATAGGACAAATTGCATCAATATTGAAATGCAAACATGTCACCATGAACACTAAAAGAGCATTGTTCAACACAATCTTTCTCCCAACATTATGCTATCAGTGCCAAAACTGGACGCTGACATCAAATGATATAAAAAAAACTAGTCACAACAGAGATCAAGTGTCTATGTAGAATGCTGGGAGTAACAAGAAGAGACCAGTTTAGAAATGAAGACATCAGAAAAAAGTGGGTACACCATCAGTACTGAGCCTCATCAAGAAATAGCAAATTAAATGGTTCTGCGACATAAGCAGATTACTGATGATGCGCCTCAAAGAACAATGTTATTCCGATAAAGTGGATACAAAGCAAAAGGCCGGCAACGAAAAATGGGGACCTCAGAGGTAATAGAGGCAACGAAAGACATTGTCTATGAAGCGGACACAAAAGCCCATTCTATAAATACTCTTCTTATCCTGGCGCTGTGAGGCAAATCAGGATTGCAGAAAAGAATGAAAAGAAGAGGAAAAGGAACCCTTTTTCATAACATAAGGTGTATGGTGTATTGGGGAATACAGTGTTAGGCACGTATTTTTTAATAGTAACCAATAACCAATAACAGAAACAAAATCTGCCATTCTATCATGACGATAGTTGGACAAACAAACTAAATGAATAGTGCGTAGGTTATAGCACAACCGAATCTATAATAGTAGTACGATAGTAATAATACAGGAGAATAATAATCCTTTTGAAAATTGTTGAAGATTCCGCCTCACCTATCCGCCATTAAAAAGGGAGCATTAGGGCCAGATAAATAAAGTCGGTCGTGATTATAGTAGACTCCCGGTGGACGCAAAGGAAAAAAACACTGAAACTGATCCAAGACCCTTAACCCCTTCACCCTTCTGAGACGATATACTGGTTCGAGGTTTTTTTAAGATGTCTCAAAGCCGATATACTGGCGAATTCAGTATATATTGTAAATGCGTGCGTCCGGGAGTAACACAAAGTACAGAGTGAAAGGGTTAATCTATATCGATATCACCGCTTAGCCATGAGACGGACGTTTTAGATTCAACGATCACCCAACAGGTAGTTCAACCTAATATAATCTAGAGGTTAATATCGATTTTGAAGTTCGGTCCCAATAATGATTCATTACACCGTTAAGTATGCGTGGTTTAAATTAACTGATTACTACTTTGCGGGTAGTGATATGTTGGTGAAGTGTGAGGTGATATATTGGTGTAGTGATATGTTGGTGAAGTGTGAGGTGATGTGTTGGTCAAGTGTGAGGTGATATGTTGGTGAAGTGGGAGATGATGTGTTGGTGAAATGTGAGGTGATGTGCTGGTAAAGTGTGAGGTGATGTGTTGGTGAAGTGTGAGGTGATAGGTTGGTGAAGTGGGAGATAATGTGTTGGTGAAATGTGAGGTGATGTGCTGGTAAAGTGTGAGGTGATGTGCTGGTGAAGTGTGATGTGATGTGTTAGTGAAGTGTGAGGTGATGTGTTGGGGAAGTGTGAGGTGATATGTTGGTGAAGTGTGAGGTGATGTGTTAGTGAAGTGTGAGGTGATGTGTTGGTGAAGTGTGAGGTGATATGTTGGTGAAGTGTGAGGTGATATGTTGGTGGAATGTCAGATGATATGATGGTGTAATGCATATAGATAACAGCATACTACAATATAGCACATACAGGTAGAACATATTCCTTATGTTTTTGCTACGAGCACACACATATATACATATATATATTATTCACAAGATGGTGGTTGATATAGTCAAATCACTACACCATTAGTAAGCAAATATTTATAGTCTAGGAATCAATACTTTATAGATTGTTAAAGAATGACTCCACGCAGTGTGTGTGCGTCACAATCTAAGTTCGTCCACAGCCTCCTTTATACATTTATACTTGGAAGAATTATGAAGGAGGCTGTGCTTCGTCTAACTTGTATCGATCTCTGATTTCAGTGCAGAACATTTTCTTTATTATGATATTATTGACATGTCACACAATCGTTGTGTAGGAAGTACATAACATTTGTAACAATAGATTTGAGATGCACTTCATATTATTGTTATCGTGACTGAGAAACTGTAACGGAGACAATTATAATTGTTAGCCAAATTGCTTTCATATTTATTGCAGTTAATAATATATTTCTACCGACACTACGTCGTGCAGATTGGTTTGAGAAAAATGGATTATCTGTAAGAATATGGTTTATCATCAACATCATCAAATAGCTTGTCCTGGGCAGAACTTTGCCACCCCAACAGTCCTTCAGAATTTCTATCTCTCATAGGCCAGATGTTCCTTCTCTGCAGCCGTCATGTTCAAACCATCAGTTACATCCTGAATCCATCTTCTCCGTGGTCTTCCTCTTCTTCTCTTTGTCGGTATGCCTCCTTTCATGATGGTTTTCTCTAGCCGATCTTGTATTTTTATATGTCCAAAATATCTCACTTTTTCTTCTTATTTGTAGCATCAGCTAGTTTTTTTAATATTTATTTTAAGTTCTTTAGAATAAGGTTAAAAGTTAAAGTTAATTGCATATCTTTTTACAGGACTTTGCGAATCAACCCCAGCTTTTTAACACCGTTTGTGATTTTTCAATGCATTGTTACGTTCAGTAGTTTGCCATTTCTTTCTGAACGGGTGATGCCATCGTCCTTTGAAAAAATCCACGTGAAACCAAATTATCCGAAGCGGGATTTGAATTCAGAACGTCGGGGTTAATAGACCGAGTCACTATCCATAACGCTTATCTTATTTTATCTGAACCACATTTGCCGTGAAGCGGCGTTGGGAGAGTTAGTATTCTATCTTGTGCCAGGTGTGTTGCGCTTGACGTTGTCAGTCCATGCTTTCGTAGGGACTCTGAGATGTTATCTATCCATCGTGTTCTTGGCCTGCCTCGTGCTCTGCGCGCGGAGTGTCGATTATTATAGGCACGTGATGGTAGTAAATGTGGTTCCATTCTCATTAGATGACCGAACCACTTGATTCTTTGTTTCTCGATGTACTGTATGCATGGTATAGTACCAACGATGCTTCTGATATTCTCGTTTCTCACTCTATCTCGCATTGTAACGTTGACAGCTTTTCGTAGACATCTTATTTCACATGTAATCTTTCTTTCTTGTGTCTTAGTCAGGGGTCATGTTTGGCACTGATAGCAGAGAGTTGGAATAAATATACAGTTTATCAGTTGTCGTTAGGGTACCTGCCCAAAATAGGGTACATTTCTATATTTGAATAAAGAAGTTAACTTTCCACAGATTAAATATTTTTTTGAACCCAGTTATAGGATATATACAGTTGTGTTGGGATAATGTATTGATTAACCCTTTCGCACTTCTGAACTGATATACAGGCTCGTATTTTTTTAAGATAACGCAAAACCAGTATAATGACTAATTCAGTATACATTGTAATATAAATGAATTTCGGAGGTTAAAAACATTTGGAGTGAAAGAGTTAATACAAATAATTAATGTGTAATTAGCTGAAATAATTCATGTATAATTAGCTGAAATAATTAATGTGTAATTAGCTGAAATAATTAATTATTTAATCATGAGAAATTTACATTTAAAAAAACATCTGATGTTGATTTTTACACTCTGTATTAAACATTTTTACACTCTGTATTAAATATTTTTTACACTCTGTATTAAACATTTATTACACTCTGTATTAAACATTTTTTACACTCTGTATTAAACATTTTTTATCATTCAAATGGAATCTCGCCGCAGGGATTAGACCGCCGCTCCCATTTGGAAGACCTGTGTTCAATCCACAATAAAGCCATGAATTTGTTTCTGTCGGGGGCATAAAAGAAAAATCATAACCTGAACAGTTTTGCGGCGACTGCACGAACCATGCGACCATCAAATTCTACAGACTGTCGTCTCCCCCGTCCTACACCGCCTAAAAGCTATACTACAGACAAAAACGACGGTAGTATCATTCAATTTCAAAATCAAGCAATTTGGTATGTAACATGCATAACTAGATTATGAACCTCTAAAATAGCTGTATGTGATAAACACATTTTTTTTTAAAATGCTTGAAGTTAGCAAAAGTGTCCCAAATTTGTATAGGTCATTGCATTAGTGTCATAAAATTATTTCGGTAGAAGTAACACAAAGTGGAAAGTGGTTTTCATTGAAGCCCTGCCATACGCTATGTACTTCCATTAACATTTTCAAGAGTCTGCATTTAAAAATGTGGAAGTTTTTGTGTAAAAGCCACAGACATGGTTAAATTTGAAGAGAAAATCGCATGTGTCAGAAACCATTATTAAAAACAAAAATAAATTAAAAATCTCTTTATTAATCAAATGAAAAGAAGGATTTATTATAGTATGTTTACACATAGATGCACACATAAGGAAGTCATATGTAGAAGGATTGTCACTCTGTTCTTCTTCTTCTTTGCGTTCGTTCTTTACGACCAATTTTAATCACTCTTTGTGATATGTTTGATCATTGCCAAGAAAGTGTATACATTGCACATTGGTTTGGTAGGCCACTTAACGCATAGACTTCTACACGTTTATGACACGTGCATCGGATTTCAGCCAAACCTTCTTACTGTCCTCTTACGACATGCGTGGCAGGTAACAGTGGTTCTATTCTTTACACTCCAAATTTGGGCCCCGGTAACCACTCTGGTGATAATAACTCTAATTATAGTTTTATCTGAAGCAAAATAAAAATAACCATCAACAGAAAAAAGCAAGAAGTATTCACGTCTTGATTAATAGCATGAACTATAACACACTGTGTCAGCATCCCTAGTGAAGTACACAGATGTGTCATTGAAATTAAAATATTATCAACAGCAATTCATGTGTGCACGCAACAGAACCAACAACTATTTACAATTAAAGAACAATAATTACGTGGACATAATTCGACTGAACAAACATTATATTAATGGGTTCTTGTCAAGGAGTTAGTTCTTTTCTCCCATGTTTGTATTAGCAGCGCACAGTGATATAACCAATACAAGACGTGTTTTTGGGTTGAAATGAGTGTGCCTTGGTTTACATATGCGTAGCATTATAAAACTAGCAAATGATTTGAGTGTTATTCCGTTGCACTCTTATGTTATGCATGTTTAAAAAATGCATGCAATTTCAACTTGTATTTCCTTCAAATTTGCTTTATTTAGACTTAGACTGACCCCAAATATTATTGCAAGGCAGTAGATTTTTGGTTTATTTTTATATGACCGATTTCCTATGCTTAAAGGTCCAAATAGAGAAATTACTCCATGAATCCAGTGTGCTTCCAGTGACAGTTCCATTCCTTGCAAGAATTCTGAACACAGTCGTTAGTTGTATAACGTATATATGCCATATTTCTATTTGCTAAATATTCATACCTGTTAATTCTGACATGTTCTATCTTCGATGTGGGAACTTATGCAGTCTTGTTGTTCATGTTTCTGAGCGTCCAATATATATTTGGTTAATGGTTACTGAGTGGCGTCTGTGGCTAGGGGATAGTGACTCGGTCTATTAACCCGACGTTCTGAGTTCGAATCACGCTGCGGACAGTTTGGTTGCAAATTGTTTCGCGTGAATTTTACAAAAGGACGATGGCACCACCCGTTCAGAAAGCAATGACAAACTACTGAAGGTAATAATGTCTAGAAAATCACAAACAGCGTTAACAAGCTGGGGTTGATTCGCAAAGTCCTGTAAAGGATATGCAATTAACTTTTACTAATGGTTACTGAGCTAACATCATATCACTTGAGGCAGACCCATAGGCACTTGGTCTTTCCAACAGATGTATAAGTGTATACATAATGATGGTTTCCGTGGTAACTGATTAAAACCCTTCTCTCTTTGCCTTTCAGGCATGCAGTTCTTCTTGTACAACGTGTAGTTCCATACTTCTTAAATAGTTGGCCGGATTCAATATTCATTTTAGAGTCTTCGATCAACAGACGATCGCCAGGACGTCTTCCCTATCCATCTTCAACTACCTAACGTTTGTTACACAATACACTTACTCATTGACGCGAACACCCGAATTTCCAGGACATTAAATCTACTTCTTCTTCTTCTTTGCGTTCGTTCTTTACGACCAATTTTAATCACTCTTTGTGATATGTTTGATCTTTGCCAAGAACGCGTATACGTTGCTCATTGGTTTGGTAGGCCCCTAAACGCATAGACTTCTACACGTTTAGGACACATGCATCCGATTTCAGCCAAAACTCCTTAGTCTCCTCTTACAACATGCGTGGCAGGTAACAGTGGCTCTATTCTTTACCCCCCAAATTTGGAACCACTCGGGCGATTAGATCTACTTAAGCCTATAGAAGTTGGAAACCACAATAAGCGACATCTACTCATCACGCAACCTGTCATTTTGGACTTTCCGATGCATTGTATTAGAATCGTACACAACAACGGTCACAGTAGCCCAAGTCTCACAGAACAGCTGAAGGGCAGCAGTTATAGTAATTTATTTCCTGGTAGAAAGAGATAGAACTATATTTAGCTTCTGAAAAACGTATACATTCAGTTCACGAGATAGAAATTTAAACAGTACAGAGAATTGTATATTGAGTTTGTGAGATAATTATACTGTATTTTCATTTCTTGAGAGAAGTAGAAACAGTGTTACATTTTAGCTTCATGATATAATGCCACAGTTCGGGGAATAAATATAAATTCAATTCATGAGAAAAATAAAAAAAAAGAGAAAAGTATTCAATTCAATTCATGATAGAGAGAGAAAGAGAGAGAGAGAGAGAGAGATTCAGCTCCGACTCTGATGTGTATATAATTTTTAAATGTGTACGTATCTGTTTCATATAGGCTCAATGACAGCAAGACCGTAACAGAGTTTAGACTGCAGCTGGACAGCAAAAACAGGTAACAACATTCAAAATTGATTGTATGAAGTATTTTCATTTCTTCCGTGATTATATAGTGAACTAATAGACAAATCAACAAACATGGCGTCAATTGTCAAAGACGTAATCACAAAGTACTGTAGTTTTACAGATGACAAAAACAATGGCAATATACAGCAACGTTTCGACCAACAAGGCCTTTATCAAGGAGATGAACAACAAGAGTTGTTGGTCGAGACGTTGCTGTATATTGTCATTGTTTTTTTAATTTGTAAAACTACAGTACTTTTTGATTACGTGTTTCGCCAAACAAATAGTTTTACTGCAGTCTCATATATATTGTCAATGCCCGTCTGCCCAGCGTGTTCGTAGCGCGTTGGACTACGGGTGACTATCCTCTGTGTGTGCGGGTTCAATTCCGCGGGATGGCAGAAAAAGCCACAGATTCCCCAGATTTACGGTGTTTGTGACACCGAACCGAAAGGTTACGATGTCCATGGCACCGAGTCGAAGAGCTGAAAACCTCAAGTGCTTCTGGATCGGAAAAAAAAAAAATATTGTCAATTGTCAAACCACATTTCCTGAATACATTTCGCCCGTGTGTTACCGGAACTCGCGGAGGAGCAAAGAATAGGTACACTGCGATCTACAAGTCATGTCGTAAGAGGCACTGAGATAGGGATCTAGGGAAGCTACCCTAGGAAATAAAAGCGTCGCAGAAATTCAACGTGCTGGCGTACTTGTAGACACATAACTATCACAACGTACACTATCTTAGGCTTGAATCACATACAAATCACAAAGAGTGGTTAACAAGTGGTCGATATGGAGCTTTTGAAAAGAAGCATGAATTTAGAGATGGTATCAGGAGTTGAATTAGTGGGAATAGATAAACAATAAATTCTGAAATATTACAGCAATATAAAGGAAAATGGAATGTAGGGTTGTAATCAATGTCTCTGCATTCACGGCATACCAATAGGTGCTAAGTCTTTTTTTCAGTTAGATGAAAGAAGCATAATCAAAGCACTTATTCAGCAGCTGCGGTGACGATTCCAAATATTTTCCAATTCCTAAATCCAATGACGGGTACCAATTTTCAACTAGGTAGACTGGGAAATAGTAACAACTAGGTAATAGTAACAACTGTTGTAAGAAAGAGAAGGTGGAGATATGTTTGGCATACTCTGAGAAGAAATGATCAAAGAATCACAAAGCATGCATTGAAGTGGGGGCAAAGGGTTCAAGAAAGAAAGTAGGCCCTAGGGAAACCCTGAAACGAACTTTGCTGAAAGAGTCGAGAAATATCGGACTTAATTACGTAGAGAAGATTTAGCGAGTTACGCAGGATTGAGCGGTATGGAGAAATTACTTGCAGACTCTTTGTAACGTTTAACGGTACGAGATGAATATAGTAAATTGATTGATTGATTGATAGGGCCATCATTCTTGCACTTCGGTGAGTAAATATATATAGTAAATAAAACTAAAAATATACTTGTTAAATATAGTTTCGAAATAAGGTACTTAAATTACTCAAACACACACAGAAAGCAAAGTTGTAAGAAACCAATTTTCATACCATGTGGTATAATGTAGAATAACGTTTCTCTGATCTACGACACACGATCAGTAAGGTTGTCAACTTCACATTGGTACCCGTTACTTCCAAGTGTTTCTCTTGTACACAATTGAAGGGTTCGGAAAAAGTGTCAACTAGAGATTTCAAAACGGGATCATCTGTCTATGAAGCTAGTGAACTAACAATTATGTTACCGAGCAGGGGCTAAGTGGTTAAGCACTCGCCTTGCGTTCTGTAGGTCGTAGGTTCGAATCTGGACAGCACTTTCTATTCATGTGTTCATTTTTTTCCAGAGACCCCTAGGATTGCTGCAGGAGCTAAGAATGTCATGATTTGTGCAATACTCTCGGTAGGTGGTGTACCATTTCACCGGAAAGGGACTGGGCCATATGGGGTAAACCCGGTTCAATGAAGGCAACCCTTTAGATCATCTCTGAAGTTGGAGAAGGCACGCCTGTATGGCCGGGGACACTGATAATAAGAAAAGCTACCTTCACGCAAAAATTACTCAGAAGCGTCATAATAGGAGCCCTGACTACGTCTGAATTCATAGCAGGGGAACGCAATAAGAAGAAGAAGGAGAGGACCCTTTAGATATCGAGACTCACATACAGACAGATTCTCTCGTACCGTTAAATGTTACGTATGGCCTGCAAGTAATTTATCCATAGCACTCACACACATACATATACACACATAATCACCCATCATCAAACGTTACACATAGTACATTAAACACACGAATAGAATCACAAAGCAATTAGTTATATATAGACTATCATATGACTCATTGAATATTATATTACTTTATGATCTAGTATGTTTGATAACAGCACATGCTTTACATATAATATACCTTGTATGCTGCCAAAATCTATAATACAGTTTGATCTATGAAATAGTGTGTTGGTAATAGTGTTAGTGTTAGTACTGGGAGCCTACTGGTTGTTTCGTCATTGAACTGGTCATCTGCATCTTCATCGCTCACAACGTGCACATTTTATTATCGATAGAAGGGAAGACTGCAATAAAACATAAATACCAAAGATGAAACACGTATACATGAAGAAAGGTAGTTTAATAAAATGTGTATACGCTTTTTTTACTTTCAGACTTACACGTTATAATGACTTTGGCCAAGGTAGCAATTTATGCTCTTTCTCTCTTTCTCTCTCTCTGTTGTGCCCTTTAAGCCTCTTTTGGACATAGACCCTCAACTAAATTATGCACTGTCTTCCAAAATGTAGCTATCTATTGCAACTCATTCTAGCCCTTCCATATATCATTAATCTTTACCTCCAAATCTCTTTTCTATGTATATTTAGGCTTTCCTCTCTTTCGCTTTTCTTGAGCGTTCCAGGGAAGGGCCCTTCTTGTTATATTTCCCTTGAGTTTTCTCAAGTGGTCTGGGTCTTTTCTTCCAGGGCCTGTGTCTTTTCTTCCCCTCTTAACTTGGATCTGTCTCGTTCTCTCTATAAGCATTTCCTTTGTGACCATATCATATAATCCCAATCCTTCTATTCTGTACATATACCATTTGATGAATGTTTGCAATTTTTACCTGTCAGTATTTCGTGAGCGGATACAGGTGTTGATAGTGTGTATTTTTGTTTACTATCGTATGTTGGGCTGATCTGCAACATATGCTGTGCTGACATTTATCTGGTATGGGACCGAAGGCGCAACTAATAAGCTGACAGAAATTTAGTGTCAGAATCGGCGATCCGACACCTTGAACTCTTAAAAAACAGACTGAATTGCAAGCAGTCTGGGAAAGTGAGTTAGGATCGAAGAAGGAAGCTACACATGAGCTGCGATATTTTTATAATGGGCAGCTGTGCGTAGTATGTGTTTTGTTACAAAACACATGAACAAAATCTCGAAGTGCCTGTACTATTTGCCTTGTCACCGCTTGTTAAGACATCTGGTCATTTCACTGACCGCTAAACAACAGATAGTCAACAGCATTTTCATGCCTACTTTGTATTACCAAAGCCAAACATAGACAATGAGCAAAGCACAGTCGCAAAAATAACTACATGCGAAATGTGATACCTACGAAAAGTTACCAAAAAAAACCCCAGAAAAGACAGTCACCAACATCAGCCATCAGCATAAGAAAAAAAATTGGAACAGAACCTTGCTTGAAATACATTGAAAAACAAAGAATGAAGTAGTTCGGCCACTTAATAAGAATGCAATCAAACTCCACTGTATACAGAGTCTTCTACAACAGAACACTAGGAAAGAATTTGAGAGGTAGACCATGAACAAGATGGATATATGGGATAGAAGAATTCTGTCCTCCAAAAACATAACTATCACCCAAGCCATTGGATCAGCGCAAGACAAAAACAGAAAACCACAACACTGGGCAACAACACGATAAAAGTGGGACAACAAAAGAAGAAGATCGCTTAGAATAAGTTGTGTGTTTAACTAACAAATCTTATGATATATCAAGATCCATACCCTTCGATATCTGATAAGAGAGGCTGAGCGTCCATAAGTCTGCCCGGCGTGCCGTCACGTCGGTTCAATAACCAATTACTTAAAATATATCACTTTCAAGTAATACTATCTTACTTTCCAGCATCCATGGCTGCATTAAGAACAAGCTCAAGCCTCCCATGTTGTCCCCGGCTGTCTGGTCATGCCACCTTCAATAGATTTATTCTGCAACTCATCATCATTGCCTCGCTAATGTTCTTACACGGTAGGTCAATACCCATAAATGGACATCTGTACAACTGTAGATAGCTTCTGCCATATTAGATTACAGACCGAACGAGTGGTTACCGGGGCCCAAATTGGGATGTAAAGAATAGAACCACTGTTACCTGCCACGCATGTCGTAAGAGGCGACTAAGGAGGTGGTTGGGCGTGAGGCTAGCTACCCCACACCGTAAAAACACTAGATGGCTACAGAATGGAGAGCGAACCGAGTAAACGCTGGCTGAAACCGGACACATCGCCGAAGGATAAGCACCAGAGCTCCAAATGGTGCTGAAGATGTGACGTAAAACACACCAATGCTAAGGCTGCATGAATCAGATTTCCACATGAATATAATTTATGGGGAGATGTGGTACATCGGTCTGGGCGGTGATCGCGAGGAAGAGAGAGTAGAGAGACTACAGACAGTTTAATGTAAATTTACAACGTATTATTTTTAACTTTTTTTGGATTCGACTTTATATATTATTGTTAGTTCTCGATATAAATATCTAATTCATTTATTCATTTTTAAATCATAACTTTAATATTAACCCATACAAGTCGTCCACGAAAAGGCTGACCACAGTAATAAAAGACAGTGAAATATACGAAGCACACAGAAGAGCACGTTCTAGAATTCTCTTCTTATCCTGACGCTGTGAGGCAAAACATGATTAGAGAAAGAAGAAAAGATATATATAATATTCAGTCAGATCAATATAGAAAAAGAGGCACATCATTTTTCGGACATGTCGTAAAGAACATTTAGAACATACAGTGATTCACTTGTATGAAGTCGTGAGTATAGCCTTCAGCTGCACTAGAGATACTCCCATTGTGAAGATAGACACATTGCACTCTATTATTACATTTATGCCATGCTATTGGCCAAAACATATATTCGGGCTATTACGGATTAGAAACACTCACTGAACAAGAACACTAATGATATTAGGCGTAAGAAGACATTGAGCAAAGCGCAGTCACAAAAATAACTACATGTGAAATGCGTTCCCTGCGAAGAGTTACCAACAACACTAGAAAAGATAGAGTCACCAACATCAGCATAAGAAAGAAAGTTGGCACAGAACCTTGCTTGAATTACATTTGCGAAACAAAGAATGAAGTGGTTTGGCCACTTAATAAGAATCCATCCAAACTCCACAGTATACAAAGTCTTCTACAACTGAACATCAGGAAAGAAGGCGAAAGGAAGACCACGAAAAATGGTTAGATGACATAGCAGAATCCTGTCAAAGAGCAAAAATAACAATCACCCAATCCACCAGAACAGCGCAAGACGAAAACAGAAAACCACAATACTAGACAACAATCCGGTAGCAGTGTGACGACAAAAGAAGAAGATGAGGAGAATCAAGTGTGACATGTCGAGTATGGCCCAAGATAAAAGAACAATTGGCTAGGTGACGCGATCCTACCAAAGGAAGAAGAATAGATTCCGATAAATGAGAGCATGGGCCAACTTTCGCAATATGCGACAATGTTATCATTACTTTTGGAAGAGAATGTAGATATCGGGGTAATATGAAAGCTGAACTCTCAAGTAAACAGCTGGTATCAGATAAGGCAAATGATTACTCTGTTATTGCATATATGCGAATGGGTCTGAGCATTGTGGTGAGAAGTCAGGCTGATGTTTTTTTAGCTAGCGCACGGTAGGGTTATTGCAGAGTGGAATGGAACTCTCTTTAGGGATAATAACTTCCAGTATGAGAATTAACGTTTGAGGCCATTACTGCTGCCCTCCAATTCAATGGCTCTCTGAGACTCTGTTTACTGAAGTCGTTATTATGACAGGCTCTTAATGGATGCTTCGAAAGGTTTAAAACATAATACGCTATAAGGGGATGTCGTCTATCTAGGTCAGCATTTCCCAAAGTGGACGGTACCGCCCCCAGTGGGCGCTGAAGCGTTCTAGGGTGGCGGTAGTGGGTTCAGAAGAATTTGGGGGTGTTCAGGCGATTAGGGGTCGGTAACTCCTAAAAGAAGAAATTAATAATAAATATTTTAAAATAAATCATTTTTGCGATTTTACGATTGAATTATCATTTAAAATTTGAATTCTGTATTTAAATTCATCTAATGACTGTCTTACACGATCCATTTTTTCATAAATTTTCTTTTTCATGCAAATAATCATTTGAAAATTGGCCATGTGTGACAGAAACTCGTATATATCAATTTTCTATATCAAAGAAAAAATAGAGCATGCGTATATATACATAGGGGGCGTTGGCAAACTTTTATAATGCGGAGGGCGTTACAGAGTTTATGTTGTGCGAAGTGGGCGGTGGGCCGAAAAAGTTTGAGGAATCTATGATTTAGGTTTACAACCTCGAGAAGATTACATGGATCTACTGTCTAGACATGCATGAATTCACATTCTCTTCGTTTTATCAGAATGTCTGAGACAATTCAAATATTCGGCATAAATGCATGAACTTTTGACCACGCCCATGTTGTTAGTTTAATCTACTACTTGTATGTCAACCTCATATTTTTAAGTGCATTTTACTGTCAGGGTTAGGTGTATTTGAGTAATAGTCGTCAGTTCCTGCCTGTATATACAATGCTGTAATTTCATTGAATTGTCAAAGCACTGTGATGTAATTCAAATGAGCTTGATCTAACTTTGAAAGTCCATTCATTGATCAACATTTGCAAATTACATAAATCAATTTTCAAAGAGAAATTATTTACCTATAAATATCGATTTTATACATTGGAATTTAAAATATAATTATTTTGCAGTTCAGCCTATTTCCCCCGATGGCTATCAATAATATAAATGGTAATAGCTTGTTATCTGCCTCACAACCAGGCATTCAGTTATGGATTATTTTTCTGTTGAGATCAACAACTTTTGAGCTTGACTCCACAAATATTGATGTCTGTAATAATTTGTACGAGTACTCCATTGCATTGAACCAATATTTATGTATGGCAGCGATTATGGAGAATGAACAAACAATCAATACGATCATTGGAAGCAACATAGATGTGGTTTTACAGAAGAATGCTGAAAAATTCCATGGACAGCGAAGGAAACAAACGATGAGATTTTATATCAAGTTTGCATACAAAAAAACCTTATCAAAAGAATAAAAATCCGACAATCAAGGTTCTTCGGGCATATAATACGAAGAAAAGGTTTAGAACATTTGATGACAACAGGTAAGATTCAGGGAAGGAGAGATAGTGGAAGACAGAGAGAGAAGATATTGAATGTTCTGATATCGTGGTTCGACAAAAGATCAACATCGGAACTGATTACCTGCACCAAAGAGAGAGAGAGAGAGAGTTGTAGAGAGACATGATCGAATATGCCGGCAGGCATGGCACTTAATTGATTGAATAATTAGCTCAATTTAGAGAATCAGATGGAATACTGGCTCTTGAAATTACATACTAGTTCTCACAAAGATTAGAACAATAACCGTGAGTTAAAGAAAAGTATAGGTAAAAACAGCGCAGCATAGAAACAAATTTCAGGATATATATTCCAGAGCTGCCTGTGTACTCCATACGGCATAAATAGGAATATCATTTCATTTATTTTATTTAGTAAAAAAAAGGGGGTATAGATCACTTAAGTTAAGAGAGGATCATTACCTAGCAAGGGTATTTTATAATTTGGTATTTAATATCTCTATCTATCTCTGTCTCTATCTGCCTCTATCTGCCTTTCTCTGTTTCTCTCTGTCTGTTCGTCGGTTGGTCCATCCCTTCCTTCGTCCCTCCCGTCTGTCTGTCAAAAATTAATATTTCCTTATCAAATTTGGATATACACTATAAAATTGGTAGCCCTGTAACACAATATAATATATTTTCATGTAACAATCTAAACGAGTGTGCGTTTTTATGAAAATTCGAGCATTTACTTTGAATATCTTAATAATATTAAGTAAATACTTGAATCTTACAATATACAATATTATATATGATATATACTTGAAGTATACAACATTAGAACACAGTAACAATGTTACACGAAAACTTCTGTAACTGGACTGAATATTCATAGTTCTCCAATGAAAGCTATGGCTTCCCACTCACTAGCCAATGAAAAATATACAATATTGCATTTTTCTAAATAGCACACGTCCTTCATTCTGATTAATTAATGTGGCTTTCAGTATGTTATGGAAACACTTCAGAATTCACCTGCTAGTCATTCGGTGAATTCATTTTCTTCTTTATTATTACCTCTTCCCCCTCCCCCCTTTCCCTCAATGCTCACATGTCGTCGAAGTCATAGGAACGTCATTTCGTTTCTTTTATTTAGTTTTTTTTTTTAAAGGCGAAGGAGGAGCGGGGTTATAACATATAGGTCACCTTAAAAATAAATAAATAAATAAAAGAGATAATTATTGAGAGAATGAGAAAAGATTGAGAGAATGAGAAAAGATTGAGAGAATGGGTGGACATCATTTCGAGATCACATCTCAAGAAAATGACTTGGATGTACACACGTGGACATGCTGGAGTGTAGGGTAACGTGCGCGCTGACTTTTTTGCAAACAATATTCCAACTCAAGCGGGGAGAAGTATGGACAGAGCCGGTATCATGCGGTACGCTCTCATTTATGTGACATGGGGAAGTCTCAGATACTGGGACGAGTTCGAGAATTAGGCGTTTGAGAATTAAGTTTGGACATGCCAGACTGTGTCGTCTTCGTGGTAGAGAGAGAAAATATAGTAAGCAACTTCTCATGGGAACGGTGAGCAAATGGACTTTGGGATGGCTGCTGCAGCGGAGGACAGAGCATGCATGGGAATGCCCAATGTGCCATGACGTCGATCGCATAACATGACATAACATAACATAACAGAGGAAAAGATGGATGGTCTGACATGGTGGTTTGACAAAAGTTCGACGTCAGAACTAATTACCTGCAACAAGAAGATAGAGAGTGTTGTGGAGAGAGACATGATCTCCAACACCGGCAGGCATGGCACTTGATTGATTGATAATTTTTATTTTATATTTCAGTAATAAGTAATAATACCCCACCGAGTACAGGGACCTTTTTGAGAGTAATAGTTGTCTCTGAGAATGCAACAAAAGGTATGTATGTTTCATTGCAGGACCATTTGTTACTTTTCATCATTCGGTACATAGCGTACACACATCGATTAATTTATTAATTGATAGAATCATCATCAATGCACTTTGGTGAATAACCAGTGGCGGCTCACCATTAAGGGCCAGTGGGCCGGGCCCCACCAAAAATAATGTATAACGTGTATTTATTATTTTATAAATTAAAATATAGCAACCAAAAACCATGATTTATCCGGAAAAAATGTCTGACCCCACCAACAAAAATGATCACGAGCCGCCCCTGTGAATAACCGTATGTGTTCCCACATCTTTCTTACACAGAAAGGTCTAAGTGGCAGTGCACAACATCTGTAGACTGTAGCATTGTAGTTCTGGTGAGGATCTCTGGTGTAATTTAGAAAATGATGAGAGATTTTTGTAGGAATTTTATCAGAATCTTTTTAATGAATTTTGACAGGACAATGACGTTGTAAAACATACTCTTATCAATGTTTTAACCGCCACAGGTTATTTTAATGTTTTAACCGCCACAGGTTATTTTACATGCTCAACTTGAACACAGGGTCTACGTTTTGTGATATATTTCCTATAAAACTGGGAACTCGATAGAGATATCAGGGATCTCTGAAAAAATATTCAGATCATACCCTGTGGTGAACGATCCAAGTAATTTTGAAGCGTGCTGTGAACACCTTACCTCCACGTCACATAGACCTCTATTAACAATATTTGTTAACAATTTATGTGATTTAAAGCTTCATTATAAGTTGTTATAATTGCTATGCAGTTTACAAGTTTTCTTAAATACATATATTTAATATTTAGTAAAATGAAATGTATCAATTATAGGAAAAATCTTTACAGAGGATCTTCTTCTTCTTCTTTTGTCGTCACACTGCTACCGGGTTGTTGCCCAGTGTCGTGGTTTTCTGTTTTGTCTTGCGCTGTTCTGTTGTGTGATTGTTATCTTTGCTCTTTCACATGATTCTGCTACGCCATCTAACCATCTTTTCCGTGGTCTACCTCTTGCCTTCTTTCCCGATGTTCTGTTGTAGAAGACTCTGTTACAGAGGATACAAGTGTGAAACAGAGCATTGAGGCAACAAGAAAAGTGATGCATATTATTGCGTTTCGACAAAAAAGAACATCAAGACCTTTATATTTCACAAAGATACCTACTTGGGGTGCCATCTTATCAGCAACCTGAAGATAAGAACTTTTGTCTGTTCATGAGTGTGACTGTGGCACATTAAAAATGACAGCAGAACTTCTTTGCTAAAGGGAGCGTATGTAGCTCAAGCGGTAGTGAGTTCGATCACAACCGAAGCGTGATTGGTTCAAACTTTGCGGCAGACAGTTTGGAAGCAAATTCGTTTCTGTGGGATTTTTAGAAAGGTAAAAATAGACCTCACCGTTCAGAAAGCAATGGGAAACTACTGAATGTATAAGTTTTACCTAGCAATCAACAACTTGTTTACTGTTGATGGCTACGTCCTGTAAAAGATATGCCACGATTTATATAAAGGGATCCAAATATGCCAAACAGAGAAAACTGATGTGGCAGTCATCGAGATTGTTCTGAAACAAACTCATTGAAAATGCTAACAGCCTCAGAGTGACTGTTTATAAGTTTGAATTCTCCACAAGGAGTTTATTCTTATTTTTCATGTTTGTTGACCTACACGACGCTCTGGTATAACCAAAAAAGACTTGTTCTTACGTTGAATAAGTGTGTCTGTGTCAAGAGATGATTTAACCCCCTACATAACAAACAAAGTGACAGCTGCTTTCTCTGAGTATATTTAGCTGATTGGCTCCCATAAGCCGCTGGAGGCATCACTACTATATATTTGTTTCAGATCTGTCTTAAAGAAAATTCATTTACCTACAAAATTATATATTACTCATAAAAATTGGTTAATAATTAAGAAAATTGAAAATGTACATACGCCTGCATTGGGAAAATAGGACATAAATTTAGTTCAACTACAACCCGTTTTTGAATTTGGTAGCCAATCAGTTGACGTTTCTTCGTGTATATAGAAGGAAAAAAATGTATAATAAGAGGTACCAAACTACCAGTACAATTTTTTTTTTTCTTTGGGTGGTAAATTTATTTTTTCTTTGGGTGGTAAATGGTTTTTTTCTTTGGGTGGTAAATTTTTTTTTTCTTTGGGTGGTAAATGTTTTTTTTTCTTTGGGTGGTAAATTTTATTTTTCTTTGGGTGGTACATTTTTTTTTTCTTTGGGTGCTAAATTTTTTTTTTCTTTGGGTGGTAAATTATTTTTTCTTTGGGTGGTAAATTTTATTTTTCTTTGGTGGTACATTTTTTTTTTCTTTGGGTGGTAAATGTTTTTTTTCTTTGGGTGGTAAATTTTTTTTTCTTTGGGTGATACATTTTTTTTTTCTTTGGGTGGTAAATGTTTTTTTTCTTTGGGTGGTAAATTTTATTTTTCTTTGGGTGGTACATTTTTTTTTCTTTGGATGGTATATTTTTTTTTTCTTTGGGTGGTAAATTGTTTTTTTCTTTGGGTGGTACATTTTTTTTTCAGCTTTCACAATTCATTGCAACGGTCAGATTGCTTTATTTATTCTTTTATAAATATTTCATGAGAGGTCTAAAAAGGTATAACAATGAATTATTGACTTCATCTCACCGGGTTTCCCCATATGACTCCATCCTGTTGCCAAAAATGGCATGCCATCTGACGAGAGTGTTGCACAAAGCACAAACTCTGTAGCTCCAATTACAATCGCAGAGTTCTCAGACAAAACTTGCATATGTGACTCGGTCTGAATTAGAACCTAAAACCTTCAGAATGACAGGCAGGCGTATTAACCACTTCACCATAAAGACCTCTATGATATTTTAGAAATATACAATGCGCCCATGTGTTCCCTGGGCTCACATGAGGGATAAAGAATAGTAACACTGCAACCTACAAGGCATGTCATAAGAGCCACTTAGGAAGATACCTAGTAAATAAAAAGTGTCGCAGAAAACAGTTGTGCTGGCCTACTTATAGGCGCATAACTGACAGAACGTACAATCGCTCAGTCTCAGATCATATACAAATCACAAAGAGTGATTAACAAGAGGTTGATATGGAGCGTTTAAAGAAGAAAAAGAAGAAGAAATATTTAATGCGAGATA
Organism: Arion vulgaris; assembly: GCA_020796225.1. Taxonomy (NCBI): domain Eukaryota; kingdom Metazoa; phylum Mollusca; class Gastropoda; order Stylommatophora; family Arionidae; genus Arion; species Arion vulgaris. The sequence continues at coordinate 13,279,035 of CM036757.1, forward strand.
ATATTGCGCAACCAGTTACCATTTAAAAAAATATTATTGCCTAACCATTATTTCGCTAGATTGAAATAAATAAATAAACAGACAAATGTCATATTTAGAAAAAATAATAGTTTTAATCATATACTTAATTTTTTTTTCAAGGAACAATAATAGGCAATATCACAGCCTCAGATGATGACGGACAGCAGTTGAGTTTTCAAATTGGCACTGATGAAACAAAAGCTCTAGTTAATCTGAGCGCACCTCGAAATGTTTCAAGTCAAAGTAACACAAAAGTAGTGGATATCATACTTAATTCTGTTCTGGATAGAGACTATGTGAGTTGTTCAAGAATCTTTACAAATGTTTAAACTGTGTAGTTTCATGGAAACAAATATGAATAAATAAACAATGCTGGTAAAAATAGAAGTGAGAAGAGAAAATATTGACAGGAATATTATTCTCTCTCTTTCACTTCCAAGGAGGCATAGGCCCACAAACAAGGCCTTGCAAGCAGGGATATTATTAGTTACTGAGCCGATCTCTCGCCCGCATGGTGCCGGGGCCCACAAAGGAAGCAAAGAATAGTACCACTGCAACATACAAGGCATACCGTAAGAGGCGACTGAGGTAAGACCTAGGGAAACTACCCTAGTAAATAAAAAGCATTGCAGAAACCGAATGTGCGGGCCTACTTGTAGGCATATAACTGACACAACGTACAATTGCTCTTAGGCTCAGATCACATACAAATCACAAAGAGTTGTTAACAAGTGGTCGATATGGAGCCTTCGAAGAAGAACTGATATCATATCACTCTGGGTAGATCAATAGATGTTCATCGAAGATGAACTATATGTGGGAAAGAATACAATCAATGCCTTCTCTTCCTAATTGTCTGCTTCTAGTATTTCTAGATCTCCTTCAATGTTATCTACATCGTTTCTTGTTCAGCCTCATGGTCTTGTTCTCTTCATATTTTTTAAATATGCAATTTTAGGCTCTTTATTCTCTGCCATTCCTTCCATATTTCCCAGCTATTATATTCTATTAACCTTCAAGATTGTGGTTATTAGAGGGGATTTAAACAAATGATAAATATTCACATTGTTTCTCATCTCCAAACTCTCCACTATTTTTCATTCTTGTTGGGCCCAAAGATGCGTCTTTAGACTGTTTTTTTTTTCTTTTCTCAAATTCTGTTTTGCCTCATAGCATCAGGATAAGAAGAGATTTATAGAGCAGGCATTTGTGTGTGCTTTATAAACAGTATCTTTCGTCGCCTCTGTTATCTCTGAGACCCACCGTTTGCGTGGCTGGCATATTGCTTTGTATCCACTGTATCGGAGTAACATTGCTCTTTGAGGTGCTCTGTCTCTTGGTAATCTGCTTATGTGGCCAAACCATTTAATTTGTTGTTTCTTGATGAAGTTCAGTACTGATGTTGTAGCAACTTTTTTCCTGATGTCTTCATTTCTAAACTGGTCTCTTCTTGTTACTCCCAGCATTCTGCATATACATTTTATCTTTGTCGTGACTAGATTTCTTCTATCGTTTTTTATGTCAGCATGCAGGTTTGGCTCTAATAGCATAATGTGGGGATACAGATTGTGTTGAACAATGTTCTTTTTTTGTTCATGGGGACATATTTGCATTTTTAAATTTTAGCATTTGTCCTATTATTAAAATTGCTTTGTTGCATCTATGTTGGATTTCGTTAGTTATTCTTCTGTTTGCTGAAACAAATGCTCCCTAGCATTCTGTTTTCAAAGGTTTGTAATAATGTATCATTTTATTTTGTTGTGATCCAGATTCGGGTCCATCATAGAACAGTTGATCTTAATACAGTTTTGAATAGTGTGTTCTTGATGTTACGGGACAGGCACTTTGACTTTAGCTGGTGTTATACGACAAAGTATACCTTATGTCTTCATTGTATTCTAGACTTTATTTCTTCTCTCAATATGTTGGAACTATTGAAGTTTGTGCCCAAGTACTTGTATGTTTGTTATTTTGATTTTTGTATTTATTAGAAATTACTTTTTCTTATATCTGGCCATATTCTGTTTGAACTGAGAATGTAAGTATGTTTCATCCTGGTTAGGCTACTACAGCATGTAGAACAGAAACATCCACATTTTGGCCAACAAATGCCACATTCATATTTGTTTAATTATTTATCAACAAGAAGTTACATGAATTAATATATAATCTACTATATTTGACAGGCCCCAATAGAAAGACAATTGTATTTTACAGTCTCCGATGGTTTGAGCTCTGTGAGTTACTTTCAGATTTGTATATTGCTTCTTTCATTTTGTGTACATAATTTGATAGCATACACTGTAGTTTGTGTAGCATCTTTAGGTAGATTATTAATTAAGTACAAGATTATCCTAATTTAAATACAACAGATAGCGACGATAAGTGTGGTTCTGCAAATTGTTGACGCTTGAAGTGATTCAGTCCATTACCTGCGCACCGAAGCAACCTCTACCTTGCGGATCATACTCAATGAATCACTCAGAATGCACGCATGAGTGTAGTTGTGTGACTCCAGCCAACACATGGGTATCGTTGGCAATGAGAGAGCAGACAGACTGGCTGGCTCTGCCACCATATCAGAGGGCCAATCAATGGATAGAGATGATATTTTGAACGCCCTCATAGAGTGTTGCCGCAAAGAAGATTTTCATATTTTTTTTTTTTTCCCCGATCCAGAAGCACTTGAGATTTTCAGCTCTTCGGCTCGGTGCCATAGACATCGTAACCCTTCGGTTCGGTGCCACGAACACCGTAAATCTGGGGAATTTGTGGCTTTTTCTGCCATTCCGCGGAATTGAACCCGCACACACAGAAGGATAGTCACCCGTAGTCCAGCGCGCTACGAACACGCTGGGCAGACGGGCAGATTTTCATTTAAACCAATCCACGTCAACTACTAGATTGCAGGATCTGGGTTTGAAAATTGGAGTAGCAAGAAAAGAACAGCATAACAGGTACATGAGTAGGCTCATCAATCAAAATCGAACTGGTACGATCAGTCGCTGGACGGTATTGGAGATATTGGGAAGGAGATCGGAGCACCTATGGACATGTCCGGAGTGCAGTGAAGATATTCCAAACTGAAATACAACAGATGTATGCTAATCAATATTCATGTAGAAAATGTAACACTTTTTTATAAGTCTACATCACCACAAATAACTGCATCTCTGCATACAATATATCTACAAGGCGTCCCGGAGATTATCTTGTATCCCTACCTATCCCTAATAATATATCCACAAGGTATCTTGGAGATATGATACTGTTATTACTTATATCAACTCGTGTCGTAGTCAACCAGTTTCAACTTTGTGAATCATACATTCATATTCATACACAATGAACATCTGATGCATCTTTCTAAGTCCATAATACAATATATTTTCTATCCGAGGGGCTTACTGACTCTACCCAGCTGTAACCATGCACAGCCAACTATAAACTCATAGGGTCTGTGGACAGGTAAACATTATGGGAAATCTGACCACAACCGATTACGTGATTTTGCATTCCAGTATTGTATATAGACGAATTCATTTTAAAATCAACACAAAATACTAAATCAAAGTGATATTATTCAGCAAGTTACGTTTAACAATAAGGAATACCAATATTATGAATATTTTTCACCAATAAATAACCAAAGACTCACAGAATTGAGCAAAATTGCAAAAAAAGCCTGCATTGTTCTGTCAAACATATATAAATTCCAGCCCCCCAACTGAATCTAGGTCAGGGATTTCTCCATCAGTTGTCTGGCCTAGTTATTTTGAGTTGGCTGTGAACCATGTGTGGTAGATAGGGACACAGCCTGTAAGCGTCAGCTGTGACCTAAGCCAGTTGCATGCTGGATGACTAAGCTTTTGTGTCAGTTATGGTACAGAAAGGAGAATAGTCTTTTTTCTGCAAAGGGTCCATATATTACTAGATCTGACGCCACTATAAAGACTGTTGTGTAGAGCATGTCTTTTTGCTTTACTGTTGAGAAAAACCGAATACATTTTGGCACACAAATACAAGATCATACACATGCAGCGATCTGATCAAATAAGAATATATTTATGAGTTAATACCCCATTGTATATCCAACATAAGTAATATATGTCTACCATCATACCAACACTAATATCCTAAATACATCATATATAAATGAGATTCCAAAGTCAATTTCACATGATTATTTATGCTGTTCTGTACTTTTACTGTGAATTAATATCTTTATTGTTTTTGACTAGGAAAAGCATTTATGGCAAATTGTATGAACAAAGAATTTGAAATACGGTTACAAAGATATCATTATTGTAAATTAATTTAATATTTTCATTTTTACCCAGATTTCAGTCTTGATCACAATGTTCATCACAGATGTCAATGATGTAGCACCAAAGTTTGTTAATTTACCATATGAGGTGACAGTCAAAGAGGTGAAATTACATTTATATATATATAGATGACTGACGTAGGATATTTCAAGAACAATAAATGCACACATGACACGAATGACTGAGAAGAGAAACTCGCCACACAAAAAAACTGTTCAAGAACATACATTTCTTTGTCTAATAATTTTAATTGAAGAGAAATTATTTAAAGTCAGAATTGACAATATTATAATTGAAACATAAGCTTCCAGAATCAAGATTATCTATTCCAAGTTGTTGTTTTTTTCTTGATCTCTATGAATTCAGGCGTATTCAATAGTGCCTAATATGTTGCTCTGAATGAGTTATGCATGAAGGCAAGCTTGCCTTATATCCCAGCGTCTCTTGCCATTCAGAAAAACCTTACTCTGACCTCAAAGGATTTTGTAATTTAGTTTAGATCACCTAGTCGCCAGCGTAGTGCCAGGGCCCGCATGAGAAGCAAACAATAGTACCACTGCAACTTACAAGGCATGTCATATGAGGCGACTGATGTAGGACCTAAGGAAGCTACCTAGTAAATAAAAAGCACTGCAGAAATCGGATGTGCTGGCCTACTTGTATGTTCATAACTAGCACAACGTACAATCGCTCTTAGACACAGATCACATACAAATCACAGTGGCTAACAAGTGATTGATATGGAGTGTTTGTAGAAGAAGATCACCAAGTAATCTTCTTCTTCTGCGTTGGCCTGCTGTGAATTCGGGCGTTAGCCATAGCGTCTGGTATGGAGCTTCTGACTGATTTTTGCATGAAAGCCTGCTTTACTATCAAGTAATGTATTATGTACACCAAGTAATTTATTATGTACACCAAGTAATGTATTAGATACACCAAGTAATGTATTAGGTACACCAAGTAATGTATTAGATACACCAAGTAATGTATTAGGTACACCAAGTAATGTATTAGGTACACCAAGTAATGTATTAGGTACACCAAGTAATGTATTAGATACACCAAATAATGTATTAGATACACCAAGTAATGTATTAGATACACCAAGTAATGTATTAGATACACCAAGTAATGTATTAGGTACACCAAGTAATGTATTAGGTACACCAAGTAATGTATTATGTACACCAAGTGATGTATTATGTACACCAAGTAATGTATTATGTACACCAAGTAATGTATTATGTACACCAAGTAATGTATTAGATACACCAAGTAATGTATTATGTACACCAAGTAATGTAATGCACACCAAGTAATGTATTAGATACACCAAGTAATGTAATGTACACCAAGTAATGTATTAGATACACCAAGTAATGTAATGTACACCAAGTAATGTATTAGGTACACCAAGTAATGTAATGTACACCAAGAATTTGTTTTTACCATGCTGACCCCAAACTCAAAACCCAGAGTTTGTATGGCATGTGGTCACTTGTGTAGTTATCACTATGCTGTACGCTTTCAATTATGTGACATGGGCAAGTCTCAGACACTGGAACAAGTTCGAGAATTAGGCGTTAAGTTTGGATATGCCACACAGTGTTGTCTTCGTGGTAGAGAGAGAAGAAATAGTAATCAACTTCTGATGGGTACGGTGAGCAAATGGACTTTGGGATGGCTGCTGCAGAGGAAGACAGAGTATAAATGGGAATGCCCAATGTGCCGTGACGTCGATCGCATAATATAACATAACATTTGTAGACTATTAGTATTTGTACATTAATTAATTTTATAAATGTCAGAGTAAATTAGTAATTTGTAAATACCACAATGAATATCATATTGATATCTAAGAAGCTTATAATACGTAGCTAATGTTGATGTTTTTAATTGCGATGAAAGAAATAAAATAACAATAGTAACTAACATCGATTGTTACGGCAGTGATTAAGCATACCATAGAACTGTTTAAATATCATCATCAAGGTGCATATCTTTTATAGGACGTTGCTCTCTTTTCAACGCATCTGAAATTCACTCAAGTCTCTAGCTAGTTCACCCACTTTGCCGATGATCATATTCATGGTTTCTTTTATATATTGTAGCTATCTTCTTCTTCGTCTGATTCTGCGTCCTGGGACCCTGCCCTCTAATATTGTTGCAATATAGTAAGTTTATATGACAATCATTCTATATTTTCATTAGTTAATAACAAGCAACTTGTAGTTACCTTTCTTCTTCTGCGTTCGCCCGCTATGAATTCAGGCGTAGCCATGGCGCCAGGTGTGGCGCTTCTGGCTGATTTTTGCGTGAAAGCATGCTTACCATTTTATTGGTTTCCTCTCTATAAGACGGACCTTCTCTGACTTCAGAGGTGTAGTTACCTTTGAAAGACACAATTTTAAAAATAGGTTGCAACGCTCTTCAAAAAGCATGTTGTAATTTCCTTAGTTAATTGTTTGCATTTTTTAAAAGATTATTATCCACAATATAATAACTATTGTAGCAACAAAAAAACACATTAATTCATAACTATTAAGGATGTAAACCTTAGGACTAAATAATTAGTAGCTATTAAACGTGATTATGCTTTTTTCCAAATTTCAGAATGCTGCAAATGGTTCATTGATATATAATAGTATATCTGCTGAAGATCCAGACAATGACAAGCGTATTTATTTTACCATGGAGGTACTCAGGGATAACAGTCTTTATCTTAACAATAATTAATATGCTACTTTCCATACATATTAATATCATGTTTGTTCTGTAAAATTAATACGAACATATTAACAAATATAACACAACATAACTAACAAATTAATATTAACCAGCTGTGACATGCTGTGACTTTGCTCAAAGGGGACTAGGTTCAGGAACAAGGCAGCTTAGCAAGGATACTTTTACCGTTCACAGTTTACACAGTATAGGTCTTTTGAGAGAGCTTTGCAATGTCCATAGATTCTTCTATACATTATTGCTAGAACAAATGCATAATTTAGTTCAGACGTAAACGTATCCAGAATGACATCACCAAGACATTCAATGACGTTGTTTTAAATTAAGTTAGAGGTTTCTTTAAACACCCACCCCACCTCAATCAGAAGATGAAACTCTAATTTACTATAGTATTCATAAAGTAAATGCATGAATTTAATGTAGTTTCCCCGGATATTGAAATTTTCTGGGTTTTTTTGTGACTTCTGAATGGCAATGGACAGCAGTCTGACTTGGAAAATACAGATAGACAGAGCTGGGAAAAGAACAAAACAGAGAATGGGGATCATGAACAAACTAGCAGGCACCACATGGGGCGCAGATATTGGAATTTTGAATAGGTTGTACACTGGAAGAGTCCGACCAGTACTTGAGTATGGGATAGCAGCCTGGGCCACAACCTCCAAGACACAATTCGTAAAGGTAAGCAGAGTGCAAAATCAGGCCTCATGGATCATCATTGTAACTATGAAGTCTATCCCCATAGACTGGAGTAGAACAAACCTTAGTTCTGGCCACTGGCAAGTCCGCAACCAGTTTCAGGTAGAAACCCTCAGTACAGCTGCAAAAATGGCACTACAACATGGGGACCAAATACATGGAAAAATAATGCTTTTGACAGACGCATACTCTGCTATCTCAGCACTTAAATCTGAAAGAAACACAGAACTAAGTGATCTCAGGTCAACAGCCCAGTTATCCTATGATTTTGTGAAGGTAGTAATCCGGTGGATACACTTACATTGCAAGATAAAGGGGAATGAAGATGCTGACAGATTGGCTAAAGAGGGAGCTGGAATGCCCCAAGATGACAATCTGGTCAGCTATGAAGAAGCAAAATCCACCATCAAAAGGCACTACATAGCAAAGCGGGATAAAGAACACCCAAAACATAACAAGGACGATGGATATTACCAACTATTCAAAAGGAACCAGACGGTCATACTGCGCCTCCGGATGGGTCAAAACAGAATGAGACAACACCTGTACACTAAATTCAAGATAGGCACCAACAACCTGTGCCCCTGTGGCTTAGCGAGAATGACAACAGAGCATATCCTAAAGAACTACCCCCAATATGCAGACCTGAGAAGAAAGAATTGAGCCCATTTACACCAGCGTCCAAGACAAACTGTAAGGCGTGACTGATAATCTGAGGCAGACGGCTGCCTTTATTAGAGAATCCGAAAATTCAAATATAGTGAGAATGCAGAAGTTTTGAAAAAAACCAAAAACAGCCCGCATCAATTAATCGCCTTAGTAGTTCCCGGTTTGAATATACTAATGTGTTATATTTTAAAACCTATTTGCTCACTTAATTACAAATCTATTCTAGTTTCTTCGAAAGTTGTTAATGATGTTATTGCGGATGTCGCATCTTGGCTTTGGGAAAATTACTGATATCACATAAACCATTATTACTCCACATTACTTGATCTGTTTCGAATAGCACACAATGCCAACAATTGATACAATCTGTTTCTTCTTAGAACGTTCCATATCGACCGCTTGTTAACCACTCTTTGTGATTTGTATGTGATTCGAGCCTAAGAGCGATTGTGTGCTGTGTCAGTTATGTGTCTACAAGTAAGCTAGCATATCCGATTTCTGCGACGCTTTATATTTACAAGGGTAGCTTCCTAAGCCCCTCCCTTAGTCGCCTCTTACTACGTGATGTGCAGTCCCGGCAACACACGGGCGAATTTGTTTCTTGATTTCAATTCAATTAACCATTTTGTACCAATATAATAGTCCATTTTGAAATTGCACATATAGTCTTTCATTTTTAATTCTTACAGAAATGTATGTGACTGTACTTTTCGTTCTTATTTGATGTTTTTCTTCAAACTGACTGAGACTTCCAAATGATACTGCGAATAATCGATCGAGAACACATGTGATACGCTAACGACACTGCATGCATGCAGTATACCTCTGACCTACTTTTACTATTTACTTGTCGCATGTCTATATCAGCCTCATGAGTCACGTAACAAAACTACTTTTCAGCATTATTATGAGAAGGGTACGAAACAAAATAAGACCAGAAGTTAAGGAAGAACAATGTGGCTTTGTTGAACGCAGAGGAACAAACAACGCAATATATACAATAAGAACAATAATGGAAAGATCAATAGAAATGAAGTTGGACTTATACCTATGTTTCATAGACTACGCAAAAGCTTTCGATAAAGTAAAACATGGAGAAATAATCAGCATGTTAGAAAGTATAAATATTGATGGTAAAGATCTTAGACTGATCAAGAATTTGTACTGGCAACAAACCGCAGCCATTAGACTAGAGAGTAAGATTGGAATCTATCAGGCGATACAGTTAGGAGTACGACAAGGGTGCGTACTCTCACCAGACCTATTCAACTTATATAGCGAAAACATTATGAGATCTATAGAAGAAAAGACAGGAATAGCAGTCGGTGGACAAAACATAAACAACCTAAGATACGCTGATGACACAATTCTCATGGCTACAAATGAACACGATCTGCAAGACTTGATAGACATACTAGTGAGAGAAAGTGAAAAGAAAGGATTAAGCATGAATATAAAGAAAACAGAGGTTATGGTTGTCTCCAAGAAACAAGAAACACCAACATGCAATATCAAAATAAATAACACAACACTGAAACAAGTCCATCGATTCAAGTATCTAGGAACATTCTTAACACCAGATGGAAGATGTACAACAGAGATTAGGAGTAGAATAGCTCAAACGAAAGCAGCTTTTATGAAAATGAAGAACACACTATGCGTGAACTCACTACCAATGACACTGCGAAAACGAATACTCCAATGCTATATTGAACCAATTCTGATGTATGGCAGCGAATCATGGACACTGAACAAACAATCAATACGATCATTGGAAGCCACAGAGATGTGGTTTTACAGAAGAATGTTGAGAATTCCATGGACAGCAAAGAAAACAAACGTTGAGGTTTTAAATCAGGTCTGCACACAAAGAAACCTTATCAAAAGAATAAGAATCCGACAATCAAGGTTCTTCGGGCATATCATGCGAAGAGAAGGTTTAGAACATTTGGTGACTACAGGTAAAATTCAGGGAAGGAGAGATCGTGGAAGACAGAGGGAGAAGATGTTAGACGGCCTGACATCATGGTTCGACAAAATATCGACGTCAGAACTGATTACATGCACCAAGCAAAGAGAGTTGTGGAGAGACATGATCGCCTACGCCGGCAGGCATGGCACTTGATTGATTGATGTCTATATAATTTACTCTACCCTTTGAGGGATCGCTTTTCAAATACTGGTCCTCTGCTATATTTCATACTTTGAGGCGATATCACACTATATTGACAATCGAACACTTCCCCAGATCTCTTTCATTAATGGGAACAATTAAATAAGGTTAATAGTCCAAAGCACTACAACCTAGAAGATGGAAACGGCACATAAATTTACTTACAACAGAACGCTGTGTGTTGCATTTTTCACATACACACACAGACTGTCACTTGGGGATTCATTCCGACGAACCAAGTCCCATCACAGAAAGAACCGATTAAGTCATGATCCACTTTGGTTAAAAAAATGAGCGCTACCGATGTCAGAGTGTTCCACTTTGGTATCTTAATTATCTGTAATATTGTTTGAGTATTGTGACGCAAATTGGGAGAAATATTAATACTGTGTAATCAATACGTTTATTTTATTCTTTTATGACACATGGAAATTTAATTCAAATTAGATTAACTATAATGTCTTATCTCTTGAGGAATAGGCGAGTGCTATAGTACATTGAACGGCACGCTACTGATATTAACATATACGAAGTTACTTTTCTATTGTAGTTAACAATTGTAGGAGCTTGTTGGGAATGTTTTGTATTCAATTTGATTCTAATATGCATATCATTATTTAGTGTACAAATAATTGTAAAAGTTGAGAAAAATCAAGCTTGTAGCTGTAGAAATATAAATAACGCAGTATGTCAGTATGATATGACTGACATATATGATATTGGTCATTTATATTATTGCTCAATAACTAGATTATATAGATATGGTTAGATGGTATGTATGCATATATTAACTTGACTAATATTCTTATATCTTTCTTTTCAGTCAAATGCACAGGTAAAAATAAATATTTTTTTCTTTAATTTATCTGTGATAGTTGTAATGTTTATTGTGGTTTAGTAGAGTGAGTTGTATTACAACTATTTATAAATGTAACAAGAACAGATAAAATCAGAAATGATGAAATCAGAAAACAAGTGGGATCCTTACCAGTGCTACAACATATTAAGAAACAACAAGTCAAATGGTTTGGATACGCATCAAGGTTACCACAAGACAGTCTCCTACAAAGAGCACTAGCACTCAGATACAACAGCAACAAACCCAGAGGAAGACCACATAAACAATAAATTAACGAAATATGAAAAGCCCTAAATTCCACCTTGTATAAAGCGCTCGCTCCAGGTGCCTTTTTTCGTCCCGATGCCAAAAGGCAAAACAGGGATAGAGATTAGATAGGTTGTATCTTAAAAATGGTTGGCATCTGACTAACTAGCATAGATTAGTCAATTCTGTACATAGCTTAAAGTTTTATTGCTGTTTATATATTTTTAGTTCTTATTATATTTTCTAAAGCTATAATAATAACCAAAGCAATGAAAGACATCATGTATAAATGCCTCTAAGAGCCTGTTCTAAACAATTCAAAACAGTATGGAACGGAACTGATAGGAAAACAAAGATCAAAATACTAAGAGCATGCATATTCCCAGTGATAACATATGAGTGTGAAGCATGGACATTTAATAAGACAGTGGAAAAACATATATGTGCTTTTAAATATAAGTGCTACAGAAGAGTCCTTCGTATATCATAGACAGAGAAGAGAACAAATAGATCTATCCAGAAAGAACTTAAAATCAAAGAAAATTGGCTGAAGCTACAAATAAGAAAGAAAAAATTGAGCTATTTTGGTATATAAAAAAAACGCAAAGGGCTGGAGAAGACCATCATGGAATAAGGCATACCAGCAAAGAGAAGAAGAGATAAACCACGGAGAAGATGGATTCAGGATGTAACTGATGGTTTGAACATGACGGCTGCAGAGGCAGGACATCTGGCCTATGAGAGAGAAATTATGAAAGACTGTTGGGGTGGCAAAGTTCTGCTCCGGACAACCTATTTGATGATGCTGAAGAGTCTGTTCTAGAAATTTCTTCTTATCCTCACACTGTGAAGAAAAACAAAATTTGAGAAAGAAGATAATATTGAACTGTCCAATAATTTCAAACTTTGTTATTCTCATTCTCTGTTACCAACAATTTTGTTTGTAGCAATGAATGTTTTTAATTAGTCCATATACAATTTTCATTTCAATGTTTTTTTGTTTTTGATGTCCATGCTGTTAGTTTCAGATGTTGTTATATGTATTTCTCTGTGGTTTTGTTAAAGTGCAGTGAAGTTTATTTTAGTAACTACTAATTAGTTTAAATTTTCCAATTTTTGGGTCCACTTTAAAAAAATGTCCTTACTATTCACTTTGCAAGACATCTTTTTGCAAACATCTTGGTAATTTTCTGATAAACACATAGCATCATATCAGCATTGAAATGATGACATTAAATTACTGTAGAGATTTAAATATCTGGGCCAAACCATTGCAAAGAATATTTGATATGAAACAGACACGAAATCTAAGATTGCAATAACAAAACAATATATTCCTAGGAAGCAGCCATTTTTATACTCAGCTAACAGTAATATTGACTTGCTGAAAAAAAACTTAATATCACATATATCTGATCCGTTGCACCATATGGCTCAGACACATTAGCTACGAACAAGAAAGATGAAAAGAACTTGGACGCTTTTGAGTTGTGATGCTATCGAAGAATAGCAAAACATGTAATGAGTACTGTAGTTTTACAAAAACAATAACAATACACAGCAACGTTTTGACCAAAAGTCCTTTATCAAGCAAACGATACAACAGGAGTGACGAATGTCACAACACACTACATATAGACTAAGACAGAGATATCCCAACAGTCCTAAAATGAAAATCTATGATCGTATCGAAGAATGCAACAACAGAGCTGGACAGATAACACAACAGGAAGGAAGAAAAGTTCTTAAAGACATCTGGGTATATCTACTGGAAATTGTTGCAAAATGTAGATTGTCATGGCTTGGTCACAGTATTATAATTAGCTCTGCTACAGAGGATATTGATATGCAAAGTCAAAATAAAGAGAAAAAAAGGAGACGTTCAAGACAATTTTCATTGCTCTGTCTTGCAAATATATCAGAATTCAGACAAATACTACCTCTGAAGTCGAAGACGGCTTGCCTGAATGACGAGGCAAACTGATAAGGAAAGCAAGTGCTCACACAAAAATCAGTCAGATGTGGTATGCTAGTTGCCATGACTGCGCCTGATTTTATAGCGGGTGAACAAGAAGAAAAAGACAAATAATAATGTAAAGAGAGCTGTCAATGACATTATAGAGGGAAGAAATATGATGGGATAACTTTATCAATAGTCTTTGAAATGTCTAACCCGATGATGATATAACATTATAACCTGGTGCATTTGCATATTTCATCTTGGTTGGTTGACACCTTTGTGTCTGTGCATATGATGGTGTTTTAAATGTGCTCTAAAAAAAAAAGGTAAAAGCACAATCCATGATAGGGATACATGTAACTAGAGACACCAATCTGCAGTATGCAATTTTCTACAATTGTTGCATGGGAATCCAGGAACATTGTTGTCATCTTATTTCCTAATGTGTCTCTTCAGATGCTCGGCTCTTAACCACTCTGTAATAAGTTTATTTTTTCTTCTAATTCCACTCCTTGATCTTCTCCCACAATCCATAACCTCCTGCTCCCAGTAATCAGTTTCAATGTCTATATCATGCAAATACCTCTTGCACACATCTTTATGATGAAGTAAGCAGTGGCCTCAAAATCTTCTACCCATCTGCAATTTCCCATAGTGGAGGTCTTTAGACATTTTACCATCTTCGATCCTCTGAATGTGCCCCAGCCATTTAAGTCTACAAAGACTTAGCATGGAAAATGTTCTTATAATACTTGTTCTTTCTCTCTTCTTAGTCCATTTGTATTCTGTCTTTCATTATCAATTATCACTGTTCTTGATACGTAATTGCTCATCTATGAATTATGCTGTTAGCAATTAAAAACAAACTTTTGTATGGTATTGTCAAGCAAGAAATATTTTTTTGTAGTATGTATTTTGTTGCCTTGTATACTATTTTTTGTTTTTTAATTTCTGTAACTAGTTTGTTTCTTTATAATGTTATTTGTTATTTTATAGGCTGCAGATGAAGAGTACCTAACAACGTTTGAGATTGACCACAACAGCGCATTCATCACTTTGATACGACCACTGGACTATGAGAAGCACAGTTATTACCAGTTCAAAATCATGGCTGAGGTAGGATATCATGGTTTGCAGTATGTTAGTTCAAAGTGTTCTAACTTTTCTGTTAAAGAAAGTTGATAGTTAACAGTCACAGAGGTAGGTTAGACTACCAACACTTTTAATAGTCACAGACTTAGGTAGACTACCAACATTTTTAAGATCACTTTGTGCTCTTAGATTAAAAGTGAGAAAAAGTAGTACATCATTATAAAAAAAGCAAAAACATGTCAATAAAAACTTTCTCATAATATGAACCCAGTCAAATTACATTAAATATTTTCTGTCTTGCAATAGATGAGTGATGATTTAAACCTTTTTGTAAACTGTATCATAAAAATAAAATGCTTTATGTATCAAACAATTTTTTTAAATTCTTTCATTTACTTCTGAAGCACATGTCTTCACCAAGTATACACCATACTTTTATTTTCTGATATTTTCTCCATGTATTCCTAGTCACCTTACTATCTTTATTAAAGTTATCTTTTTTAGGAGTATTTTTATCTTTTTCTGTCTCTCATTTCTTGTAGATTTCAGAACAATACCAACTTTTCTATACCAATTGCTATTTTCCTTAATGTATGTCCTTTCCAATTTTATCATCTGTCCTTAAACTCTTGATCCAATGGTGTTTGTTTGATTTTTTCATAAGTTCTTCATAAGTAACCTTGTCATACTATTTTAGCCCTTCTGTTCTGTAGGCACCACAAATAAAAGTCTATTATTTGGTAGGCATGCTGCTCTCTGTGTCATGTAATAGTCATATAACTAACAGTTTGTACATAACGACTAATGACATTTTAGTTAAACGTTCTTAGTGTAGTTTTGAACTTGATTTTTGTTGATTTCTATACATTCCACAGTACACTTAAAGATCCTCTTGCATTTTGAAATCTTATTTATTATTCTTATAAGAATCTATATTGATTATTCTGAGTGACCTCATGGAATGTAGTCACAAATAGGACTTTTATCTAAATCAATCCACATTAACAGCTAGATTTCAGGAACTTTGATTGAAGACTGAAGTAGCCAGAAAAGAGCAGCACAACATATATATAAGTAGGCTTATCAATCAACATCGAACTGATACAGTTAGTCGCTGGACTCTGTTGGAGATATTACGAAAGAGATTAGAACACCTATGGACATGTCTGGAGTGCACTGAAAATATTCCAAACTAAAACTGATCTTATAAGAATAAGAAATTATCAGTTCCTCCATCTTTTTTTTACTTTTCTGCTAAAATATTTGTTTGTATATATCTACAACCACTATTTTTTTTACATAAATTATTTTTGAAAATCTGACCTCAACTTTGTATATTTATTAACATACTGATATAATTCACAAGATAAGTTGTACTGTGATTTACACTTCTTCCAGTATTTTATGTAATATGTCTATAATAATATATAGTAGAGGTTGGTGTACAGGGCCGTGCTGTGCTATGATACAGAGAGGCGGCCACATCAGGCGGAACCGTAAGGGGGCGGCATGAACAGGGGAATTCAAAATCACAATTAAAGATTTATTTAAAGAAAAAAACAGTTAAGATGCTGCATTTCGAAGACTTACATCATACTTAGAAAATCTACCGCACGGTCCTGTTGGTGTATGCTATCAAGTACTACTAGAGGGGTCTAAAGCCGAAGGATTGACTTCCTTGTACCGGGTTTTACCCCATATGGCTCAGTCCATCTCTGACAAAATGGTATGCCACCTGCCAAGAGTATTGCACAAAGCACAAACTTCGTAGCTTCTGCAACAATCCTAGGGGTCTCTGGAAAAAATGCAACTGTGAACTGAATGCTGTGGTCTGGATTAGAACCTAAAACCTTCAGAAAGCAATGTAAGGTCTTATCCACTTAACCACAGAGACCCACTCAAAGTACTACTAAATTACTTAATCTTTTGTGATGAAACCATTAAAATCTGAACTTATTTGTCATTTTTCCCTTAGGATGTCGGAAATTTGAAGGCTGATCCAGCTGGCTTTGTGGTGTATGTGTTAGATGTGCAAGACACCCCACCTAACTTTGTCAACCTGCCATACAATGTAGAAATTGATGAGGATACAGCAGTGGTGAGAAAATGATGATTTTAAGTTTGTTGTAGTAATGGAGAGGAGAACAGTTCTATAAGATATAACTGAAAGAGACCAATCTGTCTATTCTCTATCCCCTTTTAGCGTCAGGTCGAAAAGAGAAGTACCTGGAGCGAGCCTCCTTTTGCACTTTGTACAAGGTGAAATTTAATGTCTCGTATATTCCTTTGATTCATCATTTGCATGGTCATTCTATGGGTCTGTTGCCATTGTAGCTGAGTGCTTGGGCTCTTGTGATAAATAGCAGGGTGGACAGAACACATCCCTGTCATACCCTTGTCTCTATATAGAACTTGTTTGTATTTTCAGTTTCACTCTGCATTGTGTCTTGTTATACAAACATTTGCATATATTGTTGGCTACTCCGTAATTCAAAGAAAACAGTAAGAGACATAATTATTTTTTCTTCCTTACAGCCAATTTTGTAGTCAGAGACAATCCATATTTTTATAAAACTGAAATGGTTGGGATTTATAAATTAACATATAAGTTATTTTAACAAATCAATTACTTTGCTAAAATTGAAAGTGTCTGTAGAGGAAATATCTTGTATGGATTAGCATGTCTTACTGAATGCACATTGTATGTTGGGCATGGCAATCAATAAAGCATAAATCATAAGATGGCAGGTTTTGAAATTGAATTCAGCATGAGTGAGAGGCCGCATATGAGACAATTGATAGGAGTGGGAGCATTCAACAAATTATATGAATCATTAATGCACATGCCCTTTGTTCAAGTTAAGCTTGTAAAAGAAACCTTGGCAGTTCAAAATCGAGAAGAGAGAGCTGGAAAGCTACTGCCTTTGGCAAAATTAATTAGCAAGATTAATAAATAAAATTCCTACAAAATATTTTCACCATCTTCTACATTACATCTGGGACACTCGCGGTGCTACGGAGTTCGTGCACTGCCGCTGAGATTTTCCTTTGTAAGAAAGAGATCGGAGCACACTTGGTTACTCACCAAAGTGCAGTAATGATGAAGTCCTGTCAATCAAAACTCATCATCAAGGTGCGTATCCTTTATAGGGCGTTGCTCTCTTTGCAGCACATCTGAAATTCACTGTCTCTTGCCAGTTTACCCACTTCGCGATGGTCATGTTCATGGTTTCTTTAATATCTTGTAGCCATCTTCTTCTTGGTCTGCGTCCTGGGACCCTGCCCTATAGTATTGTTCTTTCCAGGCCATCGTGACGCTTGATGTGACCAAAGTATGTAATTTTTCTGTATAGTATGTTGTTTATCAGCCAATTCTCTTTAACATTTAGTTCTTTCAGGACATCAGTGTTCTTTCTTTTTCTGTCCATGGTATTCGTAGGATCTTTCTGTAGCATTTAGTTTTGAAGGACTGGATTTTCATTCTTAATTCAATCAAAATTAACAAACTAATAAAAATTAAACCCTTTACTATCTCCTGAAGGAATGAAAGATCTGTCTATTTCAAGTTTAGTACAGTCACATCAATGAACCAATAGATAGTTTATCTTGTGTGTGTAATCATATTTCTATCCTCAGGGCAAGTCAATACTAAAAGTAATGGCTGTTGATGGAGACAGAGGTATTCCTAACAACATTACCTACACCTTTGAAAGTGGTGAGTGACTTAAGTGATAGCATGACATTGTAGGTACTGGCAGTGACTAAGGCCCTACTCTGGCCTGAGACACAGAACTATATTAATCCATACATTCTGAGTGACTCATTGAGTATGATCCATGAAAGGTAGGGGTTGTTTCAGTATGCAGACAATGGACTGAATCTTTACAGGGGCCAACAATAAACAGAATTACATTCATATTTGTTCCAGGGCATATGTGTGTCAATGGCAATGAGAGAGTGGTCCATAGGAGCTCCAATCTCATCCCCAATATCTTTATCAAAGCATAATGACTGATAACACCGGTTCTGTTTTGATTAATAAATTATCCTGTGCCTTTAACAAGTTGCTCATGTCTAGCAGTTCTCAGTTTCACTTCCATCTCTTTTGCTCTGGATAATTAACATGAATGCTTCACCGTTACTATGAAATATAAAGTAAAAATATGTAGTGGTTTTGAAATAACTGATTAAAGTTTCTATATTTTACTTACTTATTCCTCTCTGCTCCTCATGGAGCATAGGGCCTCAACAGTTGTTCATCACTCTTCTCGGTCTGGCTGTTTTCTTTATGATCTCCCAGGATAGTTAAGCACTCTTCAGTTTTTCAAGAAAACTTAGTCTCCAGGTCTGTTAGGGTGTCCTCTTTTGCATTTTCCTTGTGGATTCCACTGAAGTGCTTGTCTAGTGACATTCGACTGTGTCTTCCATAGTGTATGCCTGATCCATCGCCATTTTCTCCTCTAGACCTGGGTCATAATGGGTTCCTGTCCGGTTCTTATCCACAGGTTTTCAATATTATACCAAGATTCAAACCTGCATTCTTCTAAACATTAGTAACACATGTAAACTTCATGTCTTTTATATATATGTACGTTTGTTACACATCATCTATATATAAGATGTAAGTGTATTCTGGAGCTTGTATGTAGCACTATGTAGATGTTTACATAGCGATGCTGATAACACGCTATGCTAGTGGCTATGTGCCATGGAAACAGTTGAGCTCAAGGTCTGCTTCTGTCAGATATTCTTATTGTGCACATGGTACACGGTTGGACTACATAAAAACCTGATCCTGTACTTGGGGATCTAAATTATAAGTACTTTTGAAGTTAGACCA
Organism: Arion vulgaris; assembly: GCA_020796225.1. NCBI lineage: Eukaryota > Metazoa > Mollusca > Gastropoda > Stylommatophora > Arionidae > Arion > Arion vulgaris. The sequence goes on from CM036757.1 coordinate 13,298,667, forward strand.
TGGCTCGCCTGAATGGTGACAGATACTGGTGTTAAGGAAAGCAAACCTTCACACAAAAATCAGAGCCGCTATATTAGATGCCATGACTACACCTGGATTCATAATGAGCAAATAGAAAACAATATCATAGTGCAACCCTTCAAATATGTAAACTTTATTTTATGAATTTCAGGTGAATATACAAATTTCCAGTTAGATCCATCAACTGGTGTTATAACAATCAAGAACACACTTGATCGAGATTCTGTGACCATGAGAAACACTGGTGGGGTTTATGCCATGTATGTTAAGGTAATTACATCTGGTAAACAAGTTCAAGAATACAGTATTATGCTAGTTTCTGTGTGATTTATATTATTATAATAATCGGATGCACATGTCCTAAACGTGTAGCAGTCTATGCATTTAGGGGCCTACCAAACCAAAGTGCAACGTATACACGTTCTTGGCAAAGATCAAACATGTCACAAAGAGTGATTAAAATTGATCGTAAGAACGAACGCAAAGAAGAAGAAGATTATAATAATTCTTCTCGTACCATTATACGTTAAATAGGGCCTGCAAGTAATTTCTCCATACCGCTCTATCCTGGCAACTCGCTCAATCTCCTCCATGGAACTGAGACCGATATTTCTTGCCTCTCTCAGCAAAGTTCATTTCAGGGTCTCCTTAGGTCGCCTCTCTTTCTTGAACCCTTTGCATCCCACTTCAATGCCTGCCTTGCATTATATTGTGATTTATATTGCTTCTCCAAAGTCATACTCCTTTTAGATTTCTGCTGTTTAAATTAAATTTGTTGATTAGTTTGCTTAAGAAAGAAAATTGGGACAGTATCTTGCTTGAATTACATTGAGGAACAAAGAATGAAATGGTTCGGCCACTTAACCCTTTCTCTCCGTAATGTTATTTTTACCTCCGGCGATTTGTTTTGCAGCATGTACTGACTTACCTTGTACATTTGCTTTGCACATCTTAAAAAAAATGTCACAAGTATATCATCTCAGAAAAACAAAAGGCTTGATAAGAATGCAACCAAACTTCATTGTAGACATAGTCTTCAGATGCTGTTTACTACAATCATTGATAGATCAGAGAGTGTTTATTAGCTTTATTGGGGGACAAGGAACAGATTTCATTGCAAAATCAATGATGACTAACATTTTTATTTTTTATCAACAAAATTATTTAATAGGTTGTAGAAGATATGGAGATATTTTAGCTGCACATTGGTGCACTAGTAATCTTCAACATACAAGCAATAGCAGTAGCCACAGCAGCAGGGAGACTTGTATGATAGATGAATGGTATGTGGCTATGGACAAATGTATGGAATGTTCAAAAAGATGGTCACTGCTGATTATTTGTTGTCCTTCTTACCACCAGTAGCGGAATGACCTCACATAGTCAAGAAGGGTGCATAGTGTAGACATACTCTTAGGCAAAGATCATAAAGCCCAAATATACGGTGTTAAACGTATCATTAAAGAGAAATGTACACGCTATGGAAAGTGTTTAACTGTCAGCAAGACAGACTCGAACATTTCTGTCAGCCAAAAATTTCAAATGCACATGTCCTACACAAGTAGGGGCCTAACGGGGGTGCAATTTTATAGTAGTTCTTAGCAAAGATCAATTAAATATTTCACAATAAGAATTATCAAATTGGTAGTAAAGAACGCATGCAAACAAACAACAACCACCTGAGCTTTATTTTCAGAATCTACTGCTGGTGCCTTCTATTTTATGCCGGCATTGTTTTTAGGTTGAGCATCTTTATTTATTTTTTCATGTCCAGGCATGCTATATTTTGTATTATAGTTTCTTGTTTAGAAGTAACTATCAAATCTTGCAGACAAAAATTAAGTGCATCAAATATTTTACGCTTTAGACATTGATCTAGTACAATGCTTGACTGAATTGTTATTTTGTTTCTAGGCAGCTGAAGTTGTACCTCAAGGACAAGAAAATTATGGTTTAACAACTGCCGTCACGCTTGTCACTATTACAGTAAAAGATGTCAATGATAATGCACCAACATTTAATCAACAGAGCTACACAGCTACTATCCCAGAAAATATGCAACAGGGAGTGCCTGTAGCATTTAAAAGAGAAGTGATGTTTGTCTCTGATATTGATCAAGTAAGATAGCACAGAATTACTATTTCATTAATGTTTGTGTGTGTACATGTACTTTAATTTTTACATTGATGGTGACTGAAATAATGATACTGTGAGATTTGTATTGAGTGCTAGATAAGTTTTTGCTAGATAACTAGCAGGGTAAATTTGTTTGTTATTTAACTCTTTTCACGCAAATCGCCGAACACTTTGCTACAGTGTATTCCCGTTGAACACCATTCGCTGTACACTGCACCATTCGAGTTGTTTCCCTTATACAAGTCTTTCTAGTTTTACTTCTTCTATTTTTACTTGTATTACTTTTTAACCTTGTTATTCTAATAGGTTGTCCAGCTTTTTCATATTAGTATATAAGATATATATATATATGTTTATTTATTAATGAGTAGTTACGATTTAAAAAAATTGTAATATTTTGTTGCCTCCTTGAATTAACTGTGTACAACTGAGGAAATAACTGTGTAGGGAAGCAGTTAACCCATTCGCCCTTCGAGCTGATATACTGTCCCGCAGACACTTTTAAGATGACACAGCCAGTATACTTACTAATTCTGTATACATTACAATGTAAATGAATGCAGATTATTTTTTTTTATTACGGAGTGAAAGGGTTAATGTAATTTATCTTTTTATTTATAGCATACTGATTCCTCTGCATATTTATGTAATTCTTTACTCATTTATCTTTCTCAGGGAACTAACAGCCATTTTTCTTTAACGTTTCAAAAAGATGGCCAACCTTATTATGATTTTTCACCACTGCCTCAAGAAATATATTCTGAATCCTCTGTATTGATACGTGTAAACAATTCTGAAAGTTTGGATTATGAGAAAAATCACATAGTAGTTTTTCAGGTTGGTTCATATTTATTTTCTCAAGACCTTTTATTTTTTCATTTTCATACATAGTAGTAGAGAGATATTTTGTTAATATTAGTTTTTCATCTCTCAGGCAGCTCCAGGGAAAGTGTAAGAAGCAGAGGAAACCATTCTACATTGCGTTCATTGACCTCATAAATGCAATTTAATCTCATAAACAGAGATAGCTTTTTAAAGATCCTAGTGAAGAGAGAGTGGCCCACCTACCTAGCTCAGCCTTGTGAAATATTTTTTTAAACACTAGTATTTTATTGCTCTAATCTAAACCATTCAACATGAGCAGTAAAGGAAAACAAACTGCATTTTTGCTCTTATGCTCTGTGACATTTTTTTCTGCTCTTCCCAGGCAAGCTTTTGGACTGCCGCAGATCATATTTATCTCCATACAAGTTCAGATGGTAGACTTTTCAACTTTTCAAGACTTAGAGCAAAGATCAAAGTTAAAGACAGATACACAATAGAACTTCTGTTTTTCGGATGATGCAGCATTAACTACTCATACTGCAGAAGACATACAAGGGTTCCTAGATTGCTTTTCGACTGCATGTAGAAACTTTGAGTTCACTATAAGCCTATATTAAACACAGGCAATGGTACAGGATGCTAGTGCATCCCTAATAATCATAATCTCAAAGAACTGATTTTTGTCAAATTTTCAAGGATCTCGTTTATAGAGAACTGATCTCTAGGAAGAGACCAACTGAAAACCCCATAGGCAATTTTTTGGTTTTGATCCAAAGCACTTGAGCTTTCAGCTCTTCGACTCGGTGCCATGGACATCTTAACCCTTCGGTTCAGTGCCACAAACACCATAAATCTGGAGAACCTGTGGCTTTTCTGCCAGCCATGGAATTGAACTGCACTCACAGGGAGCTTGTCACCGTCGTCCAACGAGCTACGAACACACTGGGCAGGTGGGCCCCTAGGCGATATAAGGATGTCCGTAAGTAAGATTTGAAGGCTTTTGATATAAACACATGTACATGGGAAACTGTGGATTGCAGAACATCTGGCCTATGAGAGTGAGAAATTCTGAAGGTTTGTTAGGGTAGTCGAGTTCTATTCAGGACAGGCTATTTGATGATGATCATCATCAATCATCCTTCATCATGATCTTTATTGTTGGATAAATAAAACATAATAATAATAATAATAATTCCTCTCGTACTGTTATATGTTACATAGGGCCTGCAAGTAATTTCTCCATACCGTTCTATCCTGGGCAACTCGCTCAATCTCCTCCATGGAACTGAGACCGATATTTCCTGCCTCTCTCAGTTCGCTTCAGGGTCTCTTTAGGTCGACCTCTCTTTCTTGAACCCTTTGCATCCCACTTCAATGCATGCTTTGATATTCGTTGATCATTTCTCCTCAAGGTGTGCCCAACATATCTCCATCTTCTCTTTCTTATAACAGTTGTCACTAGTGGTTGACCAGACATGTCTCTGATTTCATCACTTCTCCTGAATTCGTTCCATTTTATGTTCATTATTTTTCGCAGACATCTATTTTCAAAACATAAACTAAAATAAAACATAATAAATAATAAATGTTGCTTATGCAAATGTGTTATGCAAATTTTACAGAAGAACAAAAAAATTCAATCAAAACTATCTCAAAGTCTGTCATTATATTCTGTTGGCCCTCTGTCTGAACTTGATTTTATTCTTACACTGTGGGTCATGAAAATTTGGTGCACTTGACATTTCACAGAGGTTAAATTTGATTGATTGATTGATTAATCAATTAATCAAACTTAACTTGTCCTCTGAAATGTCAAGTTAAGACAATCCCAAAGTTAAGTTTAAAAAGTTATAAAGTGTCTGTTTTAATATTTCGTTTGGCTTTAGGTCGTAGCTCGAGAGTTAGATACGAAAGAAAAGAAGTCAAGCACAGCAACAGTCACCATAAGCATCGATGACATGAATGACAATGCTCCTGTGTTTGAAAAGCCAGATTTCACATTGGATGTTACAGAAAACACACCCGTTGATACATCCGTGGCTCAGTACAATGTAAGTAAAATCTTTTTCTGCACACCTATATATCAGGGTGTTCAAGATAAAAGTAGCCCGATTGGCAAGTTTCATATGCCCGATTGACATGTGAAACTTGCCAATCAGACTACTTTTATCTTGAACACCCTGTATTCAATCATAAAACTTCTGACCATTTAGAAACAAAAATACAATGTTATTTCATTTTGTCATTTAAATATTCAAGTAGTGGCAAGTACTTTGTTAATGTCATGTTTATCACAGCCCACTTGAAAACTCTCTGTCTCAGCAAGTTCTCCTGCGCAGCATGTTCAAGGTTTCTTTGATGTCCTTTTGCCACCATCATCTTGGTAACCCCTGCCTCATACTCCAGGAACCATGCCTTCCATTATCACTTTGAGCAAGCACACTCTTAGCCATCTGCTGAAAGAGTCTGGGATAGTTAATTAACTCTTTCCACACTTTAAGCCGCACACTGCGCCATAGAGTTGCTTTCCTTATAAGAAGTCTTTCTAGTTTTACTTCTACTGTTTTACTTCTACTGCTTTTTAACCTTGTTATTCTATTGAGTTGTCCAGTTTTCTTCAATTTAGTATATAATAAGATAGATATGTTTATTTATTATTTGTTTGACGAGTAGTTGGGATCGTAAATTTTTTTTTTTTTTCTTTACCTGCCTTGAATTAACTGCTTAAAAATTGATGAAATAACTGGGCATGGAAAGAGTTAATGTGTGTTGACTCTTCAAATTAGTTTACTAATTAATATGGGACATCAGTTCTGTTGACTAATGAATTAATATGTGAAGTCAGTTTTGTTAGCAAACTAAATAATATGTGACGTCAATTCTATTAGCGATACTAGATACTCCTAGTATACCGTCTCCCACAAAACCCTCTCAATCAACTTTTGCAACATGCAAAACGAGACTTTGGTTCTATTTTTTACTACACTGAAAACCACACAGGTTTATGTAGATTTTAATAATTGGGAATTCCTGTAAATCATTAGTATATGTTTTCATACCAAAGTGTGCATGCCAAAAAAGGATTAAAATAAGGATGAAATGTTCCCTGGTCAAATGTTGAATTTCTAATTTTTAACAACCTGAACAGGCTGGATTGTTAAAGACCATGGGAATACTCTTCACAATGTGTGCCTTTTCTTTATTCATCGTGAGCTAACTCAGTTGTTAGAGGCTATCACAACATGTGACCACACCCCATCAACCTAAAAACTAAGCTTTAGGGTCAACTTACAGACCTGAAGCTGACAGCCCAGTTTGGAGTCCACAGTAAACTAAGCGCATGACAAGAAATCGCTGAAGAAGAAGAAGGAAAAGAACCAACCTGAGAGCACTTTATGCATACCGATATGTGCACAGTTTCCCTTAGCAACAGATATTGAGTGGTATGCTTGCTGATAGTTTTTGTGACTTGTTGACTTCTTCTTCTCTTGTACGCCCGCTGTTAATTCAGGCGAGAGTCATGACACCTGGTATTGAACTTCTGACTGATTTTTGCGTGAGACCTAAATTGCCCTTTTACGGGTGCCCCTGAATCATACGGACTGCTTCGATGACTTCAGAGGTACTTGAAGCTTAGATCCTTCAAGAGTGATCATTGCAGGAAAACTCTTGCCTTGAGTCCTCGTACCATTGGTACTTTTATGGCCAGAGTTAATTAGTAAAGTGCTACTTCTCTGTCAGAATTCCTGCCTTTGGTGACGTCGTTCCATACACATCGTATGATAAACACTCTTTAATGATCTTTAAGTGCCGTAAATTTGGGCTTGGATCTACACCAAAGAGCATTAGCTACTTTGCGCTGACTGGGTGAGGTCGCTCCACTTGTTGACTAAATATACTTCTCTGCCTCTCAAGTGTCCATTCTCATGTTACATATGAATACAGATTCCCCCAGTTGCAAGAATAAAGACATCATCAATTGCCATGTCCTCCTCAAACAGAAAATCCCCCTAATCAAACTTCAATACCAACACTTTTGTTTTTTTTATGTGAGCCTGTCTGCTCTTTGATTACTACAAACATCAGTTATATGAGGACTATCATCATAGCACTCCGGACATGTCCATAGGTGCTCCGATCTCCGCCTCAGCAAATCCAGCAGCGTCCAGCTCCCCAACACACCAGTTCGATGTTGATTAATCAATCTCTTTGCATATTTAGTATGTCGTTCTTTTTGGGCTGCACCAATATTAACACCCATCTCTTTCAATCTGATCAGTGTGTGGGATTCACAGCCCTGAAACTCCTCTGTTCGGAAAGACTCTTAATGCGTGAAGAATGTCATTTCGATCCATGGCAGCTCCCTCTGATATTGAATGACATATGGAGGTCCGGTACTGCAGATCCTTGTAAGAACCTGGAGTTTGTTTGGAATCATCTATAGATGCCATCCACTCAGAACAAAAGTTCATGGGAAATTAAGGAGTATAATAGCTAGCTTTTATTGGCATAGCAGCTGATAATGGTATAGTGTATTTGTGGATAGAAATTTCACCATCAAATAGCTTTTCCTCAGCAGAACTTTGCCACCTTAACAGTCCTTCAGAATTTCTCTCGCTTATAGGCCAGATGTCCCGCCCCTGCAGCCGTCATGTTTATACCATTAGTTACATCATGAATCGATCCTCTTCATTGGCCTTCCTCTTCTCCTCTTTGCTGGGATGATTGCTCCCATGATGGTCCTCTCCAGCCCTTCATGTCTCTTTAGATATCCAAAATATTTCAATTTTCTCAATTTTTTGGTAGCATCAGCCAGCTTTCTTTGATTTTATATAGAAAGTTACCTGATAAAAAATTAAGTCTTATTTAATCTATTGATGTCTTTAGGCAACAGACTTGGACTCTGGAACTTATGGAACAATTAAATATTCTCTCAGAGGTGGTAGCGGAAAGTGAGTGTTTGAGACTTTGTTTTCATTAATTATAATTATGTCTGATACAATAATTATTGCTCTAAAGAATTCTCTCAGGTGTGGTAACTATTTTTCACAATATTTTTCTTTTATGGTGTTAACACTTAGTGGACCTGGTCAAAAGCCATGTAAAAGCCACGTACAAGACATTTGTTTTTAGAATAAAAATGCCATTTAGTGGGGTTTCTGATAAAAAGGCGTCAACCTAAAGCCACCTAGTGTGGCATTTGGTCCACAAGGAGTTAAAGCTTGCATGTTTATCCTATAGTATTCCAGTGTTGAAAGTCTTCCTATTCGAGTAAAGAATTATTAATTTGTCTTGTTATGATAGGGGTAAATTTGCTTCGTCATTATTGGAATGTATTTGTCTGAGGATGATTGAGGTGGAATTGTCTTGTAATGATCAGTATGTATTTGTCTGAGGATGATTGAGGTGGAATTGTCTTGTAATGATCAGTATGTATTTGTCTGAGGATGATTGAGGTGGAATTGTCTTGTAATGATCAGGATGTATTTGTCTGAGGATGATTGAGATGGAATTGTCTTGTAATGAACAGGATGTATTTGTCTGAGGATGATTGAGGTGGAATTGTCTTGTAATGATCAGGATGTATTTGTCTGAAGATGATTGAGATGGAATTGTCTTGTAATGAACAGGATGTATTTGTCTGAGGATGATTGAGGTGTAATTGTCTTGTAATGAACAGGATGTATTTGTCTGAGGATGATTGAGGTGTAGTTGACCTGTGATGATTGGGTAGTGTTTGTCTGGCGATGACGGAGATGTATTTGTCATGTGATGATTGAGGTGGAATTGACTTGTCACAGGTCAATTACACCTCAATCAGGATGTATTTGTCTGAGAATAATTGAGGTGTAATTGACCTATGACGATTGGGTTGTGTTTGTCTGGCGATGACTGAGATGTATTTGTCCTGTGATGATTGAAGTGTGTTTGTCCTGTGATAGTTGAATTTATTTGCTTTGTGATGATTAGGTGAAACAATTAAAAATGAAGTAAGATAATTATGAAGTAAAAATTAGGTAAAGTATAAAAAACAAGATACAGCGATGTTCCCATCAAAGCCCTTTATCAAGCAATGGATACAGAACAACCGACGGAATAGGAACTGTTCCTATATGCTAGATATCACAGACATAGTCAGACAGTACATTCTGTTGTTTATTCTGTATTTTGATAAAAGTCTTTTGATCGAAATGTTGCTGTACCTTAATTTTGTACTTGGCACCAAAAAAAAACTAACTTACCTTGTTTTTACATGTTTCACCTTTGCTACATAGTTTTACTGCAGTCTTCCCTTTTATGTAATGATTCGCCCTAGTGGTTACCAGGGCCCAAATTTGGGGTGTAAAGAATAGAACCACTGTTACCTGCCACACATGTCATAAGAGGTTTGGATGAAATCGGATGCACATGTCCTAAACGTGTAGAAGTCTATGCGTTTAGGGGCCTACCAAACCAATGTGCAATGTATACACGTTCATGGCAAAGACCAAACATATCACAAAGAGTGATTAAAATTGGTTGTAAAGAACGAACGCGAAGAAGAAGAATGTAATGATTGAAGCGTATTTGTCTTGTAATAATTGAAATGTATTTGTCTTGTAATAATTGAAATGTATTTGTCGTGTGACAACTTGGATTTATTTTTTATGTAATAATTGAAATGTATTTGTCGTGTGACAACTTGGATTTATTTTTCCTCAAACTATAGTTGGCTTCAAACTATATTTTACATCTTTCTCTTTTACTTGTCATCTGGCAGGAAAATAATCAGTTATCAGAGGACTATCATCATAGCACTTCGGATATGTCCATAGGTGCTCCGATCTCTGCCTCAGCAAATCCAGCCGGGTCCAGCGGCCTAACACGCCAATTTGATGTTGATTAATCAGTCTCTTTGCATATTTGGTATGCCGTTCTTTACCCTCTGCACCAATCTTGGCACCCATCTCTCTCATTCTGGTCAGCAAGTGGGACTCGCAACCCTGAAACTCTTCTGTTTGAAAAGACTCTCAGTGAGTTAAGAATGTCGTTTCAGTCCATTGCAGCCCCCTCGGATACCGTGGCCATGCCAGCCAATCTGTCAGCTCGTTCATTATCCCTGACTCCTGCGTGTCCAGGGACAAAATATATATATTTATTCCTTTTGTATCGTTATACATATCATAGGACTGCAAGTAATTTCTAAACACTGTTCTGCCCTTGGCAACTGGCTCAATCTCAGGAAATAATTTAAAAAGTTAATTGCATATCCTTTACAGGACTTTGCGAATCAACCCCAGCTTTTTAATGCTGTTGTGAATTTTCTAGGCATTATTAGGTTCAGTAGTTTGCCATTGCTTTCTGAATGGGTGGTGCCATCGTCCTTTGTAAAAATCCACGTGAAACAATTTGCAACCAAACTTTCTGCAGCGTGATTCGAACTCAGAGCGTCGAGGTTAATAGACCGAGTCACTATCCCCTGAGCCACAGACGCCACCTTCTAGTTTATATATTTAATTTTGACTACAAATATTTAACAGTTCACCAGTATGCAGTTATTTCTTTTTCAATTCTCAGGTTTAGCATAGAAGAAGATACTGGTATATTGAGAGTGGCTGGTAGTATTGACAGGGAACAGAATGATCATTTTTACCTAACAGTGGAGGCAAAAGACGGAGGGGGTCTGCGTACACCAGCTGATGTTGTTGTTACAGTGCTAGATGTGAATGACAACAAGCCAGTTTTCAAGCGAAATGATTATGAAGGAATTGTCCGAGAGGGGGATACCACATTCCTGAGACCTCTAAAAGTGGAAGTAAGCAGTTTTATATTATAATATGAAAATATATCACATGTTGAAATGCTTCACAAAGAAAATGACAATAATGTTAACTCTTATAATACAAGAAGCCACCTGGCAAACTATTCTGGCAGTACCAATGTTTTGAAAAGTCACATCACAAACTAAAACACTAAACAGATACAAAAAACAGATACAAAATTATTAACAAAATCAATTTGAAGCTATTTATGTCTAATTTGTCATATTATAGAACAAGTGAGTGTGTGAAATAGAGTTTTGAACTCTGTACATTCTAATATATAAAATACTGATTTTGTGTTTAACATAAGAAACTTATAAAAGACTTTGCTAGAACACCCTGCATTGCAAATTTTATTCTTGAAATCAGCACATAGAAAATTCAGTTTTAGTTTATGTATACTCATCATCATCATCATCAATAGCTTGTCCCTTCCAGAACTTGGCTGCCATGACAGCAGTCCTGAAAAACTCTGTTCTGTGCAAGGTGGCCGGCGTCAGCATCAGTCATTCTCAGATCGTCAATGACATCTTGCACCCATCGTTCTCATTCTTCTTCCAGGCTCCATTCCCTCCAAAATTATCTTCTCTAGTCACTCATGTCATTTGATGTGTCTGAAATATTTAATTTTCCTTGATGTTATGCTCTTTAATAGCCAACTCTCTTTAATATCAAGCTGTTGCAGAACAGAAGCATTTTTCTTTTCTCTGTCCATAATATTCTAAGTACTCTTACGTATACTAAGAAAAATAAATTATATAAATGGAGAAATATCAAATAAAATTAAATGTTAGCTACTTTTGATAAGTAAGTAAAGAAAATGCTTTACTACCATGAGGTGTATTGGGACATACAGTGTTAGATCCATATGTTTAACCTGCTGCCTTGCAGGTCGGCTGGAGACAGCCAAAGACTGATGGAGAGCGAATCCACTAAACGCTGGCTAAAACCGGACACATCGCCAAAAGATAAGCACCAGATCTCCAAATGGCGCTGAAGATGTGACGAAACCCACCCATGCTAAGGCTGCATGAATCAGATATCCACATGAATGAGATTTATGGGAAATCTGGTACATCAGTCTAAGGGTGATCACGAGAGAGAAAGAGATCCATGTGTTTCTTTGACCACCTGCACACCATGAGTGTTGTGGTCGATATCATGCTAGTCACCTGTATATCCCATTGTTAATCTGTTACTAAAATGAAGCTGGATCAACCTAAGAGCTATTGCGTTCAGACAATGCACTCACTTATGACATCATTTATATATATATATTTATTTTAAAAAATTGATTTCAATTTAATTTTAGTTATAAATTTTGATTTGATAGATCATTTAGGTTTCTAACCTCTACATATGTCATTGTGTTATGTTTGGTAAAACACGTAAAAACAAAGTACTGTAGTTTTAGAAAATACAAAAAGAATAACAATACAAGCAACATTTCGACCAAAAGGCCTTTATCAAGCAAAGGATACAACCGAAGTGAAGAAGTTCACTTTTTTACATGACACAGAACATATATAAAGCTATGCTTGGTATAGGATCATAGGTTTTTTTCCTTGTTTTCTTGTATTCTTTGCTAGATGAGACCCGTTTGTTGAAATGTTATTTGAGCCTGTTTTTCTGCTTTGATAAAACTATCTTACTTGAGTGATAAAGTTGACCTTTGGTATATCAATTTTACGCAATCTTCTTATTATTGTGGTCAACATTTGCCAGATATAGATTGTATGTATATTAGACACTTTAAAGGAGATTCAACAAGTATCTTTGGTTCAAACTATGTTGATATAATGAGGTAACAAATAAAATGCTGATATATTAGGTTTTTGGTCAAAGGTATTAGTTCATAGTTCATAAGTACTATTCAAAGGTATTAGTATTTAAATGTAATCAGGATGAAAAGATCATTTTAAAAAAAATGTAAATTTTGTCCCCAGGCCTTTGACAACGATGAGGCTAACACAAACAACAGCAAAGTCTCGTACAGAATAGTTGCTACACCTCCTGGTTTAGCTACTAACTTCAGTATTAACTCTTCTACTGGTGAAGTCACTATTACTCATCCTCTAGACTATGAGAAACTAAATCCGATGCTGAATGGACTTGTGACCCTGACAGTGGAAGCATATGATGCAGGATCACCGGAAATGTCTTCACGTGTAATGGTGAACATCACCGTAGAAGTGAGTGTGTAAATAGGATGCAAACAATACATACACACAAGACTGTATAATTTTTAAATACCTATAAGAGAAGTAAGGGTTGATAACTCTAGTTCATTGTAAATAGACAAAGGGGTCTCTTTGGCGTAGTGGTTAGGTGCTAGTCTCTCATGCCAAAGGTACCAGGTTCGCTCCCTCGTGGAGCCATCGGATATTTTTCCCTCATCTCAGTGTAGGTGAGATCGAGTTCCTAGTCCTATCGGACACAGACAATAAAACGTAGGTCCTATGTTCAATTTGAGCATGTAAAGAATCCTTGGTAGTTCAAAATCTAGAAGAGCAGGCTGGAAAGCCATTGTCCAGACAAAATTCATTAAAAAAAGGTTAAAAATAAAAATTCCAACAAAATATCTTCACCATCTTAAAAATATATTGGGGACCTTTGCTGGTGCTACAGAGTTTATGGGCTGCAGCTGAGATCTTCCTGTGCTAGAAAGAGATCTGAGCACACATGGTTACTCACCGAAGTGTAGTGATAATGGTCCTATCAATCAATAAATCAATCAATCAAATAGACAAATTATATAACATACCTGTCAACAAAGACAGTCCTTTATTGCTCGTGATATTCCCAGCTAGTACAAAGATACTTGTAGTTCTCACAAGTTGCAAATAACATGTGCCACATAAAAAATCAACCATAAGTTACGATTGTGGTTATGCAGAAACCTGCAAGAGTTTATGTTGGATAGGGGGGATGTTCTTTGGTTTCTTGATGACTGCTTGTTGGATGAGGACACTAAAATCATGTTGAATCGTCCCAGTTATTTAAAAGCTTGGGAACTACACATTGCCTGAGGGGCAGAGTGAGGAGTGTGTTTAACCAGCATGCCACTGGAACTATCAGTATGCATACTCTTCGATATCTGTTGGGGAAGACCAAGCATCTACGGGTCTGCCCGGAGTGCAATGACATCAGTGTGGTAACCAGTAAACAATAAACTTTTCTACAACATTGACATTTGTCTATCTTATTTATTTCAGGATCTTAATGATTTCTCTCCAGTATTTAGTCAAAAAATATATTCAACCAGCATCCCAGAAAATTCTGTGGAAGGTAAGCACATTTTCTTGCACTGAAAAGTCAAGCAATAAGAGACGGTATCAATTTGTAGACATTTGGTGCAGTTTTGTTTTTAGAGGATTATATTAACTCTTTCCACGCTTTCCGCCGCACATTGCGTGACGGTGGAAGTCCGTTGCACGCCATTAGCAGCACACTGCGCCATATAGTTGCTTCCCTTATAAGAAGTCTTTCTAGTTTTACTTCTACTATTTTACTTCTACTACTTTTTAACCTTGTTATTCTCATAGGTTGTTCCATTTTTTTTCAATTTAGTATATAATAATATATATATGTTTATTTATTGACAGTAGTTAGGATTTTCTTTTTTACCTCCCTTGAATTAACTGTTTAAAAATTGAGGAAATAACTCCACATGGAAAAATTCAAAATGTTCAAATAATGAACAAACATGTAGCCTAATGATGTAAAAGATCACTTTCTGTCAGCATATGTTTCTATCATTCTAAAAATTAATTTTAATTACATGCCCACCTTTCTCTTGCTTACTTCCTTTCATGGCAATATTGTTTCCTTAAAAGCACATGTTCAGTTCTCATTTTATTAAATTCCAAACTGCTGTTATATCTTAAAGTATTTTTAACTCTTTCCATACACAGTTATTTCCTTAGTTGTACAGTTAATTTAGGGAGGCACAACAAGCATTAAAAAAATTGTAACTACTCGTTAATAAATAAACATATATATATATCTTATTATATACTAATTTGAAGAAAACTGGACAACCTATTAGAGTTATTAGGTTTAAAAGTAGTAGAAGTAAAAATAGTAGAAGTAAAACTAGAAAGACTTGTATAAGGGGAAACAACTCGAATGGTGTAGTTTACGGCGAATGGTGTTTAAACGGAATACACTGTGGTGCAGTGTGCAGCGATTGGCATGAAAAGAGTTAAAGTACTGAGATGTTTTGATTTACTTAATATTTGTCATATGATGCTTTTTATTTCTGAAATAGCAGGTGCTTGTCTTTTATTTTCTCTGCTTCTTCTTTTTTGTTCAGTTCATTGGTAAAAATATTTCATCAAGCTTTTCATGAGAATGAATTTTTCAGTCTTCCAATCTACTTCTTGAAGGTTAGCTTCACTCTTTCCAGGCTGTTTCTGATAGAAAGGATACCATGATGATATGGCTGTATTTGTGCATGTGCCATAAATTATCCTGCTTCCTGTGCCAAAGCTTCCCCATTCTTGTCTTTGACAGATTGGTGGGTTTTTTTCCTACAGGAAAAGGATGTCAGATAAATACAAATGAAGATTTTCTCATTGCTTTAAAAGAACCCATTGAAGATGAAGCACTTGATGTTTATAATAACCAGGAAGTTATAGAGGGTAAGATCTTCTATACCAGCTTGCTGGCATAAGCATGCACAAAAAAAGGAAAGAATGCCATTTGAAAGAACTATAACAACACAAATATTTTTCTAAAAAAAGTTATTAATTTCTTATTCATTCTGTTAAGAGATTCTGTTCTTCTCTATTTATTTTGATCAATATCAAAGTTTTAATTTCTAAATAATTCTTTCTTATATATTATTCTCAGGATATGTTGTGTTTAATGTCAGTGCTGAAGACTATGATGCCACAAGTCCCAACAATTATCTAATTTATCGTATTGAGAGTGGGGCTCTTGACAAGTTCAGGATCAACTTTGAATCAGGAGAGGTAGAAGTTGACAAAGGTGCTGAGCTTGACAGAGAAATTAGAGATGAGTATGTGCTCACAATTTCAGCAGTGGACAGAGGCACACCTCCACTCACTGGAACATGCACTTTGAAGGTAGTTTTATTCTCACAGTTTGTGTCTTGTGGCATGTAATCACAATGACAGTCATATGGTTATTGATAAACATATATAATTCTAACAGTGGAAGTGAGGTAGCATCTTGCACAGTTATTGTGGGTTAGGGTAAATTGTTCATGCTAAATCTGTACATTTAAAGCCCAGACTTTGCTTGTGTGTTGCCGGAGCCCTCAAGGGAAGCAAAGAATAGTAAAATTGCGACCTTCAAGACGTGTCGTAAGAGATGACTGAGGTAAGGGTCTAGGGAAGCTACCCTAGTAAATAAAAACATGGC
Source organism: Arion vulgaris (assembly GCA_020796225.1). NCBI lineage: Eukaryota > Metazoa > Mollusca > Gastropoda > Stylommatophora > Arionidae > Arion > Arion vulgaris. Next base: position 13,314,839 of record CM036757.1, read on the forward strand.
AGAAATCGGATGTGCTGGCCCGGATTGTAGGCACATAACAGCACAATGTACAATCACTCTTAAGCTCAGATCACATATAAATCACACAGAATGGTTAACAAGTGGCCGATATGGAGCGTTCAAAGAATACAAAGAAGTTTTCTCATTTTCATTTCAGTAATTTATTTGTTCAATTACAACTCAGAGACTTACTATATTTAAATATCACATTCAGACTAGAATATTAATCAGTTGAGCTAATGACTCCCCAAAAGTTGTTTCTATTGTTTTAATCCCCCATCCAATAGTTATTCTTCTTCTTCTCGTTCGGTTTCATATGCTCATCTAAACAATGAGTTGGGTTATCTCTATAAAGCTGCATGTCAGTTAGAGTTCCACCATACATTTCTTCTTATTAACTCTTAGTGGACCAGGACAAAAGTCATGTTTTTACAAGCCATTTGTTTTTAGAATAAAAACACCCTTTAGTGTGGCTCCTGGTAAAGGCATCCAACCCAAAGTCACGTAGTATGGCTTTGGTCCAAAATGAGTTAAGTAATCAATACAGGTAACAATATTACTATGTCAAAACATAATAGTATTTTTCTTTCTATTGATGAGTGTATGTATGTTTCATCGGGCTTCTGCAGATTACTTTCATCTGGATTTACAATGATGAATGTATGTTTTCATTCTGCAGATTACTTTAACGGATGTCAATGATGAATGTATGTTTTAATTCTGCAGATTACATTTCAACAGATGTCAATGGGTGAATGTATATTTTAATTCTGCAGATTACTTTAACGGATGTCAATGATGAGATACCAGTTTTCCAACCAGTAACAAGAGCAGTAGACATTATTGAGAATGCTCCAATTAATTCTACAGTTAAATTATTCAATGCTACTGATCCTGATCTCAACAGCCAGTTAGTATATGCTCTTGGTGACATTACAGCTTTCAGTGATGAGAAAGAGGAAGTCACTGTGAATGTTACAGCTAAAGGAGTTGAGGTACTCAAACATAACCAATATTTGAACTATTTTGATTCTCAAAGACCCAGTAAACCTGGGAACATGGCAACCACTGTAGCTGAATAGTATTGCTCGTTGTGGTGTACTGTTGGAAGGTATTTGTGTTACATGGTAAACCATTTAGTTAGTTTTTTCTTTATATGCTCTAGCACTAGTGCTGCACCTACCAAGTTTCTAATAGTGTTTTTTTTAAACTTATCTCTCCTTGTTACTCCCACTACTTTTCTGCAGGCATTTTAACTCTGTTGTAAATTTTCTTTTCTAATTTGTTGAGTCTAATTTTGACACTGATAGCACAAAGTTGGGACAAAGATCATATTGTATAAGACTAGTTTTGTACTTTAAAAATACTTGTTTCAATTTAGTATCTGTGTCATTTGGTCAATGATTTGGCTTGTTTTGTTTCATCTCTGAGGAATTTCGGTACTGAGTCTTCCGTCTTCTGATATCAAGCTGTCCAAATATGGGAATTCTTTGACTTGTCTCAGTTATCAGTTATATGAGGACTATTATCATAGCACTTCGGACATGTACATAGGTGCTCCGATCTCCGCCTCAGCAAATCCAGCAGCGTACAGCTGCCCAACACACCAGTTCAATGTTGATTATAACTCTTTGCATATTTATTTCTCATTTTTAAGCTGATTAATTCAATTGGAAGTAAAAAATATTTTAAAATAATAAATCATTCCGATCCATGCACTCCTCATCAATAAATAAGCAAACTATACTATTATTATAACTATACTAAATTGAAGTAAACTGACAATTCTAACAGATACAAGGTTAACAGTACTATAAGTAAACAGAAGAAGTATAACTAGAAAGAGCTTCTATAGGGAAAACTCTATGGCGCAGTGTGCGGCTTAAAGCGTGCAACGGACTTTCGCCATGGCGCAGTGTGCGGCTTAAAGCGTGGAAAGAGTTAATCAATCTCTTTGCATATTTAGTATGTCGTTCTTTTTGGGCTGCACCAATATTGACACCCATCTCTCTCAATCTGGTCAGTGAGTGGAATTCACAGCCCTGAATCTACTCTGTTTGGAAATACTCTCAATGCTTGAAGAATGTCATTCCGATCCATGGCAGCTCCCTCTGATATTGTAGCCAAGTCAGTCAATCTATGAGCTCATTCATTACCCCTAACTCCTGCATGCCCAGGGCCAAAAATGAAGGTGATTTCTCTGATCATTGTCTGTACCAGTATCTCCACCCAGTTTCGTCTCACCATTCCTGATTCAACTTTACGAATCATGCTCATGGAGTCACTGAGTATAGAAACATGAGTATTTGTCTCAGTTGTTGGTTTGCAATGAAGATATGTATTAGTTTTTTTTCTCTGCTATACTAGCGTTCAACAGTAGAAAAGAGAAGGCTAAGAACAGAGATGAATGGAGTTGGGTGATATCTTCAGAAAATGAAACTCAAAGGCTTAAAAAGCTGAAGAAGATTAAGTAAATCAATTTGATGTTAATTGTCATCTGTGTGGTGCCAGGGCCCACAAGGGAAGCAAAGAATAGTACCACTGCAACCTAGAATGCATGTCATAAGAGGCACCTGATGTAGGCCCTAAGGATGCTACCTAGTAAATAAAAAGCAGAGCAGACATCGAATGTGCTGGCCTACTTGTAGGCGCATAACTAGCAGGACGTACAATTTCTCATAGGCTCAGATCACATTCAAATCACATAGAGTGGTTGACAAGTGGTCGATGTGGCTGAAGAAGAAGAAGATATTAATTGTGCATCATTTGTTGTTGAATATAGTATTTGAATGTATTAAGTGAAGCTTTCAGTTCTACTCATTATGATTTGGAAATGTGTCTAGTGCTTGACATAAGAAAGTTATAATAGATTTAGTAGAAACACCAAATTCTATTCTAAAAAACAGCATTAAAAATTGCTATTTTATTGTGCTTATACTGAGAGTTAATTAATCAGATATCACTGGTATTTGTGTTTTTATTTACAACATATTCTATAACAATTTCTTTCTGTTCACATTCCAGAATTATTTTGGTATAAACTCTACCATTGGTAAAGTGTTTGTTCTAAACAAATTGGACAGAGAAACAGCAGTCAGTGTTCATATTGACATTATAGTTTATGATAAGATGGCTCAAGTGAGAGACCAGACAGCCACAGGTAAATGATGGATTTTATGAATGACATTTTATTTTTCATATTTTTACTGGAGATGAAAATGGAATGAGGAAAATTAAAAGAAGAATGAACATGGCTGTATAAAATATTGAAATGAAAATCGTGGCATATCCTAAAGGACGTAGCCATCAACCACAGTAAACTAGTCGTTGATTTTCTAGGCACCACTTATACATTCAGTAGTTTGCCATTGCTTTCTGAACGGTGAGGTCTATTTTACCTTTTGTCCAACGAAACGAATTTGCTTCCAAACTTGCCCACCGTGGGGTTTGAACCAGGTACGCTTGGGTTCATGATCGAGCTCACTACCACTTGAGCTACAGAGCTCATATTATTATTAATATTTAATATTAGTATAAAATATTAAATGACTAAAAACAGCATGGAATGGAAATGATTGGGAAAAAAGTATCAGAATAAGAGGAGCACCTATATTCCAAGTGACAACATATGGGTGTGAAGTATGGACATTTAACAAGGCTGTAGAAAACATATATGTGCTTTTGTGAATACAATTTTCCAGAAGAGTCCTCCTTATACCTTAGTCAGAAAAGAGAACAAATAGATCTATCCAGAAAGAACTCAGAATCAAAGAGAACTGGCTGATGCTACAATTAAGAATGAGAAAAGTGAAGTATTTTGGACATAAAGTAAGAGGAAGAGGTGGAAAAGACCACTTTGGAAGGAGACATCCCTGCAAAGAGGAGAAGAGGAAGACCACAGAGAAGATTGATTCAGGATGTAACTGATGATTTGAGTATGATGAGAGAGGGACATCTAGCTTATGAGAGAGATAAATTCTGAAGAACTGTAAGAGTGGCAAATGTCTACTTGTCAATCTATTTGACTATTATATTTTTAATAGACTTTACATTAGGTCCACTGCTACCTTCACATAAATTTGGGGTTAGAATAATAGTAAAGAAAGAACCATTTGTTACAACATGCTGTATTTAGGAATATGACCTTAGACCTGTATTTGTTTTACCAATGGCATACAGTAGGGGATGGGATTAACCTCATGCTAGCGGCATTTACATTCTAGTGCTGGGAATTAATTGAGTCTAGGTGCACCTGAGTGGTTACCGGGGCCCAAATTGGGAATGTAAAGAATAGAACCACTGTTACCAGCCATGCATGTCATAAGAGGCAACTAAAAAGGTTGGACGTGAGGTTAGGTACCCTTCACCGTAAAAAAACACTAGATGGCTGCAGAACGGAGAGCGAACCGCGCAAACACTGGCTGAAACCGGATACATCGCGAGGAACCAGAGCTCCAAATGGTGCTGAAGATGTGACATAAAACACACCAATGCTAAGGCTACATGAATCAGATTTCCACATGAATAAAATTTACATTGGTCTGTGTGGTGATCACAAGAGAGAGTCTAGGTTGGCCTGACAGACTTTTGCTGTTGGGAAAAATCCAATATCAACTGGGGATTGAACTGAGATCAGTTGTCTCTAAAGCTGTTTGTATGGTGTCAAGGGCCACAAGGGAAGCAAAGAATAGAACCACTGTGACCTACGAGGCTCGTCGTAAGAGGCGATTGATGTAGGACCCAGGAAGCTACCCTAGTAAATAAAAAGCATCACAGAAATCGGATGTGCTGGCTTACTTGTGGGTGCATAATTGGCACAACATACAATCACTCTTAGGCTCAGATCACATACAAATCACACAGAGTGATTAACAAGTGGTCGATATGGAGCATTTGAAGAAGAAGAAGTCTAGAAAGCAAGTGCACTAACAACTGCGCTACAGAGTCTCTTGATGGTTACAGTAGATCCCCACTATTGTCTTTGTTTTATGCCATGATTAGATATTCTAAAAAAAACTGTCACTTTCTAGATGATTTCTGTCAATATATTGATGGTGAAACACGTAAAAACAAAATATTGTAGTTTTACAAAATACAAATAACAATATATTGCACAGTCTTCCTTTAGGCTGATAACCCTTGAACATTCCAGTATAGTTTTCAGCAGTGTCATTTATCTCTAATGTTAAAAAATAAAAGGATTTGTCCATTTGTTAGTATTTTATTCCTGTTTTTTATGATTTCTTTGTTCAATTTTTATTCTCATTTTTTCATCGATTTGTTTTTGTATATTCATATCTTAAACACTCTAATCTTAAATTCAAGCTGCTTGGTCCTTGTCAATATTTTTGCACCACATAGAAATACCACTATGTACAAGTACAAAACACCAGCCACTAATATTTAATTTATTTTATACTTTCTGCTAATGTTTATGTTGTTGAATGTAATTTTGACTATGGCAGTTGATTGTTCTCTTACCAGTATAAAACTATAATATAAAATTAAACTGCAAAAGCCAGTAGCTTTAGCCACATATACTTCTTCTTTTTCGAATGCACCATAACAACCATGAACAGAGCAGTTCACCTATTTAGGTAGCAATTTTGATTGACAGGAAATGTTAAAAAATAAATTACGAATTGGCAAAGCAACATCAGCTTTTAAAAGTCTAAATAAAATATGGAACTGCAAGTTATATAGTATTAAAACTAAATTACGAATTTTCAATTCAAATGTTGTATCAATCCTAACATATGCCAGCGAGAGTTGGAAAAAGACTAAAGATATAGAAAGAAAGTTGAATGCATTTGAAAATAGATGTCTGCGTAAAATAATGAATATAAAGTGGAACGAATTCAGGAGAAGTGATGAAATCAGAGAAATGTTGGGTCAACCACTAGTGACAACTAGTGACAACTAGTGAAAGAGAAATGGAGATATGTTGGACACACCTTGAGGAGAAATGATCAACGAATATCAAAGCAGGCATTGAAGTGGGATGCAAAGGGTTCAAGAAAGAGAGGCGACCTAAGGAGACCCTGAAACGAACTTTGCTGAGAGAGGCGAAATTCGGTCTCAGTTCCATGGAGAAGATTGAGCGAGTTGCCCAGGATAGAGCAATATGGGAAGATTACCTGCAGACCCTATGTAATGTATAACGGTACGAGAGGAATTATTATATCGACCATGTGTTAAACCAGAGCGATTGTACGTTGTGCCAATTATGTGCCTACAAGTTGGCCAGCACATTGGATTTCTGCGATGCTTTTTATTTACTAGTGTAGCTTCCCTAGGCCCCAACCTCAGTCGCCTTTTACGACATGCCTTGTAGGTTGTAGTGTTACTATTTTTTAGGCCCATACAATTTGTATGTGACAAATGTTGTTTTTGCAAGTCAATTATTTCCTTTCACATCAACCTCTGAAGTCGGAGAAGGCTTGCCTGCATGGCAAGGGACACTGATGATATGGAATGCAAGCCTTCATGCAAAAATCAGTAAGAAACACCATACTGATTATGCCTGAATTCATACCAAGCAAACAGGAGAGGGCAAAAAAAAAGGAAAAAGACATATCATTATTATTTTGTGTTATGAAGTTATTCTTCCTTATAGTTTATCTAAAAAAACACAGTAAATGTCTGATATATTCAACATTAGATATACTGTTTTATTTCCTTCTAGCCTGCCTTATGTCTGTTGCTGTCATTCTGATGTTGTAACTAATGGAAAATATTTTAACAGGTACACTTTTAGTGAGGATACTGGACTACAATGATAATGCACCAATCTTTCTCCCTTCTTCAATATACAATGTGAATGTGTCAGAGGCTGACACCCCACAATCCATTATTCTGCAAGTGTCCACTATTGATATAGATGAGGCTCAGACTGTTAGCTACAGTATTGGAAGCAGCACTGTCAATGCATTTGCAATTAGCAGTGATGGTAAGTGACTTGAACTATCTATTATAATTTGATTCATTTTGGTAAGTCACTTGAATAATTCATTATAATTTATGAATGATAAGTCATTTGAATTATACAGGATGTTTAAGATAAAAGTAGTCTGGCCTAAATCGGTATCCGGTTTATAAAAATAACCAATTTGGCATATGTTTATGAAAATAAGAAGGTTCAATTAGGACGTAGTATAGGTCAAGTGAGCGAGACTTTTTGTGACGGTGTGTAATTATAGTGCAGGAAGGGGGCAATGAACAAATTTGACCAAAGGATGAGCTAGTCAGAACCGGTTTAAATAGTAAATAGACAAAATGCAATGTATACCTGGCAACTTTTGATTTGTCAATGGGGATGCTTTTATCTTGAACACCCTGTATAATTTAATGTTTAAGTAATGAACTATCTATCATAATTAATTTTATTCATAATGGTAAGCCTATTGAATTAACTATAAAATTTTATTCATAATGGTAAATCACTTTGAAAATGTGTTAAAATTTATGAATGATAAATCACTTGAATTATCTATTAGAATTTCAAAACAGAATATGATCAAGACAGAGAATGACAAAGAGAGATAACATTTTAGACAGTCAAAATTAATGGTGCTGAAAAATGTCAAAATGAACTAATAGTATTTAAGACAGACACTAATGGAGATCAGTGATAGAATACATCAAACATATAACACATAATGAAGATCAAACATATAACACATAATGAAGATCAAACATATAACACATAATGAAGATCAAACATATAACACATAATGAAGATCAAACATATAACACATAATGAAGATCAAACATATAACACATAATGAAGATCAAACATATAACACATAATGAAGATCAAACATATAACACATAATGAAGATCAAACATATAACACATAATGAAGATCAAACATATAACACATCATGAAGATCAAACATATAACACATAATGAAAGATAAAGTATAAAATTCAGTGAGATCAGTGAAGAAACAAACATATAACACATAATGAAGATAAGGAATATAAATTTCATAATGAAGATCAAACATTAATTCACATACATTGAAGATCAAACAATAAATAATGACAGGTGATCAAACAATATCTATTACATAATGAAGATCAAACTTATACCTAATGAAATCAACATTTAACCATAATTTAAGATCAACATAGGATGATAATGAAGTCAACATATAACACATGATAGAGAAGATGATTTTGGAAGCTATTAATATTTCAGTGAGATCATGATAGAATACAACAAAATATAAACATAATGAAAGATGATATTGTGGTAAGTATTAGATATTTCAGTGGAGATCAGTGATAGAATACAGCAAACATATAACACATAATGAAGATGATATTGTGGTAAGTATTAGATATTTCAGTGGAGATCAGTGATAGAATACAGCAAACATATAACACATAATGAAGATGATATTGTGGTAAGTATTAGATATTTCAGTGGAGATCAGTGATAGAATACAGCAAACATATAACACATAATGAAGATGATATTGTGGTAAGTATTAGATATTTCAGTGCACAACTTAACTAAGGGTTAATTTTTCAACAGGTACTGTTCGATTGACATCTATGCTTGACCGAGAAAGTAATGAGAGGGTCGAGTTCCAGGTGATTGCAAGAGACAATGGATCCCCTCAGTTGACTTCAACTGCAACCGTCAGAGTGTTTGTACTTGATGCCAATGACAACCAACCAATTTTCAACCCATACATTGTTAGTTATAATGTTTCAGAGGATGTGAGTGTTGGATATTTGGTTGCAACATTTGTGGCCAATGATAGAGACAGGGATGATTTTGGAACAGTCTATTATACACTCTCAGGTCCTGATAATGCTGATGGAAGCTTTGTTATTGGTGAAGATTCAGTAAGTTAAAACCATTTAGTGTGATCAAGATATTTGTGTTATGTATGATTGAAGGTGGGACAGATTAGCATAATACATAATGCCTATCGATTCGGACTCAAGTCAAGTGTGGATTCAATCCAACTCTCAACGTTTCACGTGTGAGTAAAGAAATTTCCTATCTCCTGCACACTAAGGACTAGAAATGTAAAGTGATGAAAACTTCCTACTCTAAGTTCTGAAAGGCTACTGGAAATAATAACAACATTTTTTAAGTAAAATTGTTTTTATTATAAGATTATCAAGATTTTAATAACGGTGAACAGATGTTTTTTAAACATTTTCATAAATTAGATGACATGTAAAACAATGGAAAACACTACCAGTCATTTACTCATATTTTGCTTGTGTTTAGTAGGAAATACATGAATAACCAGCATAATATTTCACCATGTATGCAGTTACCATCTGTTGAAAAAGACTCAGCACCTATAGGTCTGTCTGAAGTCCTGTGGCGCTGGTCCTATTAGCTAACTAACCAATTGTGGTAACTAACAGAATTTTACATTTATTCATGCAATGTTTAATAATGTTTCCCTTTTCATTCTCAGGGCAAACTTACTGTAGCTAAAATATTAGACAGAGAATCAAAAGCTATATACAGATTTGAAATTGTAGCTAGTGACTCTAAGAACGATCCAAAAGTCCAGAAGAGTACAAGATCACAAGTCATCACAATCACCATTATAGATGTTGATGACAATCCTCCTATATTTACTATGGTCATTCCTGAAGATCCATCTGTCCCTGAATCACAGGCTATTAATCAATCAGTCGTAACAGTTGTAGCAAACGATGCTGATGATCCAAGCACAGACAATGGACTTGTCCTGTAAGTTTAATCAAGATTTATGATTGCGTTAACTGGTAGATAAATATACTACAAACATTTCAAAAGTCATTCATTGTATACATTTTTCATTATATACATTTTTACACTGGAGATTAGCTCAAATTGATGCTTAGACCAAATTATTACCCTAAAACGTATTTGGAGGAAAAAATTGAGAAGCATCAACCGCTTATTCCAAATTTCATAGATTGCAAAATGGCTATTGAAAGCCTATACAGATTCTCCCTGTGAAATATTCTGGAATACTATGGAATACAAGCCAAAATAATAAACATCAAAAGTTTGTATGATCGTTCCCAGTGTCAATCTGCACTGATTGTTGTACTGTTTATCATTTAAGCTCCAAAGAGTAAAACAAGGTTGTTTTGCTATCTCTGCTATTGTTGGTTGTGGTCTTGACTAAGCAATGAGAAAATACTGCAGGAAAACTGACATCGAATAGGTGGAAAACAGACAACAAATTTGAATTTTGCAGATGATATTGTCTTATTAAGTGGAAAACATAAGATTCAAAATAAATAAATGACAACTTATCATCTATAGCATCAAAATTTGGACTCAGATAATCTATGAAAGACAAATCAATAACTTCCAATAAGTAATGTACATAGCATGTTGAATACAAAATGATATAAATAACAGAGTGTTCACTGTTTGAGTATTCAGTATATATATATGGAACGCAGTAAAACTATTTGATTGGCAAAACACGTAAATTACAAAGTACTTGTAGTTTTACAAATTACAAAACAATGACAAAATACTAACGTTCACCAACAAGGCCTTTATCACAACTGAACAAACAGGAGTACAATTAATGAAACAAAATGATATAAATACAAACCTGTTTGAGTAACAATTTTGACTGCACAGTAGATACAAAAAAGAAATTATGCTACGAATTGAAAAGCAACATCAGCTTTTAAAATTCACAATAAATATGGAAGTCCAAGTTATATAGTTTTACAACTAAATTACGGATGTTCAATTACAATGTTGTCTCAGTCTTTACATATGTCTGTGAGAGTTGGAAAATAACTAAAGGTACAGAAAGATGAATGCATTTGAAAACAGATGTCTATGAAAAGTAATGAACACAAAGTGGGATGAATTCAGGTTAGTTAGTTAGTTCATTCCCGTCGAGCCAAAGAGCGACACATAGGGCAGAGGTTTTAGATCTCCATGTGATACGGTTCTTTGCTAGCAGTTGGAGATCTTGTATGGTTTTACATCCCAATAGTTTACTTTCTTGTTGGATGGTTCTTCGAAGAGTGGTCTTTGGTCTTCCACGTTTTCTTTTCCCAATTGGTGACCACATAAGGACTTGTCGATTTAGTCTCTTTTCGTCTGCTCTAAGAACATGACCTAAATATTTCCACCTTCGTTTCCTTATAATATTTGATATGGGTTGTTGGTGTGTTCTATCTCTCACTGTGTTGTTAGAAACGAAATCACTCCATTTTACTTTAATAATTTTCGTAGACATTTATTCTCAAAGCTGTCCAGTTTCTTATCAATTTTCTTTGTTGATTTCAACTTTCACAACCGTAGGTCAGTACAGGAATCACACATGACCTAAATAATTTAACTTTTGTACATATACTAAGGTCTTGAGATTGCCAGATATCTGTTAATTTAGTGAAGTTGACAGATGCTATAGTATCAGAGAGTTTATTCTTTCAATTTATCATTTATGAATTCATCATTCATCATTTATGAATTCAGGAGAGGTGATGAAATCAGGAAAATGTCAGGTCAACCACTAGTAACATCTGCTATCAGAAAGAAAGATGAAGATATTTTGGGCAAACTCTGAAAAGAAATGAGAAGAAATCCTGAAATGAACTTTTACTGAGAGATGAGAAATATTGGGCTCAATTCCATGTAACGAGTTGCCCAGGACAGAGATGTATGGAGACATTGCTTGCAGGCCCTATGTAGTTTGTAATGGTGCCAGAGAAATACAAATATATATATATGACTTATAAACACATTCCTGTTTCCTTCTCAGTTACAGTTTAACAGCTGATACCAATGCCACACAGAAGGATGGCTTACCTCTCTTTCAAATAAATTCAACCTCTGGTGTCATTTCGGTGGCTGTACAACTCAGAGGTTATTCTGGTACCTATTACATCACTGTTATGGCTACAAATAAACTTCAAAAGTTTAAAACGCAGAAACAGATTACTATTAAGATCCTGGATGTCAATGATTATACTCCAAAGTTTGTCAAACCAAATATGGAAAATGCAGTAGCCTACGTCTTGGAGGTTTGTTGATCTTGTCTGTAATATTTATGTCTGTGAATGAGTTGTTGAAATTAAATTAAAATATGTACATTTTTTTTGTACGTTAATTTTTGATCATTTGTTTAGTTTATGTATTTCAAATTTATTTTGCTTTGCTTTGGGTCACATTTTTACAGAAAGACTCTTTATTCATTAACTATGATCTGTTATATAACACAATTGCTTTGTTTACCATTTATGTGTCTTGTATCCATTGCTTATTGATTGACAGATTGATTAATCCTTTGCTAACTAAAGGTCTTAACCCTTTCGCTGCTACATACTTTCTGAAGGCTGAGCTAAAAATAGCTACTCTTTGTTTCTAGGTCACAAACGTGAATGCACGCCTATAACAGTGACAGTAGCAATGTGTAACGCGTTAACACGTCTTTATTTATTTATTTTTTTATGGGGCCCGTCCCAGATGTGCCATACCAGGTGGACCCTGTACAACGGAACGTGGAAACGTTTATAAAACTATCAAGCCTTCGATCGATAGCACTCCTAGTTTTGTACAAGGGGTAGCCATGTGGCTTAATGAAGGCTTCCGACCTTTCGCTTCGATCAAATGGGCACTAGTTCCGTAACACAAGCTGATATCTTTGTAAACCCATATAATGAGCCACGTGACAGATATCAGCGATACAGATACTACACTTGATCTTAGCCAAAAGGCAGAGGAGCATGATCGAGAGTTTCTCCTGTGCACAAACGTCAAAGATTTCATTGTTTGTCGAGAAACCAGTAGCACACGAGGAGAGAAAATAACAGCTGTTAATTGTTTTTTAGTGAATGGAAATGCTTATATACGTCCTTGCAGACTAAAGGTTAATTGTTGCATCATTGATTTAGACTTGCTGTAATTTGTAAAATTATTTTACTTTGTGTATTGATAGTTCACTTTTGGTACATAGTTTTACTGCAGTCATCCCTATTATAAAACATGTTCCTTAGTGACTAACTCTTTCATACTTTTCACTACACACTGCACCACAGCGAATTCGTTGAACGCCATTAGCAGTACACTGCGCCATTCGAGTTGCTTCCCTTATAAGAAGTCTTTCGATTTTTACTGATACTATTTCACTTCTACTACTTTTTAACCTTGTTATTCTATTAGGTTGTCCAGTTTTCTTAAATTTAGTATATATTAAGTTATATACATGTTAATATACTGATGAGTAGTTATGATTTTTTTTAAATTGCTTTTTTGCCTCTCTTGAAATAACTTAAAAATTGAGGAAATAACTGCGTGTGGAAAGAGTTAATATTTACATGTGCTTTTTGTATTTTCAGAATTCAGAGAAAGGGACACATGTTTTCCAACTGGAAGCATTTGATGAAGACACAGGACTCAATGGAGAAATTCATTATTCTATCATTCCTCTTCCAAATAACAACAGAGATGGATCACAGATATTTGAAGTAGATGGAACAACTGGTTTAATAACTACCATAGGAGATATCAATGCAGAAATCATGGACAGATATGAAGTAGGTGCAATAATGCTGAAGAGTCAAAAATATATTTCCTGTTGTGTTGCTGAGCGGACATTTGCATGTCAAATTTTATCAGATTTCTTCCAGGGCAATAAAGTCTTAGTGTTCTTCATCTTGTTAATGTTGTGTTACTTGCTCTTTAAGAAGACTCCAATATGAAATTTGATCCTGGTAGCACATGTTTGCAAAGCTAGTACACAAGCTACTACGCTTTATTTTTTATATAACAGGATCAAATATATATGAACTTACTATCAAAGGATTAAGCCGCCCTTGTGTTGTCGGATTCCTCAACGGAAGCAAAGAATAGTAACGCTGTGACCTACAAGGCATGTTGTGACTGAGGTAGGTGCCCAAGGAAGCTATCCTAGTAAATAGAAAGTGAAGCAGAAATCAGATGTGCTGGTCTACTTGTACGTGCATAATTAGCACAACGTAAAATTGCTTTAGGCTCGGATTACATACAAATCACAAAGAGTGGTTAACAAGTGGTCAATATGATGTGTTCGAAGAAGAAGAAGGATTAAGCTTTATTTTTTATAGCATGACCATTTTTTGTGAACAAATAATGACAAAGCTCAAGGAAAGGAACAAACTTACAACTTCTGAACTTCTGAAGGCATGCATTTTTTCTGTGACATCATGCGAATGTGAATCATGGATCATAGCACAAGTTTCTTCTTCATCTTCTGCGAATGCCTGCTTTCAATTCAGACAGTAGTCATGATGCCTGGTATTGCACTTCTGACTGAATTTTGCGTAAGGCCTACTGACCGTTTTACCAGGGTCGCTCACCATGCGGTCTGCCTCGCTATCTTCAGAGGTACTTGAAGTTTAGATCCTTCAAGTGTGATCATTACAGGAAACCTGTTTTCCACGAAACACTTGCCTTGAGTCCTCGTATCATCGGTACCTTTACGGCGGTGTTGATTAGTGAAGTTCAACTTCTCTGTAGTTTTCCTGCCTTTTGTGAGGTCGTCCTTACACTTTCGTATGAACACACTCTTTAATGATCCTTTATTGTCGTATATTTAGGCTTGGATCTATGCCAAAGAGCATTTACTACTTTGTGCTGACTGTGTGAGGTCGTTTGGGTTTAGGAGCATTCTCAACCCTTTTAGGACTGTTTATTGGAACAGTCATTTTTGAGTATTAATTGCTTTTCAACTGTCATTTTTCGCCATATATTTGGGCTTTTTGATCTGCGCCTAAGAAGATTATGTCTACAGGATGCGTCCATACTGACTATGTGAAGTCGTTCCCATAACACAAGCATTAAAGAATAAAATCTAATCTTTTGAAACAAAGTGTTATAGAAAAATTATTAGAATGTCTGGAAGAGAAGAAAAGAAAAAAATATATACCCCCTACAAGATCGGAACATTTGCTTGTAAACATTTCTCGAAAACTTAAATATTTTGTCCACATTAAACTGCACAGTGGTTTGAATAGAGCATTAAGGGAAGAACTGGTTCCTGAAAGGTGAGACAGGGAATGACTAAAGCACTGATGACAACAAGATATTAATAAAACCATGAACTGAAGGAAGAGGGAGAACATGCTAGAGATGGAAAGGTTTTCAGATGGCTGTGATTTCCTGTAACAATCACACTTGGGGGATCTAAGCTTCAAGTACCTCTGAAGTCGGCGAGGCTGTCCGTATGGTTGAGGACACCCGTAAAGGGTAATTTTAGGTCTAACGCAAAAATCAGTCTTCCATGGAGACCTTGTTGGTCGAAACATTGCTGTATTTTGTCATTGTTTTTGTAATTTGTAAAACTACAGTACTTTGTGATTACGTGTTTTGCCAATTAAATAGTTTTACTGCAGTCTCATCTATTTTTTGAAAAAATCAGTCTGAAGCGCAATACCAGGCATCATGACTTTCATCTGAATTAACAGAGGGTGTTCGAGAGAAAAAGATGGCTGTGATGAGAGCGACATTCTGCAAAGGGAATGCTACAAAATTATGACAGTATATATGTGTATATATAGCCTTTTTTGTCATTATATACAGTCAATTGGCAAAAGAAAGGGAGGGATGGAGGAAGTTTGTTGAAGACCTGTGCTCCAGTGTGAGTTGAAAGATGAAAAGAGAAGAAAATAATTGTTCACTTGAAAGATTTGTTAAGCACCATTACATGCATGAGGTAACGACATGAAGAAACCAAGCAGAACTAATTTCTATAAATATTGAAACATTTGATGTTTATTGCAGCTCAAAGTTCAGGCTATGGATCATGGTTTCCCAACACCTTACAAGACATCACTGACAATGATTATTGCAGTTTTGGACAAGAATGACCATAAACCTGAATTTAGTGGACTCTCTGTCCCCTATCGTATCAGCATGGAGGAGAACAAAAATGTGTGTGTAAATGTTAACCTGGCCATTGATAGAGATCTGAATACAACATACACTACTATATGTTACTATCTTGTAGGTAAGTAAAGGGCTGTTATTAAAGTGTGATAGCTTATTAGTAGAGGCATGTTTCATTCACATTGATGTAGTAATAATTGGATGTTTTTGTACTCTGGAGGTATTGCATTGAATTAATTCCTTATTGTAGCAAAGGTGAAACGCATAACAGCAAGGTAATATAGTTTTTACAAAGTACAAAAACAAGATACAGCGATGCTTCGACCAAGAGACCTCTATCAAGCAAATGCAGCCTATAGTGTGGTATTGGCAGCATATAGTCTGGTATGCAAGTCTGCGACTGTTTCAAGATCATACATATACTAGGGAGACCTACTCTTTTGAGGACTCTGGTGTCTAGGATTTTATCTTGCTATTTGCTGTTCATCAACTTTCTTAGGCAGACTGTGTGGAAGTTATTAAGTTTCTTGGTATATACACAGTCCATAATTTCAATGAATATAGTAGTACAGAAAGTACAACAGTATCAATCTAAGTGATACTTGTAGAGAGCAACAAACTTTCTTAAACCATCTTGGTCTGCAGTCATCTTTTGTAGGGTATCTCATGGCTTTTTAAGATTCCTTCTTGATCTCCCAACTATTGCTAACAGAATTGAACATTTCAGGGCGTGAGATCCTTTGCTCAGATTGAAAGAGATGGGTGTCAATATTGGTGCAGCCCGAAAGACAGAATATACTAAATATGCAAAAGAATTGATTAATCAACATTGAACTGGCGGTTGGGTGCTGGATTGCTGGATTTGCTGAGGCGGAGATCGGAGCACCTATGGACATGTCCGAGTGCTATGATGATAGTCCTCATATAACTGATAACTGATGGCTGTTTAGAAATTTTTATATTAGTTTCATATTTTACAGTCAAGGTAACTGTTTTCTTGTCATTGGATTCCTTTTGGCTTTCATCACTGACAGCAATGTAAACATTGTACTCCAGGTGTTCATTCATTTCTATTTCTGTAACAGTTTACCTTTATGCATAGACAGGAATATTTTTCAGCTCATAAACATTTTGTTAATCATTTGATTAATAATCTTTTTTTTGCAGGGTCGTCACTGATGAACACATTCGAGTTGAATACACAGACAGGCGTGCTGTGTCTGAACAACACTCTTGATAGGGAGACAACACAAGTAATTGCAATTGTGATACAAGCATTAGAGGATTGTTATAGGTACCTGCCATGTCATAGAAATCTCATTTAAACTGTAGCTAAATCTAGTTATTGAAGCTTTGCCTGTTTGGTTCTTGAGCTTGCATGGGGAGCAAAGAATAGTACCACTGCAACCTACAAGGCATGTCATAAGAGGCGACTGATGTAGGACCTTGGGAAGCTACCCTAGTAAATAAAAAGCATTACAGAAATTGGATGTGTTGGCCTATTTGTAGGCGCATAACTGGGACAATGTACAATTGCTCTTAGACACAGATCACATACAAATCACACAGAGTGGTTAACAATTGGTTGATATGGAGTGTTTGAAGAAGAAGAAGATTTTAAAAATATAGTCTTAGAATCCCATACAACACTTTCTGAAACCATTTTTATCTTACACGATATAGGTCTGACATTGTAACAGAAAAAATTATTCTGCCATTTGGAAAAGGAGAACTTTATCCTCCAATGTACATGCCATCTTATACAGATAAACTATGGATTGAAATTCAGGTTAGTGTTTCAGTATTATATCTCTTGTTTTTTTTTAAGCTTGTAAACTAAGATGGTTGGGGCATGTGAGAAGAATGGAAACTTGTCGTATACCAAAACAAATGTTGTTCTGTGAACTTTGGGAGGGGAAGAGGCACCAGGCAGACCACTGCTCAGATATAAAGATGTCTGCAAAGCCTCAATGAAAAACTTTTCTATAAGGCCCAGCACATGGGAAAAACTTGCTGATGACAGAATTGTGTGGAAAACCAAATTACGAAAGAGGGCAGAGTCTTTTGAGAAGAGACTTATGTATGAGCTGAACGACAAGGAAGAAAAGCGAAAACTCAGAAGTTGTCACAGTAAAACACTTGCCAATTCACCGTCTGTAAAGATGAAAAAGGCCATATACAGTGCCAAACTTGGTCTCTTAAAGCACCACACCACAGAAAGCTCATCACATGTGAAATGAAATGCTTAAGGAAGGCAGTGGTGGTCACCTAGAAAGACAGACAACAAAATGAGGGAATCAGAAGCAAAGTGGGCATAACTTCATGCACCTAAGACATTGGAAGACAACAAATGCAGTGGTTTGAACATTTAATGAGAATGGAATACAACCAACCACCAATAACAACATACAATAAAAAGAGATCAGGTAAAACCAAGAAAACAATGGAGAGATAATATCAAGACCACACTAAATAAACACGGAAATAACACAAGGGTGACTCATCTGGCCCTGGAACACAAATTAAAGCTCCCACCCCTACATTTAATGGCAAGAGTGGACAACCAATTGCATCATCCACCTTGGGAAAGACAATAGACATGCTTGATGGTGGCTAAAAATATGCTTAACATTATGAGAAATATATTAACTCCTTTGCCCTTCTGAGCAGACGTACTGGTTTGTAGTATTTTTTAAGATTATGCAAAGCTAGTACACTGGCTAATTTATTATGCATTGGAAAATAAGTGCGTCTGGAGGGGAAAAATATGGAGTAAAAGGGTTAATTCATAAATCTGCAAGTTTTGAAATTATAAATTTATCCAAGGAATAATTGGTGTCTGAGTTTAAGACAGCAATCATAGTCGTTTGCTTATAACAATAGAATCACTTATATTAATTGTTTTTGTCGTTATGTATAATTCCTGACCATTTTTATAACAATTATCTTTCTATTGCTATAGGTGGAAGACATCAATGATAACCCTCCCAGGTTTAATAGCAAGGATCTGACACTGGGGGTGACACGAGTTACTCAATATGGAAAATTTATTCTTGATTTAAGAGTAAGATTCATCTGTCTATATGTTGTTAGTTTCTTTCCTGACCTGTACTGTGTTATGAATATTGAATATTTTGAATATAAGTGTTACAGAAGAGTCTTTCATATAACATGGACAGAGAAGAGAACCAATAGATCTATACAGAATGAACTCAAAATTAAAAATCTCAGCTACAAATAAGAAAGAAAAATTGAGATATTTTGGACATATAAAAAGACATGAAGGGCTGGAGAAGACTATCATGGAAGGAGGCATACCGGCAAACAGAAGAAGAGGAAGACCACGGAGAAGATGGATTGAGGATGTAACTAATGGTTTGAGCATGATGGCTGCAGAGGCAGGACATCTGGCCTATGAGAGAGAGAATGTCCAGAAAACTGTTGGGGGCAAAAATCTGCTCAGGCACAATCTATTTGTTGATGCTGACTATGTTACGAGTGGATTGTCATCACCACAATCTGGAAAAAACCATATGTGCTCTGATTCCCATCTTAATATCTGTGTCCCAGTATAATGACTCACAATATCAGTTCTGCATTGATTGCACAATTGCTTTGTATATAAGTTGTGATTGTCCTCAGAGGCCATACCAAGGGAATTCCTATCTTCTGCATCCTTGCCAGTGACCATGATTTACATTAATGAAAATCCACTACTAGGGCAGAGTCAGTGTGATGATCTGTACTATTAGTCAAAACTTTTATTTTGACCTAGATATCTTTATCTGCAAGAAGACTGAAGATGATCATCTCTAAACAGCAGGCTCCATCAAAATGCACCATCAAAGTGATTGGGATAAAACTAAAACAAATCCATCAATTGAAAAATAATTGACCAATACCTTGAAAACTCTTAGAATATTGTTATAGAGAGCATATATTCATCATCAAATAGCTTGCCTGAGCAGAACTTTGCCACCCCAACAGTCCTCTGAATTTTTCTCTCTCATAGCCAGATGTTCCTGCCTCTGCAACCATCATGTTCAAACCATCAGTTATATCTCAATTTCCATCTTCCCATGTCTTCCTTCTTCTCCCCCGCATGCCTGCAGATGCCTCCTTCCAAAGAAAAGGTCTGTATCCAACACTTCATTCTAAATTACATGGGCCAAATATAACTCAATTTTCTCTTTCTTATATCTAGCATCAGACAGTTTCTTTGATTTTGAGTTTTCTGTATAATCTTTTGTTCCTTCTCTGTCTTTCATTGCTCCTGCATATACAGATGACTCTTCTGTAACACTTATATTCAAAAGCACATATATGTTTTTCCGATGCCTTATTAAATATATTACATGAACAGCATAAATCAATTCTTGTTGTAACCATGATTCAGGGATTTAATTTGCTCTTTTATCTTATTTCTAGGATGATGTGCAGGATGCTGATTCAGTAAGATGGGGAGTTGATTACTTCATGGCAACGTCAAACTTCACTGCTTACCCTGATGCTCTGAAGCAAGAGCTTAATAATATGGGAGTAGTAGAACCATTCAAACTCTTTAGTAATGGATCAGTCAAAACAAATATGTACTTCAAGTTGCAGATGTCTGGGTTCTTCCTTGTGGATCTGAAAGTTTTTGACAGAGGTGGTCTCTCAGATACTGCTAGACTCCGAGTAAGAAACAGACTTTGTGTTTTGCAGTAGTAGTAGTCATTTGTAACATGTAAAAGCTGCAATATGTTTTAAATTCTTTTAAAAGATGAGGTAGATTGATGGCTGCATTAAAAATTTGCTGCAGGGGTCCCCACCATTTCTAGTCTCTCACTCGAATGGTCCACTCCTGTCCATATCTTTATATGCTATTCCCAAATGCATTCTTGTTGTTTACTCGCTTGTGAACAACTCTTTCTTCATGATGACTGCCAATGAAAATCTCTTGTATTTTGGTGACAAAGATGTTTTATTTCACTATGGGTTTATCCTGAGTGAAACATTGCTGTTCTATTAGGATTTGACTTTCTGTGAACATTGCAATGGCTCTAAAAAACCAACCAATCAAGCAGCGCTAGTTAGCAACAACAATGCTACCAGGTCTGTCTCTCTCTTATAGTTACACTGCAATTAAACATTCAATTTTTCTAAGAAGACGAAGAAAATCAAATGCTTGTTGTCCATTTCTTACAAAACAATAACATTTTAGTTTTGTTTCTCTTGAAAAGACGTAATATGATTGGTGGTAAAAAATAATACAAATTCCATATCTAACAATATGGTAAAATTTATAGTACACAAAGATGTGAGAAAAAATCATAAGGAAAACAAAAAGAATGTTGGAAGTTCAGAAAGAAATCATCATCAAGTGTTGTATCTGTTGGTGTTGGTGATTATGGATCACAACAACTGTCAGTCGCTTGTGTTGAAAATCAATTATTTTAATGATGTTCTTTCATGTCAGACTGCTCAGCATTTTTATCTCTCTCTATCATTCTCTATCTCTCTCTCTCTGTCATTCTCTATCTCTCTCTGTCATTCTCTATCTCTCTTTCTGTCATTCTCCATCTCTCTCTATCATTCTCTGTCTCTCTCTCTGTCATTCTCTATCTCTCTCTGTCATTCTCTATCTCTCTCTCTCTGTCATTCTCTATCTCTCTCTCTGTCATTCTCCATCTCTCTCTATCATTCTCCGTCTCTATCTATCATTCTCTGTCTCTATCTATCATTCTCCATCTCTCTCTATCATTCTCTATTTCTCTCTATCATTCTCTATCTCTATCTATCATTCTCTATCTCTCTCCAAGCAATCTCAGCAAAAAGTAAAAGAAATATATAATAATGATTAAGATCTATAAGAAACACAAATTAAGATGACATTTTTTTCATTTCAAAATTGTATTACTACTTATCCCTCACTGCTTCTCGTAGAGCATAAGACCTCAACAGTTGTTCGCCACTTTTGTTTCATGTCTGTGGCTGTTTTCTTTATTGTCTCCCAGAATAGTCCAGCACCCTTCAGTTTCTCAAGAAGACTTTTGTCTCCAGTTCTGTTTAAGATGTCCCCTTTTCTGTTTTCCATGTGAGTTCCATGCCAGACAGGTAAAAAGAGAGAGGTCAAACTAAATGTGGCCTCCTGTGGTCCTCCAGGTTGGGAGTTGTGTTATCGGTTAAACTACCCATCCATTTAAAAGAGAACTTAGTTACAGAAACCAAATTATATTACAGGATATCTTAAATCATAATAACAAATTATTCAAGCATACAGGTATTCTACTCTGTATTACACTTTTTCTTTTAAACCTTATTGTTAATGTTAGGTATTGTACATTGTATATACTATATTTTATTTTTTTATTGATATATTGACTTTATTTATTCTACAATTCCCAAACAGATTTCACTGATCAATGATGACCAGAGGCTAATAATTGTCTTCAGACGTACAATTGACAATGTCGCACCATTCAAAGATAAAATAGCTAGGTTAGTCATGAACTTATTGTGTCTTAACTCTTTCCGCGCCCATTTATTTTCTCAATTTTTAAAGCAGTTAATTCAAGGAAGTAAAAATAATTATTTTTTTTTACATTACGATCCCAACTACTCGTCAATAAATAAACATATATATATTATTATAGACTAAATTGAAGAAAACTGGGCAACCCATTAGAATAACAAGGTTGAAAAGTAATATAAGTAAACCAGTAGAAGTAAAACTAGAAAGACTTCTTATAAGGAAGCAACTCTATGGCGCAGTGTGTGGCTTAAAGCGTGGAAAGAGTTAAGAATAATGAGTTCTCAATAGAAAATAAGTCATAAGTTTATTAGCATTCATTCAGTCAGTAGTTGTCAGTTTATTAGTAATCGTATAATCATTCTTCTTCTTCTTCTTCAGCGATCTCTGGTCATGCGCTTAATTTACTGTGGACCACAAACTGGGCAGACAGCTTCAGGTCTGTCAGGTTTCCATAATCATTCAAGATCAATGTATTTTTCTCCTTCTGCAACCATTCCTGTCCTGCAGCAAATACTTTCATGTCTTTTTATCATCATCATCAAATAGCTTGTCCTGAGTAGAACTTTGCCACCCCAACAGTCCTCCTGAATTTCTCTCTCTCATAGGCCAGATGTCCCGCCTCTGCAACCGTCATGTTCAAACCATTGGTTACATCCTGGATCCATCTTCTCCGTGGTCTTCCTCTTCTTCTCTTTGCCGGTATGCCTCCTTCCGTGATGGTCTTCTCCAGCCCTTCATGTTTCTTAATGTATATTATTCATCTTTGGACTTTGCCTTTTGGACAATGGTAAGAATAACATTGTCAACATTTCTCTAAAATTGCTTGGTAATGTGTCCAAATTTATTGAAAAATTATATAATTTATATAAATCCTCTTATTTGTGTGCTAGCTGGTTTGAATCTGTGCCCCTTACAGTATGTTGATGACATTTTCTTGTGGTTTATATAAATATTACTTTATAATGGCTTTCAGTTATATTGGCTCCAAAGTTGGCTGCAGAATTGTTGTGGATTCTATACAAACTCATGAAACAGATATAGGACAAGCAGACTTGGCTAGGTAAGTTTGGTGAATGATCTATAGTATCTTATTGTTAGAATCAAGATGATCAGAGAAGAAAGATGTGATTGTATCTTTTATTAGGCATCTGGTTTGATTTTCAATGTAGTTCTTGCTAGCATTATCAAGTTGTATCAAATCTGTCTGATGATCAGTTCTCTCAATTTTTACTATCGTTACGGCCTGTAATACCACTTTTTATGAGTTCTCTCAATAACTGTCCATATTTGACAGTTTTCTGTCCAAGTCTCATTCATCATTCAATCTTAGATCATTCATTTTTGTTTTCCTGTGTTTGGTTTTGCTTTTAGTTTTCTTTAATTGCAGCTATTTTTCAAACACTGTGGCAAACAAGTTTTGTTTTTATTATATTAACTTTGGTTAGCTGTTTAGATTCATATACATATATGCGGGTTACTGCGGATAAGAGACATCCACTACACAAGAACACTAATGATGTTAAGAGCACGAGAATCATGCGTGGGGATGGCCCAGGCTGAGAGAACAATTGGCCAGGTGACTACGGTTCGACCTATCAAAAGGGAAGAATGGATCCAAACAGATGGTAGCATGCCCAACTATCTCAACGTTATCATTACTCTTGGAAGAGAATGTAGAGATTGGGGCAACATGAAGGCTGATCTCACAGTTAAGCAGCTGATAGAAGATAATGCAAGGGATGATGATGTTGTTGTATATACCGATGGGTCGGTTCAACGTGGTGAGAAGTCCGGCTGGGGTTTCTTGGCTAATGCACATGGTAGGGTTGTTGCAGAGCGAAGTGGGGCATACAAGACAACTACTTCTAGTATGAGGATGGAGATTCAGGCTGTTACTGCTGCCCTCCATTGGATCTCTGGGACTTCATTTACTGGGGCAGTTGTTGTATCTGACTCTCAGTCGATGCTTCACAAGATCCAGAAGGGCAGGTTTTGGTATGAGTGGATGTCGTCTATAGAAGTTTCTAACCTCCAGCGCTTACGTGGATATACTGTCCTGGGCATGCGGGTGTTTACGGTAATGAGAGAGCGGACAGGCTTGCATCAACAGCATTGATTGTTGGGGAGTTGAAGATGGATAAGGGGATATTCTTCGGTCTCTTGCGACTGTCTGTTGGATGAGGACACTAAAATCGATGTTGAATCGATTAAGCGATTTAGGTAGTTTGGAGTTACCCGATGTTCAAGTTGAACTGGACGCCTGAGAGGCAGAGTGAAAGGTGTGTTTAATCAGCGAGCCACGGGAACCATCAGTATGCATACTCTTCAATATCTGTTGGGGAGACTGAGCACCTATGGGACTGCCCAGAGTGCAATGACGTCAGTTTAGTAACCAATAACCAATTCATATACATGGTTTTTTGTGTTTTTAAATTTTTGTTATCACTTTGCTACGTTGACAGCCGCAGTAGCGTAGTTGTTAGTGAACTCGCTTCTCAAGGCTGGTGGTCTATATTCAACTCCCGCAGTGCGTGTGGAATTTTTCCTGACCATGACGACTCTCAGGTCGACCCTGCCTCAACTGGGTACCAGACATGCTCTGGGAAAGTAAAGGCGGCCGGTGTGATGCTGACCACATCACCCATCGTGTGCCGACGGTCAATGAAAAATAAAGGCCTAACACTGTATTGCCCTATATACCACAAGGTATGAAAGGGTTCCTTTACTTTCTTTACTTGCTACGTAGCATTTCAAATAATTGTATTTCAATTTCTGGAATTTCCTTGTAACAATCATAGTTTTTGTCATTCTCACATCTTTTCATCAATGATATTTGTTGATTTTTAAAATATATATTATTTATATCTTTTATTTTTTGTTTATGAAGTTTTGATTAATGAGTACAAAGCAAGAGGAAAACCATGCAAAGATGGAGCGACGGCATCAAGAACAGCCTGCGAAAATGAATATCATCTTACAAAGTGCCTTAAAACAAGCACACACAATATCACTACGTTTTTCCCCCAACACTTATATAAAGAAGTAAATGGTGGAAGAGAAGAAGAAGAAGATCTATGCACCTGTGACATCTAACATCTGCTACCAATACTAATCATCAAGCTGGGTGTTACTGCCACCTATAGATACCTTTAAAAACTTTAAACTACCATTTTCAGCTATACCATGTCAGTTTGTGACTTATTTACCATCTTCCTTGTAGTGGAACAGAAGTTATGTGTACAATATCATTACAGAATGTGTATTGTTCAACAAAATTTAGTGAAATATTTACATTTTGTTCTATTTATCTATTCTCTAATCCTGTTTTGCCTTTCGCGTCAGGTCGAAAAGAAGACACCTAGAGTGAGTCTCTCTATGCGCCTTGTCTTTCTTTCTGTTCTCCAGTCCTGATTTACCTCACAGCTTCAGGGTACGAAGAGATTTCTAAACAGGCTTTTTTGCACGCTTCATAAACTGTATCTTTCATCGCTGCTGTTATCTCTGAGGTCCATCAGTCGCGTGGCTGGCCTTTTGCTTTGTATCCACTGTATCGGAGCAACATTGCTCTTTAAAGTGCACTACCTGTTGGTAATCAGCTTATGTGGCCGAACCATTTCATTTGTTGTTTCTTGATGAAGTTCAGTACTGATGTTGTACATATTTTTTCCTGATGTCTTCATTTCTAAAGAAGTCTATTGTAACTATTGTTTCTATTTATCATTATGGGTAGGTTCAGTAACACTTTGCTATCTATGAATTGATGCGTTAACTCTACTTGCATATTTTAGATGCTTCATTTTGCTAGTTCTTAGTTGGGAGTTGGATAGCAGTCTCAATATTAGCATTTTGAAAACTAGTTACTAATTTTAACCCATAACTTATGTTTGCCTTTAGTAGTTAATTGATATCATTGATTGATATTACAGAACAGACATGTTTATCCATGGGGAAGATATTGACACAAATGAAATTATTCCAGCTGACAAGTTACTCAGGTATGCTTATATATTTTGGAGGGAATGTTTCAGTTATTTATGTAAAAATTTAAAAAATGAATATAAAAATAATGAAGTATGCTTATAACAAAGCATGTTACTAAAAGTGTCATCACAAAAATTTATATTTGGTCATTTAAATAGGCTTTGTAAAGACTGTTTGTAAACAAACATTTCTTTTCATATCATCTGAGTTCTCACTACACCAGCTATTTTGTTTCTTAATCACGAGACCCAGAATCTTTGTAGCAATGTTCTAAATCTGCTCACTAAGGGATGCAAAATTCATTTCTACATCTTTACTTTGATATAAGGAATTTAAAATCAATATTGTGCAACTAAAACTGGACACCTTCTTTAATTATAACTTTTATAACTGGTATTAGATTATTGTTTCTGTTTTACACTAAACTTCAAATGTAGGTTATATATATTTTGGATAACCAGTGAGAAGCACTGAGGTTCAAATTGCTCAATGTATCTATTAAAGAACATAAAATAAAATTAAATTAAATATTTCTGACACATCAAACGACATGAGTGCCATAGAGATATAAATTTGGAGGAAATGATGCCTGGAAGAAGAATGAGAGGAAGACCTAGAAGATGATGGCTGCAAGATGTCATTGATGATCTGAGAATGACTGCTGTCATGGGAGCCAAGTTCCGGAAGGGACAAGCTACTTGATGATGATGATATAATTGCATTCAGCTACATATATAGCAGAGTTGTTTATTCCTAAAAATGTGACAGCTAACAGTTCAAATTGGAAATGCTCAAATGATATTCAAAAATGATACAAATAAAGCTAGTAAAGAGGTATATTTAAAGATTTCAGGGGAGCCAGCGTGTTCGTAGTGCGTTGGACGACGGGTGACAAGCCCCCTGTGAGTGCGGTTCAATTCCACAGGCTGGCAAAAAAGTCACAGGTTCTCCAGATTTACGGTGTTCGTGGCACCGAACCGAAGGGTTACGATGTCCATGGCACTGAGCTGAAGAGCTGAAAAGCTCCAGTGCTTCTGGATCGAAAAAAAGCGTTATGGCATTTTAAACTTTGAATTAAATGGAGTGAGTCAACGATTATTATGAAAACTGGATAAATTAGGGTTAATATACAAGTATAAAAACATGGCTTTTAACAATCCAGACACTTACCTCAATCTTTGTCCCAGGTTATGCTGGGGTGAAGGGCAATGAAAGAGCGAACACACTGGCGTGCAATGCTACGATCGAGAATGGGTCTTCTATGGACTAAAGCAACATCATCAATGCTCTAAGAGAAAACATACGCTCTGAAGATTTCAACGAAGAAGATAAAGGGTATTCTCTATCTCAGTTGCGCAAATTGTGCATACCAATAGGTGCGGCAAGACAGGAAAACCGTGAGAGAAATCCCAGTAGAGAGAGTTATATTGTGGGTGTTATGAGGTAGCCAGGATGGTGATCTAGCATGTCTAATGACTTCAATGTAGAAGAGGATTTGCCTGTTAAAATATTTGTGATCTCAATTTTTAATAAAGTAGTGACATTTGCTTGTACTGATGTCATATGTGTCCTTTCTTTTACTGTTCAACCTTTTCTATTTTAGCATGATAGATCAAAAGAGTGCTTTGCTTATGGCTATCCTGAATGAATACAACATTCTACAGATTATTGTAAGTTATGCTTTCTGTACCTTTCTGTGTGTCTATCTGTGTGTGCTTCTTCTTCTCTTCTACCATTTACTTCTTTATTGAAGTGTTGAGGGGATGTAGTGATCTTGTGTGTGCTTGTTTTAAGGCACTTTGTACGCTGATATTCATTTTCGTAAGGCTGTTCTTGATGCTCCATCTTTTGCATGGTCTTCCTCTTACTTTGTACTCATTATACTTTTCTGTGTGGCTCTCTGTGGTAGGCGATACCAGGGCATTCTTGTCAGGTGTCCAAACCATTTAATGTGTTGTTATTTTATGAATTGCATGACTGGTTTCACATCCGGTCTTCTTCTGATTTCTTCATTTATAATTTTGTCTCTTATTGTCACACCTGTGTGTGTGTATATATAAATATATATATATATATTATATATATATTATATATATATATATATATATATATATATATATATATATATATATATATATATATATATATATATATATATGGCCCTTTTCATCTTTACAGACGGTCAATAGGCAAGTGGTTTACTCTGACAACTTCTGAGTTTTCGCTTTTCTCTCTTGTCGTTCAGCTCGTACATAAGTCTCTTCTCAAAAGACTCTGCGCCCTTCCGTAATTTGGCTTTCCACACAACTCTGTCATCAGCTAGTCCTCCCATGTGCTGGGATCTATAGAAAAGTTTTCATTGAGGTTTTGCAGACATCTTTATATCTGAGCAGTGGTCTGCCCTGGTGCCTCTTCCTCCGAAAGTTCACAGAACAACATTTGTTTTGGTATGCGATAAGTTTCCATTCTTCTCACATGTCCCAACCATCTTAGTCGTCTACTGCTGAGCATGCCCATGATGGAAGGCAGATTTGGACGTTGTAGTACTTCAGAGTTGGTTATCTTGTCGTACCACCTGATGTTCATAATCTTGTGGAGACATTGAAGGTGAAAGATGTTAAGTCTCCTCTCGTGTCTTGAGTAGGCTGTCCATGTTTCTGAGCCATATAGTAAAGAACTAGTTACACAGGCTCGATATATTTGAGTCTTCGTCTGCAATGTCAATTTTTGTTGTCCCACGCTCGCTTTGATAGTATGCCGAATGTAGTAGCCGCACTCCTATACGAGCGTTGATTTCTTCATCAAGAGAAAGGCTGGCAGTGACCGTGGACCCAAGATAGCAGAATTTTTGCACTGGTGTTAGATGGTTACCATTTAAAGTGATATTTGATGTCTTACCTCCCTGACATAATACAACTGTTTTGGAGACACTTATTGTCAGAGAAAAGAGGTCGCATGCCCTTGACAAATTATTAATTAGACATTGCAGTGTAGTCTCACTGTGGGCGACTAAGGCAGCATCGTCAGCGAAAAGGAGGTCCTTGAGAAGTATTTCCGTCGTATATATATATATATATATATATATATATATATATATATATATATATATATATATATATATATTGATCAATGATTTTAGTAAGAGAAATCTCCACATAAAATGGCATTTACAATGAATCTCTACCACTTTCTCCCTCTTGCCATAGTGGAGCACATTCTGTCAAATTGCTTTTTATCCAAATTCAGTTTCCATGTCAGAAGTATAAAATGTTCTACAATTTCACTTGTTTTGCATTTATTATTTACCTGTTTGTGATGCTAATAAACTTATTTATAATGATAATCAGAGAGTCACAGTAGCATAGTTGTTAGTGAGCTCACTTCTTAGGCGCATGATCTCGGTTCAATTCCACAATGGGCGTGGAATATTTTTCCAACTGTAACTGCTCTTAGGTCTGCCCAGTCTCAATTAGGTACCAGGAAAAGCTCTGGGAAGTAAAGGCGGTCAATGAGATGTTGACCACATCACTCATCAAGAATTGACTGCAAATAATTACTGGCCTAACACCCACTATTCACCAATATACTTTGAGGTATGAAAACTGGTTCCTTTCCTTTCCCTCCCACTTCAATACCTGCTTTGTTATTCTTTGATCATTTCTTCTCAAGGTGTATTAAACGTATCCCCATCTTCTCTTTCATATAACAGTTGTTATTAGTTGTTGACCAGACATTTTTAGGATTTCATCATTTCTCCAGAATTCGTCTCATGCTATGTTCATTATTTAAGATAATAACCTTATTTTGGATAATACTCTACTTGCTTGTGATATAATACCTCACCTATGAAGTCAGAGAAGGCTCGCCTGAATGGCGAGGGACACTGGTGATAGGGAAAGCAAGCCTTCATGCAAAATTCAGCCAGAAACATCATACTGGATGCCCTGACTAATCCTGAATTCATAGTGAGTGAACAAGAAGAAGAAGAAGAAGTGATAATAATCAAATTTTTAATCTAATCTCATTTTTTTAAAAACAAATACAGGGTGTTCAAGATAAAAGCAGCCTGTGAATAGAGCTAATCTGGCATATATGTATGGAAATGAGAAGGTTCAGTTATGACATAGTATAGTTCAAGGTTGTGTGATGGTGTGTAATTGTAGTGCGGGAAGGGGCGATAAACAAATGTGACGTAGGACAAGCTAGTCAGAACCGGTTTAAATAGTAAATATACGAGATGCAATGCGTACCTGGCAAATTTCTATTTATCACTGGGGCTGCTTTTAAGTTGAACACCCTGTATTTTATACTAAAGTTACTATTTCAAACATTTTTCCAAACATTGTTACTTACTGACTTTCACTTTCTGCTCACAGCCAACTCACAAAGATAACTCTGCAAATGAACTTGTGGAGAAGTTAAAAATGGCACTCATCCTTGTATGTGTTGTGCTAGGAGCAATCTGTATTATCTTAGCTGTGGTGCTGTACTATGTTTGCAAGCGGTATGTATAGTTATGTTGAACTAATATTTCCTATGCAGTGTATCCACAAAGTTGTTCATCATCAACTTAAATTGTTAAAAACTGGTCATAAAGTTATCAGTTCTTTTCACTATACTTATACCAGCATTTTCCAAACTGGGGTCCACAAGCTTGAAGAAATATTATGATCTTTGACATTTCAAACAGAAAAATAAATATATAACTTTATAGACAGCCCAGTTTAACTCTTTCCACGCCCATTTATTTTCTCAATTTTAAGCAGTTAATTCAAGGGAAGTAAAAAAAAATAAAATTTTAAATTACGATCCCAACTACTCGTCAATAAATAAACATATATATTTATTATATACTAAATTAAAGAAAACTGGACAACCAAATAGAATAACAAGGTTGAAAAGTAGTATAAGTAAAACAGTAGAAGTAAAACTAGAAAGACTTCTTATAAGGGAAGCAACTCTATGGCGCAGTGTGCGGCTTAAAGCGTGCACGTTTCCGCCGTGGCGCAGTGTGCGGCTTAAAGCGTGGAAAGAGTTAATCATTGAAGATTACAAGATGAATGCGCCTGAGTGGTTACGGGGCCCAAATTTGGGGTGTAAAGAATAGAACCACTGTTACCTGCCACGCATGTCGTGGGAGGCGACTAAGGAGGTTTGGCTGAAATTGGATGCATGTGTCCTAAACGTGTAGAAGTCTTATGCGTTTGGGGCCTACCAAACCAATGTGCAACGTATACACGTTCTCTTGGCAAAGATCAAACATATCACAAAGAGTGATTGAAATTGGTCGTAAGAACAGACGCAAAGAAGAAGAAGAAGAGAAGATGAATCTGTTTCTTTCTAACTCCTCATGTTCAGATGAGTATAGGTTCAGAGATTTAATTTTTAGTTCAGCGTATAAAAAATGCAAACAGATTATCAGGGTGGAGCAGGTCAACTCACTCCATTTGTATGTTTTTTGATACTATCATTTTCTCATGCTTCCTAATATATGTTATATATTATTAATAATATATATGCTTCTTGTACTGTTTTTTTGGTTGCATAGGGCCTGTAAGTAATTACTCTAAACCGCTATATCCTGAGCAACTGCTCAATATCGCCCATGGAATTGAGTCAGTATAGCTGTCTTTTTTTGTGTGTTTTGTAAAACTACCTTGCTTCCTGTTTATGTATTTTGTCAAGGATCAAAGGTACACCATACACCTGAAACATTAAACAGGACACGATAAAAGAACATCAGTATCATTAATAATTTATTTTTATCGTGTATTCAAGAAGTTAAAAATACTTTTCTTTTACAAAACCTAATTTTTACCTGAATAACTCCTTTTAAATCTTGTATAAAAGTTGTGACCAAATAAAAAGTTCTTTATGTGACAGTCTTCTATGTACTCACTTTATATACAAATACTATATGCTCTTTGGCGTAGATACAAGCCAAAATATACGGCAAAATGGATCATTAAAGAGAACTTGTACGAATGAAGGGAAGTGTTAGGGACTGACTGTTACCTAGATAGACTCAAAACGCTTCCAGTAGGAGAAAAACGGTTGCCCTGACCTACACCACGTATGGTACCATACACAAAGTGGGGGCCTAATTTTAACAGCTGTTCAACGTCAGTCGTTCTTGTCAAAGATCAATTATATATCACAACAAGAATGATAAAATTGGCTGCGAAGAACGAACACTAAGAAGAAGATATACAAATACTATATGACATTTCTAATACTTTCTGATGATAAAACATATCATGGTGTGTTTCACAGTTACCAGCGAAAACTAAAAGCAGCCAAAGCAATGGCATACGGTAAGTTTCACTGAATCTATTAAATGTTCTTCATTTCATTGTTACTCTCTGTCATCTATAGTCTGTCCATTAATTCGTGAGCACGTTTGAAATTGATTCTCGAAAACTACCTGTTGGATCTCAGTGATTTTTGCATGCAGCCTTAGAATATCCATGACGCTAAAATAAAGCTAACCAGTAGTTCATAGATGCTACGGATTTTGCACATCGGCGAATTCCTTTGATCTTTTATGACAATTGCAAATCGGGGCTCAAATTTTAGATTTTACAGTAATCCTAGAATTTGTCCATGTCAATTCTATTCATAGGTGTATCTCCATATTAACTTGATAGGTCAAGTAATTAAGTGTGTTGCCCTTTATGTGCAATCGTGAACTTGGATACAATATGCAACAGTTAGTCCTCTCCTTCGGTCACCATTAGACCCCAGGGTGTCTTAACTTCACCACAAATTGTATGATGGTAGACGCATTTGGATATGGAAATGTATACGTTGCTATTTCTCAGTCTGTAATCAAAATATGATTTGTATCATCCCGAATCTGACGATTCCATGAGGTTGATAATTGTTACTGGCTGGAAAAATTGTAATCCATCTCGGTGCCAGTACTCGTCTTCCTCTCGGAGCACATGTTCAACACACTTCTTCCAGAACTGCATGTCTATCATTGAGAGGGACTCACGTGTCAGAACTTCAACATCACACATTTTAAACGTCCTGTTCTGTTCGCAACTTGCCCTTTTACTTTAGCCCAGACAAGCTCTATCGGATTGAGGTGAGCATGATATGGAGGTAGTCGCAAAGACGTGTGGCCGTATTCCGCAATGATTTTGTCAGTATGAAACACCTTTGTCTTATTTGTCATCCTCACCAGGTGCAACAACTCGGGTTTCAAATATGTATCATCGAAGCTGACATTTTCCTTAGCAAGCCAAGTCCTAATTTGATCTTTTGTATTTGATGCAGTTGGTACTTTGTCTTCGCTGATACTGCGTTGTGATAGGATGCATTATCCATTACCATGCATGATGGTCTGTTTAAAATTGGAAGTAGATCTTTCTCCATCCAGTGCCTGAAAATATGTCCATTCATTTCTGTGTGGTAGTCCCTACCGTCGGTACTTTTTGATTGGAAAATAAGTCCAGCGTCATGGACAAGACCTTCTTCACTGCTTCCTGCATGTGTTAGTATAATAAGCTTGCCTTTGCTACTTGGTATTTTTCTTTTCTGTTCACTGTCTACTGATTGCCATTCTTTAGCATTGGTGTGGTGAGCATTGACCCAGGATTCGTCCAAATATACAATATCATAGCCTTGCCTCCGCCGCTCACGGATCTGTCTCATGTATTTACTTCGGGCAGCAATTAAATGTGGTTTTTCACAAATAATATTCCTGCCGTCTATAGTTTTCTGAAGGTGAAACTGGCTCTTACAATTTTCCATAGAGTACTTTTAGAAATGTCTATGCTGCAATCTGATTGCAGTTTTAATTTCAGTTTCCTGAGAGTAACAAGTTGATTTGTCGCAAACATTTTCAAGAGCTCCCGTCTTATGACATTTATGTCAAAGTCGTCAATTGTTCTTTTCCTTCCTTGCTTGACATTAGTGCACTTTGTGTCCTGTTTAATCCATCGGAAAAGGATTCTCTATTCAGACCAAGCGCCAGTTGCGTTCGTTTCTCAGGGTTATGAATATCGCAATATAGATGACCTCTCTTAGATTCCCTACGAAGTGTTGGTATAGTAAAACTGTAACCTTCTGCATTGTTATAAATGTGCACTTCAGACTCATTATGAATGTGATATCAATGTCAGTTTTGATAAGCCAACAAATATGATACAATAGCTTCATACAAATAGCGAGATACACCTATGACTATACAACGGTATCCCAATTATAACGTCATATGCTTCCGCGTTCAAAGTCGACTGGGTTAGGTGCACAGGAATTCCCGTGAAATTGTTGTTTACTCACGATTTTTCAATGTTACCATAATGTATTTTTAGAACAACACGTCTGTGTACCGTAGATCTGTTACTATTGTGTACAATCCGGTGAGGTTGATTTTAATATAACCTGAAGAAGAAATATTTCAAACTACATCAAATTTTCTTGGAAAAAAAAAATTTCTCTAGCGTCATGGATATTCTAAGGCTGCTTGCAAAAATCACTGAGATCCAACAGGTAGTTTTTGAGAAAATCAATTTCAAACGTGCTCACGAATTAATGGACAGACTATAGAATAACTAGTTTGTGCAAGTCTGTGTGCATGCAAAGAACAGTTTTGTTGATTCCTTCACACTGTCTTTCTATCTTTTCTTCTACCTTATTTTTGTACCAGACACAGAACTGTGTCAGATGTTTTTAAAGGATCTTAATATGTGACCATACAATTTTAGTTTTTTATAGTTTGATTGTAGTTATTAGATATTCATATAATTCAATTGAAGTACTAATAGTGAAAAACATCTGGTAATTTTGTCACTTTTCAAGATAAGAAACTCATAAGACTGTGTGGACGGATCTCATCTTATAGTGTAATAAATAAAATTTCCCTGTAGCCTTTCCATACCTTAGGGTATGAAGTCACTTCACATTCTAGTCCCTAGTATGCAGAAGGCAGGAGGGTAAATTCCTTTCCTCACATGTGGAGCATCGGTGGGGATTGAACTCACTACCACCTTGTTTCCGAGTTGATAGGCTAACGCTTATGCTTTACGCTAAACCATCCCACTATCTGCATAGTACAAACCAAAATTATTCAACTAATAAAATATAGCATAGAAGTTAAATTATGTAAAAAAAAAAAAACAATTTTGCTGTTTCTCTCTAGGTTAACTTTCACTTTTGATAGTATTTATTAAGTTGACATTTGATAGTTTGTCATTTATTATTATATTAATGGTTTGTATCTATTCATTACAGTAAACTCAGGAGTTGGTAAGTTTTTCTTTGTTATGTTACATGATAACTGTTGTTGTTTACAAATGTAATCTTTGTACATAATGTCAACTTTCAGAGAAGAAAAACTACACCAATTTTTAATACTGTGCAAAGACATTTTAAAATGCAAACATGTCACAATGAACACAAAAGAGCAATGTTCAACACAATCTTTCTCCCCACATTATGCTACCAGTGCCAAACCTGGAGCTGACAATAAGCGATAGAAGAAAACTAGTCACGACAGAGATGAAGTGTCTACGCAGAATGCTGGTGTAACAAGAAGAGACCGGTTGAGAAATGAAGACATCAGGAAAAAGTGGGTATAACATCAGTACTAGACTTCATCAAGAAACAACAAATTAAATGGTTCGACCACATAAGCAGATTACCAACAGACAGTGCACCTCAAAGAGCGATGTTGCTCCGATACTATGGATACAAAGCAAAAGGCCGGCCACGCAAAAGATGGACCTCAGAAATAACAGAGGCGACGAAAGACACTATTTATGAAGCGCACACAAGGGCTCGTTCTAAAAATCTCTTCTTATCCTGACGCTGTACGGCAAAACAGGATTGGAGAAAAGAACAGAAAGAAAGACAGAATAACCATGGCATAGCTGTTTCATTTACATAATGAAATTGTTAGTACCTCATACAGTTCTCCTTAGTAACCTTTAGAAATTTCTTTATTAATATCTTTCTCTTTCTCTCTCTCTCTAGCCCATGACACCCCTGGCGCTAAGAGCAGTAACAAATGCAAACCATTCTTTTCTATTCTTGACTGTCCTCTGTTTTGTGTTCCAACTGTGATTAATTTCTTTCATTTCTTGTTCTATTGTTCTCCTCCAGGCCGTTTTGGGTCTTCCACTTTTTTGTTTGTTTATCCTTTGGGGTCCATCTCAGTGCAGTTTTTGTCACAGAGTTAGTCTTCATGCACATCACATGTCTGATCTATCTCCAGCATCTCTTTTGTATGATGGTGTTTATGTTCTCTTGTTGACATTGTGCAAGCAGTTCTTGGTTAGAGATAGTATTTGAACAGAACATACTACTTCTTCTTCTCTTCCACCATTTACTTCTTTATAGAAGTGTTGTGGGTGAAACGTAGTGATCTTGTGTGTGCCTGTTTTAAGGCACTTTGTAAGCTGATATTCATGTTCGCAAGGCTGTTCTTGATGCCGTCGCTCCATCTTTGCATGGTCTTCCTCTTGCCTTGTACTCATTATACTTTTTCTGTGTGGCTCTCTGTGGTAGGTGACATACTTAATAGTGCAAATTCAAATTCATTTTTGTCCCCAGGCACACAGGAGTCAGGGGTAATGAACGAGCTGACAGATTGGCTGGCATGGCCACGGTATCAGAAGGAGCTGCAATGGACCGAAATGACATTCTTAACGCACTGAGAGTCTTTTCGAAGAGAAGAGTTTCAGAACTGCGAGTCCCACTCGCTGACCAGATTTAAAGAGATGGGTGTCAATATTGGTGCAGCCCATAAAGAATGACATACCAAATATGCAAAGAGACTCATTAATCAACATCGAACTGGTGTGTTTGGCCGCTGGACGCTGATGAATTTGTTGAGGCGGAGATCGGAGCACCTATGGACATGTCCGAGTGCTATGATGATAGTCCTCTGATAACTGATATTTAATATCTTTCTCAGACAAGTTTTATGGAAAGTGGAAAGTTTGAATATATCTTGTTCTGCCATTCTCCAGTGTTCTGATCCATATAGTAAAGCTTCTAGCACAGACAGCTGCAGTACATAATAATCTTGGTTCTGATGCTTTATTGTGCTAATTTCGAGAAAAAAATGTTGAATTAAATGTAGAGACATAATCAGTACACTCTAAGACAGAAGAATGAGTATATCTTGGTGAGAACTAAAGAAAAAACCTGAACTACAATATTGAATTTGACTTACATAGTTAAAAAACAAAATTATATATATTTAAAATATGTATATATTTATATTTTAAATCCATTTATGAATACATAAACATTAAGAAAATTGCTACTGGATGCATGATTTATTGATGATGATGCTCGTCCATCATGGGTGATGATGACCACACAAATTTTCATCCAAGGGAATGTAGTTGTGCTATGTTTGTCTGTGTGTGCGTAGATGACTAGTGAGCCCGACACGGGCTTGAAATGTTCTTGTACAGTGTGGGCAAGGTATACTTGCACTTGTGGGAAGTTTTACTGCCTTTCTGTTTTGACGTTTTTTCTCCATCCGTGCTGTTCTATCTACCATGATTTATTAACTGTTTGCCAACTAGCAACATGACCGTCGGTGAAGAAATATCTCGCTTCTGAATTGTTGAACATTTTTATCACAGATGATCCTACAATGAATGATAAACTCTGTTTCGCTTCTATTTCTAGCTAAAACCAGGATGTTGTATGTTCATTATCAGTTACACTTTACTTAAAGTAGCTTTTAGTTAATATAAAAATCAACTGGGAACTGAAAGTAATTGAAAAGCAACGAAATATAAAAATGTCTTTAAAAAGATGATATGTCTATATGTTGCACCCGTATCATCTTTTCTTCCTGCATACGAAATCAGTTAATATAGATGATTCTTTGAACCATGCAAGACAGTTATTTCTATTCCACAGAGCCTGATGATAGAAACTTGTACAAATCAAATATCCCAGGAACAAATATACATTCTCATGAGAAGTAAGCAGGGGCTAATATTGTGTGCTTGTATGTCTCCTATCCTATGCTAATTTTTAAAGACATGTGGTGAATCCTATTGCCACATGTTCAAGTAGATTATATTAAATTATGCTACCTTATTTGCTCACATTTGATTTTCCCCAAATTGTAATTACAAGATCACTGTAAGCAGTTTTTCAGTTTATCACAGCAGATTACTTCTGCATTTGTTGTTTGAAAGAAATGCAAATTTAAAAGAAAATGTTAAATCATAATTAAGATATACAATTTATGACTCTAAAACCGTCAGTGTCTTGTTGACAAGCTAATTAATACTATTTTTTCTTCTTCTTTGATCACCCGCTGTCAATTCAGGCGGTAGTCATGATGCCTGGTATTGCGCTTCTGACTGATTTTTGTGCAAGGCCTGCTTGCTATTTGACTGGTGTCCCTCGCCGTGCGAACACTATTTTAATTGTAACTTTTGTTAAAGCAGTGGTTCTAGGATTCGTCATGTTGCAGAACCTTTTCTTCCATACATAAAATATGTGCTGAGTTCCAGCCACTCACAGACTAGATGATTAAACTTCATAACTGAGCAACATTGTGTGTGTATATATAAGCACACAGATAATTAACTTTCCCCATGTTTTTACCTTATTCAGAGTTAAAACATACATCTAAAATCAGAAAATTACTTTTGGCGAGTGGTTGTTCATTAAAAAAACTTCTACTGCTGGTAGTACCGCTTTTTATGGCAGTGTAGGACAGGTGGCACGAGAGCCTGAAGAATTTAATGGCCACAAGGCTAGTGCAGTCGCAGCGAAGCTGTTCAGGTTAGGACTTTTCATTTATGCCCACAACAGAAAAAACACCTTGGCCTTACCATGAATTGAACACGGGTCATCCGCATTTCAGCAGCGCTCCAATCCATTCAGCCAGATGCTTCTCTGCGAGTGTTTGTTCATGTAGACTGTAAATATTTTACTGAGCCCTGGAGCTCTTCAGCTTTATAAATCATTTTTGCTGACACTGAAATCTGCTATAAACATTTTTAATACTCGTATGCTTCTTTTTCAACTTTCTGAGCCTTTGAGGTCCATTGCTGCAAATATCAACTTATTTCCACTCATCTCTGTTCTTACTGGGTTTTTTTTCTCACTTGTTAACTGATAGCTAGGTCTTCTTCATTGTTATCTCTCTTGCTTTCTTAGTCTGCCTCCGGGTTTCTTCAAGAATGTTATAACGAAAGCTATTCTAATATGCTTATATAGTTAATAGTGACAAACATTTTGTTTCAGTGGAAGTATTTATATATTTTTATTTAATTAACTATTTATTTATTTATCGTGCGGCAACGTAAACCATAGAAAAAATATTAATGTGTTGAAATCTTGTACTCGTTTTATACAACTGACATCTGTAGATACATCATACCTGTGCAGACCACAGAGAATTTTAAGAATAATTTGAAATATTTATCTACATAGAACCTGCAACTATTTTTATAATCCATTTGCTTTTGTAGTTTTTATTATTTATGTAATTTATTTTTACAACCTGTAGAGTTTTAAGTTATGCTTTAAAGTGTGTTGTGGTTTGCAGACTTATTTTATGTTTAAATTTATTGTGTGAAGAGATCTATTTTAGTTATTTTAAAGTTTGATTTGATTGAGTACATGAAACCATACATATTTTCTTTGTAGTGTCAGGTAGTAAAAGATGATTTCTATAAAGCGTGGTTCGTTTACAAATCCTTTTTATATTAATTGCTTGTACTTGCTTTTCTGTTTGAATCCTTATTTTGTCATACTTCTCATTCAATTTTTGCTATGTCCATTTGTTCTGATCTTTAGTTTCTCTCTGCACCCTTGGTTTAAATTCTTTGTTTCTCCAGCTTCTCCTTCTTAATTCACCCATACTCTCTCTCTATTCTTGATTTGTCGATATTTTCAATTTTCATTCTTTGTTAATTTTTGTCTCAGTTATAATGCTATTTTTTATCTTTTCATAATTTTAAATTGCATATTTTCTTTGTGTGAATTTTTAGTTTGTTTATTTTCTATGTCTATTTTGTCTGTATGAACACTTGGTCCATCTATTTTGTCTGTCTGAATACTTGGTTCATATAATTTCTTTGTCTGAACCGTTGGCTTTCTCATCCTCTCTGCTTGAATATTTCATTGCACTTTATCTCTTAGTCCTTTGTTTGGTCTCTCTAAAATCATTACTTTTTACAACTCTGTCTGGTTTCTTTAAATACCAGTTCTTTGTGTGTTGTGTTTTGATTATAAATAGAAGTCTATTGGCAAGTAAAGAAACTTATATTACAGCTACATCCTTAAAAATGAGTCTAAATATTTATGAATAATCATTATGCACCTCATTGCATTTTTACAAACTGGAAAAAAATATGTATATTTACTAAAGACCATAGAGAAAGTTAAAAATCTATAGCAGAAAATTGCTAGAAATAATTTAATGAGTAAATATTCTAAAAAAAAACAAAACGTTAGTTCTATGTAGTTCTATTGAAATGTATTAAGCATTACTTGTTACTAACTTGTAACTGTCAATATAAATTTAAAAAATAGAATTTCTTGTAGCCTTTTCAGACCTTAAGGTATGAACTGCCTGTCACTTCACATTGTTAGGCCCTAGTGTTCAGGAGGTAGGATGGTCACTTCCTTTACTCACACATGGAATGTTGAAGGGTGATTTAACCCACAGCCCTCTTGTGTCCGAGTCAATAGTCAAACGCTCACGCATTACGCTAATCCATCTCACTAATTTTCAATATGTAACTGAAATGAACTTTTGTACATTAGAGTAACTTCACCCTGACAGACAAGTCACCCAGGGTTACCGAAATTAAGATGTCCCCATTCAATTAGTAAAAGTTCGACTGAATTTCTCCAAACACAGTATCTGTTTAGTAAAATAACTGAGACAAATTATGGATCATAATGGATTTATTATCATCCTTACAATCACATAATATAAAGATAGCTCTATATAGTTTATATATGTGTGAACCTCTACACAGTCATTATATTACTATCTGTATAGTATCACAGATTTGGCGTCACATGTTCATAGTAATTGCATGAGATAACCAGTGTGGCAACAAACGGAAAATTTTACAAGAAAAAATATGTAACTTTCTTAAATGTTGTTCTCACAGACGTAGAATATCTGAAGGACAAACACGGTTCTGACTGTACGTATGTTTTGAAGGTCACTGGCTAACATTCTCACACATTCATGTTCTCTCAGCAACCAACATTTCATCTATATATATTTCTTTTTGTTTTATGTTATAATTTTATCAAGTTCTCATCAAACTGTTCTTCTGTCATTATGGTAAATGTCACACTCTTTCACTTGTTGTAACTATCACTGCTACAGTTAATGGTTCAAGCTCTGCTGTGTTATTTAGAAATTCCATAAACTAACCTGAGTAGAATAGACCAGAACAAAATAGCACAGAATAAAAGTGCCTCTCATGCTGCAAGGCTTTGTTAACCCTTTCACTGCCACATACCTTCCGAAGACGGATCTAAAAGTAGCTACCTTTTATTTCTAGGTCACAAATGTGAATGTACGCCTATAGCAGTGACAGTAGAAATGTATAATGTGGTAACACGTCTTTAGCACACAGAGGAGAGATAATAACAGATGTTTTAATGTGTCTTTAGCATTGAATGGGGAAAACGTCTATACATGTCATTAGCAGCAACAGAAGTAAGAAAGACAGTTCTTTGATGAACTCTTCTTCTTCCTCTAATCCTGTTTATCTTCACAACATCAGGATAAGAAGGGATTTCTAAAACAGATTCTTGTGTACGCTTCGCAGATATTGAAATATGGACTATATAAATAAACAAACAAGATTCCTTAAGATAAAAACAAATATAATTTTGTTGAATAATGTTAGAAACGAAATTGGACAGTTGAAATAGATAATTGATGAAGTACCAAGAGAAACCAACCAACAAAGGATAGATTAGAAATAATGAGTCTTTGTTTTTTTGGGTATAAAGAAAAATAAGAAAGTTAGAGTGCATTGTAACAGCAATAGTAAAAGTAATAGAGAGAAGACAGAAATAAATGATAGAAAATAATGAACAGTATATAAAATATAGTGTCATTTGAAAGTAAAAGGAAAGGAAACTTTTTTCTTAAACATGTGGTATATAGGCTAATACTGTGTTAGGCACTATTTTTCATTGACTATCGGTATACGATGGGTGATGTGGTCATCATCTCGCCGGCCACCTTTACTTCCCAGTGCTTTTCCAGTACCCAATTGAGGCTGGGTCGACCTGATAGCCGTTACGGTCGGAAAAAACTCCTTGCCCACTGTAGAATTAAACCCGGACCACTAGCCTAAGAAGCGAGTTTACTAACAGCTACGCTACTGTGGCTCTCATTTGAAGGTACCGAAGACATTATCACATGAAGGTGCAAAATATAGTATCACAATAAGGTATAGAATATTATTTTGCATGAACGTACCAAATATAGTATCACTT
The DNA here is from genome assembly GCA_020796225.1 of Arion vulgaris. Classification (NCBI taxonomy): domain Eukaryota; kingdom Metazoa; phylum Mollusca; class Gastropoda; order Stylommatophora; family Arionidae; genus Arion; species Arion vulgaris. The sequence goes on from CM036757.1 coordinate 13,357,666, forward strand.
GAACATATTATTTTAAAAAGTAAAAGAACCCTTTTCATACCTCAAGGTATATTGAGGCATACGGTTTTAGGCCGGTTTTGTTACTGTCAACACATGATAGGTGATGGAGTCAGCGTCATGCCGGCTGCCTTTAATTCCCAGTGTTTTTCCTGGTATCTTAGTAAGGCTGGGTCGACCATAGAAGCGTTATAGTCTGAAAATTATTTCATGCTCACTGTAGAATTAAACCCTGACTCCACATCTAAGAAGTAAGTTTACTTACAACTATGTTACTGATACTCTCAACTTAAAGATATAGAATATAGTATTACATGAAGAGGCAGAAGATACAACATAATTTACAGACAACACTAGAGACAGGATGTTAGGAGGCCCAAGATCACCTATGCTAGATATCACTGTGCATGTGAGATAGATGAGCTAACACACCCTTCCATTCTCTTTCTATATTTAGTCTTGGCATAACTATCAAATGTTTTGCTAAATTTCGCCTATTAGTATTGTCTTACCAGCTGCCGTTATGTTTGCATATTGACTGTGTCATCTCATAAATGCATACACTTTGCACATAATATCTTACACAGCAACTAGATGTTTAAGGTTTCTGTTGTAATATCTTTGTACTGGAACCGTTTCATAAACTAAAAAATAGAAATTGTTATGTTACATTGTTTAAATAAAAGGTTGTAAATGGATTCTTCTTAATGCTGAATATTTTCTTTATTCATGAATCGACAAAATATTACTGAATTGCAGTTTTCTTAGTGCTTATTTATTTTGCTTTTAGCTTTAACCAGAAAGTGCCAATACAAAGGAACAATTGTCTTGCATGACTAGACATATATTCTCTTGGAGTTATAAAAGTAAATTTGATGACTTGAGTTGTGTCCTAATTCTATTGAAGATAGATAGTAAAAATGTAGGTTCTGTGTTTAAGTTTAATACATAAAAGAGCCCTTTGCCATGGAAAATTAATAAGAGTAAGCTGCAAAGGAACTGCCTGAGCAAATTGAAATAAAAAAAAAATTCTAGTATGTTACTATAAAATTGTTTACCATCTTCAAAATTACGTTAGGGACTCTCACTTGTGCTACAAAGTTCATACGACTAGGGCTTCCTAGTTAGAGCACATGGTGCAGTCAGTGCAGAGCAAAACAGATTATATAGGACAACTATTTTCAATATAATAATGGCGGTTGAGGTCGTTTCTGCTTCTCTCCTACTGCTTTGTTTCTCAATAAAAAGTTCCTTATTGAGGCCTCGCAGACATCCTTATATCTGAGCAGTGGTCTGCCTTGGTACCTCTTCCCATATGAAAGTTTACAGAACAACACTGTTTACAGAACAACACTTGTTGTGGCATGTGACTATTGACCAATCTCCTCACATGTCCTAGCCATCTTAGTCTTCTACTGTGCTGAGCATGCCCATGATGGAAGGAAAGTTTTACACATTGCAGTACTTCAGAGTTGGTTATCTTGTCATACTACCACCTAATGTTCATAATCTTGCGAAGACATTGGCGGTGAAAGATGAGTCTTCTCTCATGCCCTGAGTCTATATTTCTGAGCTAAGGTTGAACTAAGGGCTGTATAAATTTAAGAAAAGATAATCACAGTTTCCTGACTATATCCGATACAGATGTTCTGTCATCATCATACTTATTAGATTAGTATTACATCTCACTCCTTCTGAATTTGCTGCAAGAGCAAAGGGTGACCCCTACAAATAGTTTGTTTTCAAGAAACATGCACAAAATTAGTTATATTCCTTTAGCCTGATGGTTTCTGCAATGACTTGTTTTCCATAATGAAGTAATCTATCTATCTCCATGCATAACTCTCATCAGACACCATTCAATGTATGTTTTGTATGGTGCATATGTCAATGTAATACATCAATTCCAATTATTTTATATTAAGCTTATAATCAGATCAGGAGAACATATTTCAACTTATCTGTGGTGTGCATTATGTTATGTCATACCATTTTGTTTCACATCATACGTATGTACACTATTTCTTTCCCTTATTCCTTTTCTTTTCTAATAAAACATATGACTTCCACTTATCACAAACATTGATATTAGCTTTTAAATTCAACTTTCTTAATGGAGCATAGGGATTCAAGTGTTCCATACACTGTATTCCTTGCCCACATTGCAAAAGAAAGTTTCAGACCCACATCGGGTTCATTAGTCATCTATGCAAATACAGACAAACATAATGCTACTACATTCTCTTGAATGAAAAATGGTGGTCATCATCACCTGTGATAGACGAGCATCACACTATGTCAGTTTTTCATTACAGTTTCTGTAACAAGGTCCCTTTTGCCAGATCTGGGTTGCTAGCCTTAACCCAACCCTCATCTCTTTTCCCCATTCCAATATCTTGGCGGAATATTTTCCAATATCCAATAAGACATAAATTTTTAAAGTCATAAGATTTTAGGAACATAAGATTTTAGGAATGTAAGATCCAACTTTTACAGAAACTTCTACTGACTTATACTGTAATATGGTGACTAATCAGATTGGTCATATAGGAGGCTATCAGACCTGTATAATTTGCACAATATATTTGCCCATAATTAATTCACAATTTGTATGTTTATTATGTTGTTGTTATTGTTTCTGATGTTCGTAGATAGTGTATTTGATGTTTATTATTTGCAAATGTGTTTGATTTCTGCAGTGCAAATCCAATATTCCTTGAGAAGATAATGTTGGAATATCAAGAAGATGGGTAGGTTATTAAGAAGGTAGTTTTTGTGATGGTAATTTTACAGCATTTCTCAAAGGGAGAGTTACTTCATAGATATTTAAAAAAACATACAAGCTAATATATTTTGATAGAGTTCATTGTGCCTATAAGCTGCATGAAATAAGAGTGGGACAGGGAAGTAGAAATATTGTGTAGAGAGAAGGTATGACTAATCTAAACTTAAACAGCATGAGGTTTGGAAATGAACTGCACTGTGTTGTTTTATTTGCTTCAAACCGGTTAATGTTTCATTTATGTTGTAAAACTGAACCACTTTTCAAACTATTTGTTGCATGAAATTTTCATTATTTGCATATTTGGTATTTTTTGGTAGTCCAAGGTGATTTTGTTTCATTAATTTCAACCTTTCATATTTTCATTAAACTCTTGCATCAATTTACATTTTTAATTTACATTGTTTAGATAAAGATAAATCAATATTAATAACTTGTTTGATAGTGTCTGCTATTTCTTTCATTGTTATTCCAATAAATTTTAAATAAAATCATAACACAGTTGTTTTATTCAGAATAATAAAATTATATTTTAGTACATAACATTTGATACAAAACTTATTCAAATTTGTAACATTTTGATGCAGGAAATGTTATTTAAGTGATGTTCAAATCTGTAGAATTTAATAATAGCATATCTCAACCTTACTTTGAAGTAATTTTACAGAACCATATACCTATCATATTTATCACTGTAGAATCATGTTTATCAGTTATCATAAATTATTAGTTATCAAATGTTTATGTGTACAGGTAGCTTAAGTAATACCTGTAGACATATATGAACACTTATGAATATATATTTCAAATCTCACTGCAGAACTATACTTTGATTTGAACACTAATGGAATATTAATTAGTATTTATTTTTCTTTAATCCAGATGTAATTCTTTTCAGATAATAAGTATTAAGCTATACAATAACGCCAGGGTCAGTGAGCTGGCACTGATAAAAATCCTACCCCACTTCCAAGTGGTGGTCCTGGTAACAGACTAATGTCTGGTTAAGTGGGTAAGGATCGAAGTAGGGCTACTTGGAATTGGTAGAAGAGTAGGACCCTCGCCAGTGCTACGGAGCTCGTACACTGCAGCTGAGATCGTCCTGTGTAAGAAAGAGATCGGAGCATACATGGCTACTCACCGACGTGCAATGATGATGGTCCTATCAATCAATCAATAATCAATCAATGTCTGATATGAGATCTAATTGCAATATAGACGATGAGAATCTCAGCACATGCACCCACATGTCTCTTCGTCCAATAATGAGTTAGAGATGATTCATCATACAAATCGGACGCCCATGTGGTTACCAGGGCCCAAAGTCAGGGTAAATAATAGAACCACTAATACCTATCACATGCCGTATATGGCAAAAGTGGAGGTTTGGTGTGGGATTAATCACCCCATCCAGTAAAAATACTCAGCTATAAAACCGCAACCAATTGCACGAGAGCTTGCAAGGCCTTGGTTGGGGACCTATGCCTCCTTTGGGACCAAGGGTAGAAGAAGAAGAAAATAAATATTAACAAATATTTTATATAAATAAATAAATAAAGGGAAAAATCTTCTAATAATATTAAGAAAGAAATTTAGGTACATTATCTACCTATGCTAATTTTCCTATTTATTATGCATGTACAAAAATTACAATTTAATTAGATGAGCACTTTATTAGCTTCGAGTGTTTTCTTGAAGCTGACTTAAAAAAATTATGTTCCTAATCTTTTTTTCATGCATATCTTAGGGACACGACAGTCGCTTGAAGGTAGGGGTTAGCTATTTGTGAATGTTGCTTTAACTTATTCTTAATTATCTCTTTATGTTTTCAAGGTAGCAGGTTTTTCACATACTCATAGCTTTAAAACCTTGTCTATACAAATTATAATAATATAGCAAATAAATTGAAATGTTTTAATCACAGAAATCAAATAGCAGAATGTCAAACAATTTAGCCACCTTTTGACATGAGCTGGAAAACATGATCACTAGTAACAAAATAATACACGAGTAAACTGTTCGAGATGTTTGAAAACTAAATAGGCCTTATGTTTACAACTGGGCATGTTGTAAATAATGACCAAGGCACAATCGATGAAGCTATAAACTTTATCATGCAAATCAAATTACTAAAGAAACCACATTGCAAGACCACACATTTGTGCAGGTCTCAAGTAAAGGAGCCAACTGTAGTTTGAAGCATTGCTTCATGTTGAGCTAGAAGAAAACTAAAAGAAGCAAATATTGAAATAAATATAACATAATAATAGTTAAGTTTTGGAGAATGAGAAACAATAGAGGTATTTATAATGTGTTTATATCATCATTAGTAATCACAATCATGAAGGTCAATAGAATACGATGGCTGGGGCATATTGAAAGATTGGCAGAACCTAAAATTGCATATATAAAAAAAAAGTTAAAGCAAAAGAGACCAGGAGTTAGACCAAGATAACGATGGAGAAATAACATTGAAGCAGACCTAGAAATACTAGAAGTCAATAATTAGAAAGAGAAGGTTAAAAACAAAGATGAATAGAGGTGATAGGGATCTGCAGAAATGAACCTCAAAGGCTAGGAAAGATGGAGAAGAAATAAAGGTAGCTCAATGGTATGTATCACTGACTTGACAGTTCCTTTCAGTCTTTCTGATCTCTCTCGATTGTAGTCTTTTTGATCTACGTCCTTGCACATTTTACATGTCCATGCATGCTCCATCTTCCAATGCAGCAGACAGCTAAAACTTTCCATGTTTACAGTTGCCAAATGGTGTTGATTGCCACATATTCTCTCTCTATTCCACAAACATCACTCATGTGCTTGTCAGCACTGAGCCCCCATTTTAATCATGTGGTTCAATGTTTTTGATTAAGTTTTCACATATGAAGAGCAGAGGACATTTTAAGATGCTGTTTGTCTTGTCAATACTTTCCCCACTTTCAATGGATGCTATATCAGCCAGTTTATTTGCTTTTTCAGTTCCTTTCACCCATGCATGTCCAGGTGTATAAAGCTAGGACCGGTTCTTGAGTAAGAACTGCTGAATAAATTCTGCTGTTACAAATGCTTGTCATGCTTCTTGTCATGTCAACGATGAAAACTGAATTTACGTTCAGTGGCTGTTACTGTCATCCTCCAATGAATCTCCAACTCAAATTGCTAGTTAAATCATCTCTCAGTCCATGCTTCAAAAAGTCTAAAACAGTCAGTTTCAAAATGTTTGTAGATCATATACATGTTTTCAACTTGCAGGGTCTTCTATTTATATCTTCTTCATGTCCTGTTTTACACATGCGGCTTCCACAAAAGATTTTCATTGCCTCTGTTCTACTACCTTTCTCCCAATTATTTCTGACGCCAAGTTCACAATCTTTCATCTCTCTTTCCGCAGTTTTTCCCATGTTTCCTTTGAACATCTACGTCTTCTTTTCCCATCTGCTGTTCATCTGAGAACTGTTCTAGTTAATGCCCCTACTGACATACAACATATTTACCCAATCCATCTCCATCTTTGTCTTTCAATAATGGACTTCAATGATACAGTGTGTTTGTTTTAAACACTATTCATTTGCTATTGTATTTGGTCAGGAAGTTTTCAGTATTCTTCTTAAAAATTTACTTTGGAATGTCTCATACTTGTGTATGATGTTGTGGGTCATTTTCCAGCACTCACTGATGTATAATAACTCTCCCAGGACTTTGCTTTACATAATTTAAGCTTTTTTAAAGATTCATTCCTGTGACTTTCCAGATTCCTGCTGGGTCTTACTGAGATCTTGTATTAGGTATGCAAGTGTCCTTAACAATGAGATAGCTGAGCTATATCCATGGTGTTGAAGATGAACAAGCATGTAGGGGGAAGGGAAGTTTGCAACTGCAGTATCTTAGCAACTAATAATAATATCTGTCCATCGCAAGTGATGATGACAACAGTCTTATATGTGTGCTACTGCACCTCTCTAGTGTGTGTGAAGGTGAATATAAAGTTCAATCCTCGGAATACAATCCCCTACTACATGGGGGGCATACATGATCGAGGTTAGACAGCTACCTGTTGGACGATGACACCGCAGATAACATATACATAATTTAATTGAGGACATTTGTAATCAAACGTTGCACTAGTACAAATTGACACCTGCAGAGCAAAATAAGAAGTATGTTTACCAAGTGAGTCACACAAATCAATAGCATGTACACCTTTCAACATCTGCTAAAGGCGGAGACTATGGGTCTGCCCAAAGTGCTATCAGGTCAAAATAGCCAATAACCAATTTCTCTGTTGATCATGTGTTTACATATAATTTTTTTTGGTCTTTGTGTGGGAAAGATTGCTGTTGTTTCTAATTTGCAATCTAAACTTTAATTTACAAAAATGCATGTTGGTTTATGGGTTGCTTGCCTGCCTATGTTTCCTTGGTATTTAAAAAAAAAATTGGTAATAATTATTATAACAGCTGCTATAGAACATGAGTGGGTATAACATCAGTACTAGACTTCATCAAGAAACAACAAATTAAATGGTTCGCCAGTAAGCAGATTACCAACAGACAGTGCACCTCAAAGAGCAATGCTTCTCCGATACAATGGGTACAAAGCAAAAGGTCAGCCACGCAAAAGATGGACCTTAGAGATAACAGAGGCGACGAAAGACACTATCTATGAAGCGCATACAAAGGCCCATTTTAGAAATCTATTCTTGACCTGACGCTGTGAGGTAAACAGGATTCGAGAAAAGAAAGAAAAAGAAAGATAGAACATGAGAAAGGCCTTGCAAGGTCACTACCTTGACAGACCGACAAATCGTAACCTCTTCCCTGTCTACTTCTCTATTGATAAGACATGTTTATCATGTCTAGTTGTGCTCAAGGGCACATAAGACAGACAAAAAATATCTTCAGTTCAATTTTGTGCCATTCTTTCTACCTCAAACTTAGTTCTATGTGTGTCTTTGAAATCTTCTTCAAAAGTTCTCCCCTCTTTACCTCTTCTATACCTCTATATTTTCTGCTGTCCCTGCTGTGTCAACTGTAAAAGATCCAGTGTCTAAAGAGCATACCAAATACAAACCAAATAAAAACAAAGGAAAAACCACTGACATATATATTGTATTGTTAGAAATGGAAGGAACTTTTGTATACAATAAGTCAACAACAGAATTGATATTTAGTTCTGATAACAGATTATATTGTATGCCAGGTCTGTATGAACATATAGACCTTACATTTATGAATAATTATATTAATACAAATCTGGTTATTAAAATTGCATCCCTTTTATTTTTCATGAACAATGGGTTGAAATCATAACATTATGCATGCTAGTGACCACATAATTTGTATTCTTGTTAAACTTTTGTTTAGAAATGTTGTGATATTGATTGATATGTTTTTGTTTTTAAAAATACACCCTTAAAAAAACGAATTTTTCCTTTATACTAATTGCTATTTAAAATTCATCTAATTCTGCCAATTTAGTATCAATTCAGCTTTTCACAAAATATTCTGTTATTTAGTCTGTTCATTTTGTTCCACTTTGTAGTTCTATCATCATCAGGAGCCGTCTCCACATCGAAGATTGGCTGCAATGAATCTCCAGCATCATCTGTCTTTCGCCTTGGTGTGGCACACTGCCAGACTGTAACCTGTCCATTTCTTAAATTTTCCCTCCCACTTATCTCTCGGTCTTCCTCTTGCTCTATATTTCTATATTAGTTCTATATTTGAAAACAAATTTCGATCTTTGATTGATTGATATGACCATCATCATTGCACTTCATTGAACAACCATGTGTGCTCTATCTCTTTCTTACACATAAAGATCACAGCAACAGTTCACAAACTCTGTAGCACCTGTGAGGATCCCTGCTGTATTTCAAGACTCAAAATCATAAGATTTCAAACTTCACATCCAAGCTTAATATCATAACATCATTAGAGATTGAAGACCAAGAATGTGAAATGTGTTTTACTGCAATGTCTGACCCATAACAAAATCATGTGACATTTATCGTCACCCATTTTCACTGAAAAATTGTGACAAAAACTAAACAGATTCCAATGTAGGATTCTTTTAATATCAGAAATTACATATTTAAAAAAAAATTCTAACAATATAATTTTACATCTGAGTTTTGAAAATGATGGCTGCAGAGGCAGGATATCTGACCTATAAGGAGAGAAATTCTAGAGAACTGTTGGGGTGGCAAAGTTCTGCTCAGGACAAGCTATTTCATGATGATGATGATCTGAGTTTTAATAGCAGTAAAAAATGAGTAAAAATTGTGTGTATTACGAGGGGAAGTCAATAAGTAAGCCAAAAAGTTATGTGAGATGGTAGGTAAATGTAGTTGGTGTTTTCTAAAAGCGTCATTAGGTGACAGCAACATCCAACTTTATATTCCCTTTCGCCAGGTGGCGCTATGTGTCTCATGCGCAGCGCATAAACAAAATGGTGACTGTACTTACGGAGAGTACAACCAAAGAGCAACGTGCTGTTGTGCGTTTTTTGTGGGCAAAGGACTGCCTGCAAAGGACATTCATAAGGAAATGCTTCCAGTTTATGCTGACAAATGTTTGTCCCAGTAAAGCGGTGCATAGTTGGATAGAAAAATTTTCTCAAGGACGCTCTAAAATTGTTGATGAAATCCGATCTGGTCGTCCTGTTGAGATTGCAACAGAAGCATCAGTGCAGCGGGTGGAGATGATTAGAGGTGACAGGCGAGTAACGATAGACTCTGTAGCATCTGCAATAGGGTGCTCACATGGTTCAGCATACAGCATAATGCATGATCGATTGAAATTTAAGAAAGTGTGCTCAAGGTGGATACCCAGACAATTGAAAGAGGAACACAAAATGAACCGATTTGGCCTGTCCTTGCATCATCTCTGTCGATACGAAGATGAAGGAGAAGAGATGCTGAACAGGATTGTTACTGGGGATGAATCATGGGTGCATCACTACCAGCACAAAGCGTGCTTCAATGCAGTGGAAACATCCTTCTTCGCCTTGTGTCCAAAAAGTCAAGGTTACGCCATCAGCAGGGAAGGTTATGTTGACAGTGTTCTAGGATTGTCAGGGAGTGCTTTTAACCAATTTCATGAAGAAAGGTGACAATGTGAATTCCGAATCGTACTGTGAAGTTCTATCGATGCTTCATGATGCAATTCGAAAAAACGTCCAGGGTTGCTGACTAGAGGAGTATTGCTTCTTCATGACAATGCCAGACCACATACGGCTCGATTAACTCAGGAGAAAATTAACCAACTAAGGTGGGAAGTTCTGGAACATCCACCTTACAGTCCCGACTTAGCCCCTAGCGAGTTCCACCTCTTTGGTTCACTGAAAACCCACCTTGGCGGGAGACATTTCGTGAATGACGCGGAAGTTGAATGTGAAGTGAAACGTGGTTTAGAAAACAGAGCCCGCAGTTCTATGCAGCCTGTTTGGGAGGACTGATAAAACGATGGTATAAGTGCATCAATGTTGGTGGACATTTTGTTGAGAAATAAAGGAACAATGTATGTATAAAAATAAACTGGTTTCAAGTTGTTATCATGTTTAGTTATTTTTCTACAGCCATTTGTGGCTTACTTATTGACTCGCCCTCGTATATGGGAAAATTTATGGTAATTAAATTTTAACTAACTTTGATAGTTCTTATTTAATTATAAAATATAACTTTCATAAAATGTATCTGTGGTAGGACACTGTACATAAAGTTTTGATAAAACATTTATGAAGTATTCTGATATCATTTCTGTCTGTTCTTCACAGCTTGGATGATAACGGATTTGTCAGTGAGAGCACATTTGATGAACAAGAGGTAACAATGTCAATCGCCAATGATGGTCTATACTCCGAAGTTACTGGTCAGTCCAACAAAGCTGATATGTACCTGTCTGCAGTGATAGCTGAGCATGAAGTAGATGAAGGAAGGGTAACAGAGACTGGTCGACGTAGACTTGCATCATTGTCAGCCTCCACGTTAGAAATTCCTTCTGTGTATGCAAACTTTGGAAATGGACTTAGAAGACAGTACCCAGAAGGAATTGACTGATTTTAAATATTATATATTTCTCTATATTCTGTTGTTAATTTTATTTTGTTACTCATTGACTGTTTCATTGCCACATTATATTATTTGATATACATTATAGGTGTTAACTGTATGCTGATAAATCTTTCTTAATTTTCTTTATGAAAAGTCTCTATATTTGGGAAATTTCTCCATTTCCTTGTTTGTTTGATATTCTTTGCTTGATAGAGGCTTTTTGGTTGAAATGTCACTGTATCTTGTTGTTTGTGTACTTTGTTAAACTAACTTACTTTGTTTTTGCATGTTTTATCTTAATCTTCTTCCAAATAAACATGAGATGATCACTGGATTTGCTTTCCCTGCAGGAAACCTGAACTAAAATACTTCATGTTCATTTGAAAATCTGTAGAAAATTGTTTTATATTATGTATTTACTAAACTATTTTACAGCTCTTCTTTGTTGTCTTTAATGACATGCTTTGCAGGTACAGTTAATATTTTCTTTACTCAACAATATCAGACTATGATATTCATGTGTGATGACATCAATAAATGGTCATGATGGCTTAGAGAAGACAATCATTCATGGAAAGGGTATGTACTAGGAAAGAGAAAGAGGAGATGAATGTAAGATACAATATATGAATTAGAAATGGATGCACCAGATCTTGTTGCATATGATAGAAATGTATTTTGAAGAACTGTTATGGAAGGGAAGTTCTGTAAGGGATATGCTTCTGAATGAATGAAGCGAAAGATATTGACACTGGTTAATTTGTTGATTTATAAACTTGTTAATGGCACATTATGTTTGATGTGACTAACATTAATTTTGTCTTCTTGTTTTCTGTTAACTCAGTTCTGATGATCAAATTAATTCATTAATTAACTCTTCTGCAGAGACTTCTATCAAAAACATAAATGTATTTATTGTGTATTGTTGCAATATTGTGTCTTGTAGTTTCCTGTGAACATCATATATCTTGTATGAAGAAGAAAAAAGCATTTATTGAATAAATAAAATAAAGAATGGAAGTAAATTTACAAAATCAGACCGCAGTCAACGTAAAGAAAATAAAGATCTTTATGGACAGATTAGCATGATTTATAAGTGTTCACTTATCGACTCAACACAAGAGTGTCGTGGGTTCAATCCTGTACTCGACATTCCACACAAGAGATATAAATTTTCCCTCCTATCTCTTGCACAATTTACATTACAAATATGAATTGACAGGCACTTTAGAAATCTGAAAAGTCAAGGGAACATTTCAAATCTGGTTAATGTAATATAACTTTGAAATATAGGCTGATGTCAGTAAGGTGGAAAAGTAAATTTTGTCAAAGAAACTAACTTAATAATATTTTCTATGAGTTGTGATAAAAAAATTTGTCTGCATGAGGAACTGATTTTCTTCTTGAGTCGTAATAATAATTGTATTATGGTTTTAGTTATAACTTTCTCTTCATAATTCATGAAGAGAACGAACTATGATTTTCTTCTTGAGTTGTAATAATGATTGTTTTATGGTTTTAGTTGTAACTTTGTCTTCATAATTCTAACTCTTGAGTTGCAACGCATGCCACACTGTATGATGACCTTCATTGAATAACAGTAATTTGTTTCTTTCTGTTGAATTTTTTGTATGGTTGTTGAAGATTTAATAGCTTACATTTCTCTACAGGGTGCATTAAACATCCCAGTGTCCAACCTTCCTTAGTTTCTTAGGACATGCATGGCAGGTTGCAGTGTTAGCATTCCTTACTAATCTTTTCGACCCTAATAATACACAGTCTTGTATTTATAAGCAATTGCTCTAACTGTTCTCCTTCACTGGTTTCTAAACTTATCTCTGCTTGGCTTTGTTCTGTTAGGACATACAAATTATGTGTTGTCATTTATGTACACATAAAAACGGATTGCAAATTTATATATAAAAAAGATTACTGTACAAATCATGTTTGAATTTTCAATAATAAAAATTATTAGTTGATAATAGTTAGAAGTGAGTAAAGAAATTAAGGATGAAAATAAACGTTTTTGAAAGAATTTTACAATAGGCAAACTAAATCAAATGGACTCATAAAGAGATTTGAATTCCTATTTGAAAAACATTATAGATTAAAGGCTGAAGAAAAGTGAATAGAAGGAAGGCAATGTTATAATTGGGAAACTAATATCAAGATGAAGATAACAATGAATAAATGTAGAAAATGTTTTTACCATTACAGTAACAATTTTATATGGGGATCAAATTTCATTTCGGTTGTAACCATATGTGTTCCGATTTTTTCGTACACAGGAAGATCTCAGCGGCAGTGCACGAACTCCGTAGCACTGGCAAGGGTCCCCGATTTGTATTTACTTGTACATTATCGGATATTCTCATATAGCACATGCTATATTAATGTTATTGTTTTCTTTCAAGAATTTAATTATAGTTTTGTTATTATCTTTATACAAATGTTATTCTTTTTTTTTCATCTAGAATCTGTTCATCGTACATTATCATCTGTTCACCTTGGATTCAATGTAAAATTCATCTATGGTTAGTTATTAGAGACTGACTTATTTACTTCTGACAAGTTCATACTGTGCAATGCTAGAGATTTTCAGACCATGAATCACAGTTTGTAGAACTATATGCCTAAACTATGATTGTGTACTTGGGCAGACCAGTTATTTCATTACACCATTTTAAATGATGAATGTAATTTTCTTTGAAAGTCATGTGCTAGTTTATGCAAAATTAACAATGGTAGAAGAATCAGCCTATTTTCAGGGCTATTAAAGAAGGCTTAATGAGGCAGAGACTTTGTACCTCTGAAGTTGACTGAAGTCCGGCGGGGGAACCAGTCAAATGGTAAAAGCAGGTCTTCATGCAAAAATCAGTAAGATGCGTCATACCAGGCGTCACAGTTGGCGAACACAGAAGAAGAAAAAAGAAATGAGGAAGAGACTTTGATTATTTCTTAGTTTCTTTAAAAAGTCAGGTATATATATGGAATTATTACATTCACTAGTGCTCAGGAAAGACTATATTTTTGCTATAAATATTTATAGTAAATACTTTCTTGTATATAAACTATACTTTTGCTGGTGAATGTTTACCTTCTGGCCAGTCATCATTCAATCTTTGTTCTTGTTTTTTTTTTGTGGTAGCATTTTTGGTATTTTCAATGATGGATTCAGTTTGGTACTTAACAATGTGACTAGGATTAAATACTATTTGAGAAAATCCTAGCACAGCTATTGTCAATTTGAGCTATATGTAAACATTAATCAAATGTAAATAGTAAACAAACAGTTAATAAACATCGGCAGATTCACTTATTTGTTATTAACAGCGAATTAGTGTTTATATAAACTTGTTGACAATAAACACCATGAAGAAAACAATGAGTTAAATTGCCTATTGTTGACTGTTATGCATTCTATGTTGCACTTACATGTTATACTATTACATTCCACTGTAGTGAGTGCCATTGTAAAGTGTTTTTAATGTAAAATTTATTACATTTTACAGAAATTTATATATATCTAAAAATGAAGATGAATCACAATGTAATCATTGTTATTTTTATATGACCCTAGTTGACCTGAGCTTTTCAAGTTTCAAGAAAACTGTATATACATATGTATATTGTTCTCTGTTTTAGACATTTCTGTTATATGTGATAACTAATCTTGTAATGATCTTGTGATAAATATGTGTAGCTAACACTTATACTTGCCCATCAGTTATCTGAGGACTATCATCATAGCTCCGGACATGTCCATAGGTGCTCCGATCTCCACCTCAGCAAATCCAGCAGTGTCCAGCGACCCAACACGCCAGTTCGATGTTGATTAATCAATCTCTTTGCATATTTAATATGTCGTTCTTTTCGGACTGCACCAATATTGACACCCATATTTCTCGACACCCAGTCATGTTATTATGAATGTCAGTTTATTGTCAATCATATGATAAAGACACCATATTATGTTTATATGCTGGATATATATATCACTTTAAATGGTAACCTTCTAACACCAGTTCAAAACTTTTGCTATCTAGTGTTCATGGTTACTGTCAGCCTTTCTCGTGATGAAGAAATCAACGCTCGAATAGAGAGTGCGGCCACTACATTCGGCAAACTATCAAAGCGGGCATGGGACAACACAAAACTAGCATTGCTGTAAAACACTTGCCAACTGACCATTTGTAAAGACGAAAAAGGCATATATATATATATATATATATATATATATATATATATATACACATACATACATACCTTATTCAAAGTGAAGTGTTGAATTTGGGAAGGGGGAACAAATTTATTTCACAAGTTATATAGTCTATAAGATAATGTCAATGACATAGTATATAACTATGATACAGTATGATTGATTGATTGATTGTGCCATCATCATTGCACTTTGGTGAGTAACAATGTGTGCTCCAATCTCTTTTTTACACAGGAAGATCTCAGCGGCAGTGCACAAACTCCATAGCATCAGTAAGAGTCCCGATGTAATTTAGAAGATGGGGAAAATATTTTGTAGGAATTTTATTTGTTAACCTTTCTAATGTATTTTACCCGAGAAGTGGCTTTTCAGTCTGCTCTTCTCAATTTTGAACTGCCAGGGGTTCTTTTACGTGTTCAACTTGCACATAGGACATATATTTTAAAGTTCATCTCTAATATGCTTAGGATAGTATTGGTTACTCAATAAATATTTTATAATATCGTCTTGAGATGAACAAATGGAAGCAAATCCTTACAGGACTATCCATTAATGGCTAGGTATCAATAACCTTGTTGTTAAATTTGGTAATATGTTTGTGTCATGGTAAATATTATGTCGAATCATGGAGTCATTAGATATATCATTATGTGTTACTATATTGTAATTACATGATTTGCAACTCTTAACATTTTGTCCTGCCTTGAACCAGAAGCAACGATTATGTCAAATAAGATGTACTTGTTACTTAGTCACTACTCATTCTTTGGTCATGATCACTACTCATTACATGACCACTGTTTGTTCATCAGCAACATATTACTAGGGTTATATTAGTATGTAGAACAGTAGTTATTGCTTTCTAAATATTTGTAGTACCAACCTTACACAATAAATAGCAATGCTTTATTTTAGGTATACTCAATCTCAAGTGTATTTAGTAGTATCGTTAAGGAGCAGATGCATTCTGGCGATTCATAGATCTATTAGATATGATATCTGTGTCAGGCATTTTCATAAAATGCAAACATACTTTTCAACACTGTTCTTCTTCACCCTTTCCACCTTGGGAGGCTTAGGTTTGCAACCAAGGCCTTCAAGCCCTCCTATCTAAGGCCTCTTTTCCAGATCTCTCCACTCTCTTCCCATTTTCTTGCATTGCTTCTCTAACTCCATCATGTTCTTATCTATTTGTCTGTTTAGTTGTGAGAAACAAACTGTGTCATGATTTGTTCTATTGTCAAATAAGATATAAATATATATTGATGCATTCCGATTGTTACCATTTTTTAATTTATCCTTTCATATTCTGTTAGCTTGTTGTAAAGACATGTTCAATTATCTACAAAATTACATATCATTAATACAATTTATTTTATGAATGATGAACCCAGAGTAAGAACTAAGCAGATACCAGTGGAACAAGAGCTAAGGAAAAGATGCTGGCGGTGGATAGGGCACATTGAGAAGACCAACTGGATGCATTGCAAGATAGGCTTTGTTTTGGAACCCACGTGGAAAGAGGGAGTAGAGGAAGGCCTAAAAATACCTGGTAAAGAGCACTGGAGATTGATGCTAAAAGGATAGGCCAGATGTGAAAAGAATTGGAAATGATGGCAAGAGAGAGGAAGGGCTGGAAGTAGTTTGTTGATGACCTGTGCTCCATTGGGAGTTGAAAGGAGAAGAAGAAGAATAACATGTTTTATAAAGAATAAGAAAACTACAGTTTGTTGTTTATATACACACACACACACACACACACACACACCATATGTGTTCAATAAACTGTATGATTCACATCAGGTCATCCATAAGACATCAGATCATCCATAAGACATCAGATTCAGAAGTTCTGCAGTCTCTAGGCTGAATCGCAGAAGCATATCTCATAACTTTTAAACTGTCTAAAACTAGGTCTGTTGTGTCATGTTAATAGCCTGAGAATAATATTTCAATCTTGTCATGACATTTGATGGTAGAATTATTTAGGATCTACATTTTGATGTGTTTGCATTCCTGTTTGTAAAAATTTGATGGAGGAATATAGAATCTTAGCAGCCCGAGTGGTTGCTGGGGCCCAAATTGGGGTGTAAAGAATAGAACCACTGTTACCTGCCACGCATGTCGTAAGAGGAGATTGGCTGGACTAGCTACCCCACACCGTAAAAAACACGAGATGTCTACAGAACGGAGAGCAAACCGAGTAAACGCTGGCTGAAACCGGACACATTGCCGAACGGATAAGCACCAGAACTCCAAATGGGACTGAAGATGTGATGTAAACACAACAATGCTAAGGCTGCATGAATCAGATTTCAACATGAATAGAATTTAAGGAGAGGTCTGGTACATCGGTCTGGGCGTGATCGGAGAGAGAGACTCTTAGCAAACTAAATACATCAAACAAAATGTAACATTTGTAAAAGAGTTCCTTCTCACAATGGAGGTATCAAACTGTGTTCTGAGACTCAGTATATTGATTATATTGATAATCTTCTTCTTCTTTGCGTTCGTTCTTTATGACCAATTTTAATCACTCTTTGTGATATGATTTGATCTTTGCCAAGAATGGTAATACGTTGCACATTGGTTTGGTAGGCCCTAAATGCATAGACTTCTACACGTTTAGGACATGTGCATCCGATTTCAGCCAAACCTCCTTAGTCGCCTCTTACGACATGCGTTGAAAGTAACAGTGGTGCTATTCTTTACACCCCAAATTTGGGCCCCTGTAACCACTCGGGCGGTGCTGTGATTTGAAGACTCATGGATCCTTCAAGAATACACCCAACACAAACTAGCTAGTTCCCAAATGACTGATGGTGATCACTAGCTGAATTTCTTTCCCAGAGAAAACAGTTCAGTGCCTAGAATGACACTATACAGTGCAGCTATAGAGAATAACCGCTGGTGTTGCTCTGTCGACAGTACAAAGACTGTCACGGTCCAGTGAGAGAGACATAAACAAATGCACTCTGAAATTTATGCAATTTAAAGGCAAAAAGAATTGCAGCTTAACCGCTGTATATCACAGCACAGCATACATATACTCACTTATTCGAATCTAACAGAATAGCTGTCAAGTGGTTATTTAAGTTAAAAGCAAATAAACCTGCTGCCTTGCAAATCGGCTGGGGATAGCCAAAGGCTGATGGAGAGCGAACCCAGCAAACGCTGGTTGAAATTGGACACATCGCCGAAGGATAAGCACCAGAACTCCAAATGGTACTGAAGATTATGAACGTATCACACCTGTTCTTGGTGTTAGGCTGTTTACATATCACAATAAGAATGATAAAAATGGCCGTAAAAGAACGATCACGCGCGAGAGAGAAACGTCATCCAACTAGTTATCATGGAATTAATTTAGCATATTCTCACCTGTCACTATCTAGTATATCTTCTTATTTGAAGCTCCATATCGACCACTTATTAAACCACTCTTTGTGATTTGTATGTGATCTGAGCCTAAGAGTAATTGCCTATTGTGCCAGTTATGCGCCTACAAGTAGGTCAGCGCATCCAATTTCCGCTACGTTTTTTATTTACTAGGGTAGCTTCCCTATGCCAACTATCTCAGCGCCTCTTATGACATGCCTTGTAGGTCGTAGTGTTACTATTATTTGCTTCCCCTGTGAGCCCCTGCAACACACAGGCATATCTAATATATAGATAATAAGATATGAAAAGTATCATTTAAAATTACAGATTAACAAACCACACAGCCAAGTCTATAAATTTGTCATACTTATGTCTTGTGTGTCTTTCATTATTGACAATCAGTTTCACAATAGTCTAACATTTACTTTGTAGAACCAAACCAGTTTTAATCTTCACAGATTTGCATATTTTTTAGTTTTGAACATTTAGATCAAATGTTATCGAACCTGATGAAACTTCTCTAATAAATGTATATACATTACCTGTTCTTGTACTTTATTAAGGGGAGACAGGACAAACGGTTGCTAACTTTCTTATTTCTCATTCAAATGAGATATTGTTTATCAGGTAGTACTAGGGGTGGTCTGGAATGAAATATAATATAACTTTTAAATTAATTACTTGCCGGGTTGCCATGGAAATGGCGGCCATGTTGGATTATAAACTATGTCGTAAAGTAGGTAAGTACTCACAACTAGTTCATATTATTCTTTTTTTAAAATTGAAATACTTAAATAAGCCAAAGTTCTAGGCAGCTAGAAACTTTAAATTGTTCTGGGACAGATAACAAACAGATAGAAGTGCAACGAATAAGACATATACAATTTTAAAAAAAAAAATAGGAACCTATGGTTACTAAAAATATTGTGTTTAGAAATATATTTCTCAAAACTTGCATTTCTATATCTGTTTGCAACTGATTTTTGGTCGTTGATAACAAAGTTGATAATACACTGCTCTACTGACCACATGCATAGATACTCCATGGTTCAAGACCAGCTTAGACCAAAAATTCTCCATGCGTACATGGTATGTCGTTAGCCTACAGGAAACCGTGATCCTTTACTTGAGGGTCTAAATTACAAGTGCATCTGCAGTCGGAGAAAGCCTTGCCTGAATGGTGAAGGAATCTGGTGATAAGGAAAGCAAACATTCACACAAAAATCAATCGGAGGTGCCATATTAAGCACCATGACCATGCTTAACTTCATAGTGGATGAATGAGAAAAAAACTAACACACAAACAAATGGATATTTATGCATTTATTTAACTTATACAGCAATAACAATTGCTTAGTTCATAACTATGATTATACATCTCAGTTTTAGTTCAAGAAGTCAGATATAATTGACTGCAACCATTCCTAAGTAAATTTATTGACCATAATTATGACAAGTTGATAAGTAAATACATTGTTTCTGTCACAAAATGATAATTTTTACCATAAATCTTGCCCAGCACTCAATATTGTATAGGGAAGTATAATGCCTTAATGTTATTCTAACAATTCAACTTCTCAGGGCCAATATTTATAAATGTCTACGTTATGTAATGTAAACATATACAACTGATCTCTTCATGCAGTTATGAATGGAGTACTCATCTTTACTTTATGTAATGTAAGCAGTGGCGGTTCGTGATCGTTTTGGTTGGTGGGCCAGACAGAGATTTTTGGGAAGATCATGGTTTTGGGTTAGGTTATATTTTAATTTATTAAATAATAAATGCACGTTACGCATTATTTTTGGTGGGGCCCGGCCCATCTGGCCCTTAATGACGAGCCGCCACTGAATGTAAGCATGTACAACTGATCTCTTCATGCAGTTATGAATGAAGTACTCAACACTACTTTATGTAATGTAAGCATGTACAACTGATCTCTTCATGCAGTTATGAATGGAGTACTAAACTACTAGAATGTAACATGAACTGATCTCTTCAAGCAGTTATGAATGGAGTACTCAACACTACTTTATGTAATGTAAGCATGTACAACTGATCTCTTCACGCAATTATGAATGGAGTACTCTACCCTACTTTATGTAATTAAGCATGTACATCTAATTTTCATTATGGGCAATATAAACATGTAAATCCTTCATATTATGTAATGTAATATTGTATATCTCTTGTATATGTTACAACGGCATGTATGACTTCTTACTACTTTATATACTAAGTACATACATATTATCAAATGAAGTCAGAAGAGTTTTTATTCGCTACATATAGCCAATACTGACATATGAATGTGAGACATGGACAATAAATAAATATGTAGCAAAGTTTCTGGATGCTACAGAGATGTCAGTTATAAAAGAATGATAAGAATCACGTGGACTGCTAACATTGATGTGTTGGAGGAGAGGTCAACGTACATAAAAAACTTATCAATATAAAAAAGAGGCAGTCATCATTTTTCGTGTATGTAATGAGAATGAGAAGGTGAACTTTATAACACACCGTGACAACCTCTAAAATCAATGAACTTTAGAACACACTGTGACAACCTGTAAAATCAAGGAACTTTATAACACTGTGACAACCTGTAAAATCAATGAACCTTATAACACACTGTGACAACCTGTAAAATCAAGGAACTTTATAACACACTGTGACAACCTGTAAAATCAATGAAAGATGAGACAAAGAAGACAGGGAGATAATTATGGACAGTCTGGCTTCATAACACCGAAGAGTGTCAACATCCAAACTGATAGCCAACAATATAACAATAGTCATTTCTGAAGATCAATGATTGTCAATGCAAGCCAACATTTCACATGATGATGATGATAACATTGTAAGATAAAAGCAGCCTGTGAATGGAGCTAATCTGGCATATATGTATGGAAATGAGAAGGTTCAGTTATGACGTTATTGTTATTGGTTATTGGTTACTAAACTGACGTCATGCTCGCGACCCATAGTGCTCAGTCTCCAACAGATATCGAAGAGTATGCATACTGATGGTTCCTGTGGCTCGCTGATTAAACACACCTCTCACTCTGCCTCTCAGGCATCCAGTTCGACTTGAACAACGGGTAACTCCAAACTGCTTAAATCGCTTGATCGATTCAACATCGATTTTAGTGTCCTCATCCAACAGAGAGTCTCGAAGAGACCGAAGAATATCCCCTTATCCATCTTCAACTCCCCAACAATCGATGCTGTTGATGCAAGTCTGTCCGCTCTCTCATTACCGTAGACACCCGCATGCCCAGGACAGTATATCCACGTAAGCCGCTGGAGGTTAGAAACTTCTATAGACGACATCCACTCATACCGAAACCTGCCCTTCTGGATCTTGTGAAGCATCGACTGAGAGTCAGATACAACAACTGCTCCAGTAAATGAAGTCCCAGAAATCCAATGGAGGGCAGCAGTAACGGCCTCAACCTCCATCCTCATACTAGAAGTAGTTGTCCTGTATGCCCCACTTCGCTCTGCAACAACCCTACCATGCGCATTAACCAAGAAACCCCAGCCGGATTTCTCACCACGTTGAACCGACCCATCGGTATATACAACAACATCGTCATCCCTTGCATTATCTTCTATCAGCTGCTTAACTGCGAGATAAGAGAGTTATGACGTGGTATAGGTCAAGGTTGTGTGATGGTGTGTAATTGTAGTGCGGGAAGGGGCGATGAACAAATGTGACGTAGGACAAGCTAGTCAGAACCGGTTTAAATAGTAAATAGACGAGATGCAATGCGTACCTGGCAAATTTCTATTTATCACTTGGGCTGCTTTTAAGTTTAACACCTTGTATGGATATAGATTGCCTCTAATATGAACCCCTAGTCTTGTTGATGTGGTTCATATATGAATGATATATGTTTAATGTATCAAACATTTCTATGATAAGAACTGTTAATATCTTTGATATTGTTGACTATAGTTGTCTTTAGTAACTTCTATGTAACTATTCTTGATTTAGATAATCTATCTCAAAAGCTAATTTACTCAAACTCTGAATAAAATTACTATTGAAACACCATTTTCTTCATTTCATTGAATTCATAAATCAACTCTCTCTCTCTATACAAAGAGAACAGTTTTACTGTTTTATGTTTGCATTTGTTCTATCAATCAAGTTAAATCACCATTTTCGCTCCAGTGGTTACCGGGGGCCAAAGTTGGGGTGTAAAGAATAGAACCAATCCCGGCAATCGACAAGTGCCCGCCATGGAAGACCACAATGCCAGAACTAAGGGAATCAATCCCATGCATACTGAACAAAAGAGACCAAAAAACCTCGAGAGAAAAATTGCAACAGAAGAACACATAGAATCAGAGTACCCTGAAAATGAGTGGACGCACGTATACACGGACGGATCGACCAATAACGCAATAAGCGATGGCGGAGGAGGAATAGTGCTTAAAATCTCAAAGAAAGTAACGGTCAAGAAAGCGATTGCAACTGGCAAATACTCGAATAACTACCGAGCAGAGGCAGAGGCAATCAAAGCGGCGGCCGAAATGATCTTGGAGAGAAGAAGCACTACACGCAACAAGGTCGTGATATTCACCGATGCTCTATCGGTCATCACGGCACTAAAATGCGTCGGCAAAACTGAGATGAATGAGCTCAAAACGTCCCTCGCTGAACTAGCGAGTTCACTCAAACGCATCGTCATCCAGTGGATACCGTCACACTGCAACGTTAGGGGAATCGAAGCAGCCGACAAGCTAGCCAAAGAGGGCAGGCGACTACCTCAGACTGATCTCGAGATCGGTTATGAGGAAGTCAAAACAACCATCCGTTCGCACTATAGTAGCAAATGGGCAAAAGACCACCCTCAGCACACAGCCAGGGACGGATACTATGGTCTCTCTCGACGTGAACAAGTTGCCATACTTCGCCTCCGTACCGGCCACAACAAGCTCCGAGCCCACATGTTCCCTAAATTTAAAATAGGCACAACTAGCCTGTGCCCCTGCAATATGGCGGACATGACGGCAGAACACGTCTTGCAAGACTGTCAACGTTTAGCAGGTATAAGGAAAGAGTACTGGTCACAACACACAGAGCTTCGCGAAAAGCTGTACGGAGAAACGGAGTCCCAAAAACAACAGTAAAATTCATGATAAAAATTGGTTCACCAGTCTAGGCCGGGAACGCAAAGGAAGGAATAGAACCACTGTTACCTACCGCGAATGTCGTAAAAAGCGACTACGGAGGTTTGGATGAAATCGGATGCACGTGTCAGCTAGGGAATGCTAACCAAAAACAAATGCTAGCAGAAAACGGATGCACCAGGCCGTAAGGCGCATGACATGGTGTAACGCCCCTCACAATGAGGAATGGGAGGGATAACAGATTCTATGGTCGCCCAATCTGCCTCGGAGATTTAGCCACACTGTAAGAATGTCAGACCTACCATCACGAGGGTGGCCAAACGGGCAAGCAGAAATTTTAGGAATTATTTCCTACAGAACTGCCCCCAGTATGCAGACTTGAGGTGGCCCACTTACACCAGCGTCCAAAACAAACTGTATGGCGTGGCTGATAATCTGAGGCAGACGGCTGCCATTATTAGAGAATCCGAAATCCCAATCTAGTGAGAACGCAGAAGAAGAAGAAATCACCATTTGTGATCTTTGTGGTTTGCGCAGAGAACGTGAGTATGTTGCGCCCTTGTTAGACTCCTACAGCATGTAAGGCATGCACATTCGAATTTCGGCCAAAATGTATGCACATTATCTAACAGGACACACATTTTTACAGAGGGGTAACTAATATTTTACAGAGGGGTAACTAATATTTTACAGAGGGGTATCTAATATTTTACAGAGGGGTAACTAATATTTTACAGAGGGGTAACTAATATTGTACAGAGGGGTAACTAATATTTTACAGAGGGGTATCTAATATTTAACAAATAGAAAAAACCCACTTTAAAGTACCATATCTGAAGGTACACTGTATCGAGGTATCAAATTTGATTGGTCATAGGGAGGTCGTCAGACCTGATTCGTGCCAGGGACTGTTTTAATAAAACACTCTTGCTGAAATGCTTCTGTACGTGGAATTTATTTTCTTCAGTTTCAAAGTGCCCCCTTCCCCACAATCCTTCTTGTAATGTTTTGTTTGCATAGTTAAGATTGCACCTGCAAACTAAGCTATAGGGAAACCTGACATATCTAAAGCTGAATGCCCAGTTTGTGGTCCACAGTAGATTAAACGCTTGACCAGAGATCACTGAAGAAAACACTAAGTTGAACATTACGTGTTACATTTTCTGATGCAATCTCATTAGAATGGGATTTTGTATTTTCTTATAATGACCACTGTCTGCTATAGTCTGTCCATTAATTCGTGAGCACGTTTGAAATTGATTTTCTCGAAAACTACCTGTTGGATCTCAGTGATTTTTGCAAGCAGCCTTAGAATATCCATGACGCTAGAGAAATATTTTTTTCCAAGAAAATTTGATGTAGTTTGAAATATTTCTTCTTCAGGTTATATTAAAATCAACCTCACCGGATTGTACACAATAGTAACAGATTTACGGTACACAGACGCGTTGTTCTAAAATACATTATGGTAACATAGAAATATCGTGAGTATACAACAATTTCACGAAATCCCGTACACCTAACCCAGTCGACTTTGAAAGCGGAAAGCATATGACGTTATAATTGGGATACCGTTGTATAGTTATAGGCGTATCTCGCTATTTGTATGAAGCTATTGTATCATATTTGTTGGCTTATCAAAACTGACATTGATATCACATTCATAATGAGTCTGAAGTGCACATTTATAACAATGCAGAAGGTTACAGTTTTACTATACCAACACTTCCGTAAGGAATCTAAGAGAGGTCATCTATATTGCGATATTCATAACCCTGAGAAACGAACGCAACTGGCGCTTGGTCTGAATAGAGAATCCTTTACCCGATGGATTAAACAGGACACAAAGTGCACTAATGTCAAGCAAGGAAGGAAAAGAACAATTGACGACTTTGACATAGATGTCATAAGACGGGAGCTCTTGAAATGTTTGCGACAAATCAACTTGTTACTCTCAGGAAACTTAAATTAAAACTGCAATCAGATTGCAGCATAGACATTTCCAAAAGTACTCTATGGAAAATTGTAAGAGCCGCCGGCTTCACCTTCAGAAAAACTATAGGCGGCAGGAATATTATTTGTGAAAAGCCACATTTAATTGCTGCCCGAAGTAAATACCTGAGGCAGATCGGTGAGCGGCGGAGGCAAGGCTATGATATTGTATATTTGGACGAATCCTGGGTCAATGCTCACCACACCAATGCTAAAGAATGGCAATCAGTAGACGGTGAACAGAAAAGAAAAATACCAAGCAGCAAAGGCCAGCGTATTATACTAACACATGCAGGAAGTAGTGAAGAAGGTCTTGTCCATGACGCTGGACTTATTTTCCAATCAAAAGTACCGACGGTAGGGACTACCACACAGAAATGAATGGACATATTTTCAGGCACTGGATGGAGAAAGATCTACTTCCAATTCTAAACAGACCATCATGCTTGGTAATGGATAATGCATCCTATCACAACGCAGTATCAGCGGAAGACAAAGTACCAACTGCATCAAATACAAAAGATCAAATTAGGACTTGGCTTGCTAAGGAAAATGTCAGCTTCGATGATACATATTTGAAACCCGAGTTGTTGCACCTGGTGAGGATGACAAATAAGACAAAGGTGTTTCATATTGACAAAATCATTGCGGAATACGGCCATACGTCTTTGCGACTACCTCCATATCATGCTCAATCCGATAGAGCTTGTCTGGGCTAAAGTAAAAGGGCAAGTTGCCGAACAGAACAGGACGTTTAAAATGTGTGATGTTGAAGTTCTGACACGTGAGTCCTTCTCAATGATAGACATACAGTTCTGGAAGAAGTGTGTTGAACATGTTCTCCGAGAGGAAGACGAGTACTGGCACCGAGATGGATTACAATTTGTCCAGCCAGTAACAATTATCAACCTCATGGAATCGTCAGATTCGGGATGATACAAATCATATTTTGATTACAGACTGAGAAATAGCAACGTATACATTTCCATATCCAAATGCGTCTACCATCATACAATTTGTGGTGAAGTTAAGACACCCTGGGGTCTAATGGTGACCGAAGGGAGGACTAACTGTTGCATATTGTATCCAAGTTCACGATTGCACATAAAGGGCAACACACTTAATTACTTGACCTATCAAGTTAATATGGAGATACACCTATGAATAGAATTGACATGGACAAATTCTGGGATACTGTAAAATCTAAAATTTGAGCCCCGTATTTGCAATTGTCATAAAAGATCAAAGGAATTCACCGATGTGCAAAATCCGTAGCATCTATGGACTACTGGTTAGCTTTATTTTAGCGTCATGGATATTCTAAGGCTGCATGCAAAAATCACTGAGATCCAACAGGTAGTTTTCGAGAAAATCAATTTCAAACGTGCTCACGAATTAATGGACAGACTATACAGATTGTCAGCAGCGTCATACAGTTTGACTTGAAAGTTGATGTAAGTGGGCCACACTTTTTTCAGGAATGAGTACTGGGGATATACTATAGGACATGCTCTGTCGTCATACTCACCAGGATATAGTGGCACAAATCGTTGGCACCTATCTTGAATTTCGTGTATAGGTGGTGTCTCATTTTGTTTTTAAAAAGTCCAAAGGCCAGGAATAACAGTATAGTTTTTTTCTGAACAGTTAGTAATATCCATCATACCGCCCAAGTGGTTACCGGGGCCCAAATTTGGGGTGTAAAGAACAGAAAAACTGTTACCTGCCACGCATGTCGTAAGAGGCGACTAAGGAGGTTTTGGCTGAAATCGGATGCATGTGTCCGCTAGGGAATGCTAACCCGAAACAAATACTTGCAGAAAACTGATGCACCAGGCCGTAAGGCGCATAACATGGTGCAACGACCCTTCACAACGAGGAATGGGATAACGTATTCTACGGTCGCCATTCTGCCTCGGAGACTTAGCCACGCAGTAAGAGTGTCAGACCTACCATCATGAGGGTGGTCAAAAATTACTGCGGGAAGAGGTCGGCACAAACGGGGAATCAGAAATCATAGGAATTATATCCTACAGAACTGCCCCAGTATGCAGACTTGAAAAGAAAGAGGTGGCCCACTTACACCAGCTTCCAAGACAAACTGTATGGCGTGGCTGATGATCTGAGGCAGACGGCTGCCTTTATTAGAGAATCCGAAATTCCAATCTAGTGAGAACGCAGGAGAAGATATCCATCACCCATGTTGTATTTTGAGTGATCTTTCTCTCACTTTGCTTTATAATACTCTTTGATGGTGATTTTTGCTTCTTTGTAGCTGACCAGATTGTCATTTTGAAGCAGTACGCTTCACTCTTTAGCTAGTCTGTCAAAATCTTCATTTTCCTTGAGTTTGCAGTGTGAGGGTATCCACTGAATTACAACCCTGACGGAATCATGAGACAACTGGGCTAAGGTCATTCAGTTATGTATTTCTTTCAGACCTTAGTAACGCGATAGCAGATGTAAAATGCACTATTTTCCCCCATGTATCTGGCATATATCAGAATGAGAGTTATACAGTGCCACATAGAACCAATACTGATATACGAATGCGATTCATGGACAATAAACAAACATCGAAAAATATATATGGGCCACAGAGATGTGGTTTTACGGAAGGATAATGAGAATCCCTTGGACTGCTAAAATAACTAATGCGGAGGTGGTGAATAAGGCCAAGACACAAAGAAAGTCTATCATCAATATAAGAAAGAGGCAGTCATCATTTTTCGGGCATGTGATGAGAAAGGGAGGTTTAAACATTGCGACAACCGGTAAAATAGAGGGGAGGCGAGACAGAGAGAGAACATTTTTAGATAGCCAGACTTCATGGCACGGAAGATCGTCAACATCTGAGATGATAGAAAACACCAGAGACAGATTTGTTGAGATACATGAACACCCTACTCCATCCGGCACGGCACCTAATGATAATGATGATCTGTTACTTTACAAGCTTAAATATATTCGCAGTCACAATGCATGGCAATCTCTTTATAATTGAATTAACTCTGCTCTATTATGTTGTGAAGGGAAAAAAGACGAACGATCCAGTAAGGTCAACAAAAACGTCTAGATCAAATTACTATTAAAATTATAAGACGAGACATGTTTTAAAAGGTTAAAAGAAAGCACCGTATAGTGAAATGATAATGGAAAACTGAATAGAATGGACGACTAAGTGTTCAAGATACCACAGTAGGAACTAATAATTGGCTGTTAGTCTCAGCGACAGAACACTTACATAGTAGCTCGGCAAATAATCATATTTTTTTCCTGGTACAGAAAGTTTGGAAACCGATTTTCAGCTCGGTGACTGAAAAGTTAACTTGACATAGAGTTGCAATCTGTTTATGTGGTTGAACAATTTAATTTGTTGTTTCTTGATGATATTCAGTACTGATGTTGTTCCAACTTTTCCACTGATGTCTTTATCTCTAAACCAGTTTCTTCTTGATACTCCAAGCGTTGTGCGTAGATACTTCGTCTCTGTCGTGACTGGTTTTCTTCTATCGTTTGATGTCAGCGTCCAGGTTTGGCACTCTTAGCATATTGTTTGGAGAAATATTGTGTTGAACAATGCTCTTTCGGTGTTCATAGTGACATGTTTTCATTTCAAAATTGATGCCTTTTGTCCTATAATTTGATTTGCTTTATTGCATTTATGAGAGAGCGAACAAGCTTGCATCAACAGCATTGATTGTTGGGGAGTTGAATATGGATAAGGGGGATGTTCTTCGGTCTCTTCGCAGCTGTCTGTTGGATGAGGACACTAAAATAGATGTTGAATCGATAAAGATTTAGGCAGTTTGGAGCTACCCGTTGTACAATTAGAACCGGATGCCTGAGGGGCAGAGTGATATGTGTGTTTAATCAGGGAGCCAGGGGAACCATCAGTATGCATACTCTTCGATATCTGTTGTGGGAAACCGAGCACCTATGGTTCTGCCCGGAGTGCAATGGCGTGAGTTTAGTAACCAATAAGCATTTATGTTTTGGCTAAGTAAGTAAAAATGGAAGAGGGAAATCAAATTTAAACCCACAAATACCGCACACAAATTGCTTTATCAACAATGAATGTATAAAGTCTGAGAGTTTGAAATGTTTTAACAAAATAATGAGAATTATAGAAAAATGTGTGCAAGCTTCGAAGATAATTAAAATAAGTATGAATAGTGAAACGAATGCTATGCATATATGTGAAGCTCTTGAGAATCAGAAACAGTAAACAACAAAGAAACGTAGGACTATTCAGAAAAAGATATGCTGGAGTCGAAATACGGATGTAGCACCGTGCCGGTTCAAAATAACGTACTAGCGACCGACTTCATCATCATCATCAAGTAGCTTGTCCCTTCCGGAACTTGGTCCCATGACAGCATTCCTGAAAAACTCTGTTCTGTGCAATTTGGCAAGCGTCAGCAGCAGTCATTTTCAGATCGTCAATGACATCCTGCAAACATCGTCTTCTAGGTCTTTCTCTCGTTCTTCTTCCAGGCACCATTCCTTCAAAAATTAATTTCTCCAGGAATTCATGTCGTTTGATGTGTCCAAAATTTTTCATTTTCCTTATTTGTATGCTTTGTAATAGCCAACTCTCTTTAATATCAAGCTGTTGCAGAACAAAAGCGTTTGTTCTTTTCTCTGTCCATGATATTCGAAGTATGAGGCCGACTTACTAAACAGATAAACTCAAATGTATTATGATTAGTTCGATGTTGTATGGGTCATAAACATAGAGAAAGACTAAAACAATAATGAAAAAGCTGCAAACATTAATAATCTGGTGTCTGCACACAATAGTGGGGCTGAGATTGCATGATAGAGTCACAAATAAGGAGCTTATGGAGAGAACGAGACAGATCACAGGGTATCAAGAGATAAATAAAATGCGCTGGAAATGACCAACATGAGAAAACCTGAGAAAAAGATAACCTTGACCCCCGGCAACATAAAGCTGACTAGCTCAGACGGGAAAACCAAAATTCCTGTTTAATGGGGACTGGTTTTTATAAATGTTTGATAGAACACTGAACAGTTTTCATCAATTTTACACAAGTCTACGAGTCCCTGGTTATTTATTGATGTAAAATATTAATAATACTGATATTTCTTAGTGTTAAGTTTAATTTGTAACATAATTTAACCTTGATTTAGCATATTTTGTTGTTATTAAAATGTATTTTTCCTTATCTAACAATACTGGAATGCGATGTCAAGCGACGATTGTGGGCTGACCCCTTCATAGAATTTATATCTGAGCTCTTCTGTTATCGGAGGCCATGAGATAACAAATGCCCTTTCCTGGAAATTGCAGGGAAAACAAAAGATAGAGGTCTATAAATAGTGGAGAAGAGATTTGAACGCAGAGATTAATGATATACAAGAGAGAGAGGTAGAGAGAGAGAGAGAGAGAGATTATTAGCCATGTCGAGATAAAAGCTATGTAAGAATGGTGTTGTAGAAGCGAGAGGAAGTGTCATAATTAGTACAGAGAACGTGTTCGAATGGTGTGGTGGAAGTGAAGTGTAATTATTAGTCGAGTTGAAAAAAAAAACGTCTGAGAATGGTGTTGTAGAAACGAGAAGTGTCATATTTAGTAGATAGAACACATGAATGAGAATTGTATGGTGGAAGTGTGGTGTCATTATTAACTGAGTCGAAAGATCAAATTCGTGAGGGTGGTGTGGTGGAAACAATGATAAGAATATGGGGAGAGAGCGCTGTCACAAACGAGACATTATCTTCATAAACAGTCTTCAATTTGGATTCAACTTGACAACTTAGTCGTTGGCGTATAGTTCTCTCCTCTACATGCTGTCAGTGAAGTCGATGTCGCTGGAAGTTGTTTGAACAGGTAAATAAATATATTCACGATATATTATTGACAGATGTAACAAGACTTGCGTAAGGTTGTGACACCTGTTGTTGAACTGTATCCGCAAAGACTTATGTGCATACACTTCATACTCATCGTAAATAGTAAGTTTCAGGAAAGCATTATCATCATTATATGTCATACATTTCTTCTTATTTCTCTTTCTCTAATCCTGTTTTACCTCACATCGTCAGGATAAGAAGAGATTTCTAGCACGGACTTGTATGTGTGATTCATAAATAGTTTTTTTACCGCCTCTGTTATTTCTAAGGTACGCCTTTTCCGTAGACGGCCTTTTGTTTTGTATCCATTGTATCGGTGTAATCGTGGCCTACGATAACATAATGCTAGCGGGCTCAGGTAAAAATTATAGGAAATAAGACCACAACCATCGCTTGATCCTTGCATTCCAGTGTTGTTGTACGCAGACTAATTCAGTTTAAAAACTACACAACATTCTAAATTAAGATTATATTATGTTACAAGTTACGTTTAAAGTTAAGGAATATCAGTATCATTAACACTTGTTATTAATAAATAACCATGGACTAATAGAACCGAGTAAAACTACAAAGAATCTGACAGTGTTCTATCAAACATATATTTTTAAAAACTAGCCCACCTTAAACAGGTATTTTGGATTTCCTATCTGAGCTAGTCAGCCTTATGTTGCCGGGGACCACTGGAGTAACATTGAGCTGTTTGTAATCTGCTTATATGGCCGAACCATTTAATTTACTGTTTCTTGATGAAGTTCAGTATTGATGTCATACCGGCTGGGTTGGCTAAAATGAATCTTCACAAATAAATGTCATGAGTAATTATTATTAGTTCAAATAGAAAAGTGAACATAGTCATGCAACTTACATTTCCTAGAACGTACCCAAACATCGTATATGTCCGATAGCATACAGACTCCTTGTGAGACATTAAAAAAATGGTTGCGGTATAATTATGTTGCTGAAATAGTTATAAATTGATTGATTGATTGAAACATCATCATTGCACTTCGACGAATAACCATTGTGCTCCGATCTATTTCTTACACAGTAAGATCTCAGCTGCAGTGCACGAACTCCGTATCACCGGCGAGGTCCTTTATTATATATAAATAGTTATATTTTTAGTTTTCAGTTACGTATTAGTATAAATATATCGATTGATTTGTTCATAATTAGCAGAGTAGTTTTTATGCCAAAGTTACTCAAATTAGTTATAGAATGGATCAGAACGTGATGGCATATATTTCAGCTCATGTTTGCGGAAATTGTCAGTAAACTTCTTGGCTGGTTCGCTGTTATATGATGTATAGCAACAATGGCAAATGATGGCATTGCTAATGTTTTAATACTCACATGTAAAAGCTGTCGTAACATATGGCTTCCAAACTTATACAGTACTGGTCAGTACCACGTAAACACATGTTTTACATCACCGACAGATAACAAGAAAAAGTTAGGCGACTAATAATAACCTGTGGGACGGATTAGCGTAATGCATAATCGTTCAACTATCGACTCGAACACAGTAGGGTTGTGGGTTCAATCTTCTTCTTCTATCGACCACCTGTTAAACCACTCTTTGTGATCTATATGTGATCTGAGCTTAAGTGCAATTGTAGATTGTGCCAGTTATGCACCTACAAGTAGGCCAGCACATCCGATTTCTGCGACGCTTTTTATTTACTAGGGTAGCTTTCCTACGCTCCTACCTCAATCGCGTCTTGCGATATGCCTTGCAGGTTGAAGTGTCCCTATTCTTTGCTCCCCTTCCGAGCCCCTGTTAACATATGGGTGAGAGTTCAATCTCACACTCGAAGTTTCACACGGGGTGAAAGGAATGGACTCTTCTACCTTCTACACACTAGTGACTAGACATAGGAAGTGAAGTGGCTTCATACCTTAAGGTCTGAAAAGGCTACGAACATTATCAAGTTAAAAAAATTGTCTTTATATAATAATAATCTATGTACAGTCAGTCTAGTACAGCGTTTCCCAAAGTGGGCGGTATCGCCCCCAGTGGCGCTGAAGCGTTCTAGGGGAGGGGGAATAGTGGGTTCAGAGGAATTGGGGGTGTTCATGCGATTAGGGTCGGTGGCTCATTAAAGAAGAAATTAATAATAAATATTTTTAAATAAATTAATTTCGTGATTTTACGATTTAATCATTTAAAATTCGAATTATGTATTTCTCTCTCTCTCTCTCTCTCTCTCTTCTCGCGCGCGCGTGATCCCGAATTTTGTATTTTAATTAATTTTATGCCCATCTTACACGATCCATTTTGTCATCAATTTTCTATTTCATGTACATAATCATTTGAAAACTGACCATGTATGACAGAAATATATATCAATTTTCAATGTCAAAGAGAAAATAGAGCATGTACGAGTATATATATATATATATATATATGTGGGGAGGGGGCGTTGGCAAACTGTTATAATATAGAGGTGGGCGTTACAAAGTTTATGTTGTGCAAAGTGGACGGTGGACCGAAACATTTTGGGAATCTATGGTCTAACTATGATCTATTTTATTACTAATGACTATACCATTGATCTGGTCGACAATGGGGTAAATTGATTTCTTTTTCTAAATGAGATCAAGAACTAGTCTAAAATGACAAATGCGGGTAAAAGTGGACACAGCGAAGATTTATTGAGACATTTGAAAAAAAAATGAAATACTTTAGAATCGTCGGGATTATATTAAAAGTGCATAAATAACAAACACCAAGCAAAAACATACTGGAAGTTTGGTCTGTGAACAGCTTAACGGGGTAGGGAGGTGTGTGGGGAGGAGGCTGCAGAAGCATATCGGTATCCTTCAAAAATGAAAAGTGGTTTTCAATGTCAGAAGAAAATTACAATCATGAGTGTGCGATCTATGCTCATTAGGACAGGAGTTTACATAGAAACTAGATCTGTCGGAATTGTTAAGCTGGTGGATTTTGAGAAGCATGTGAAATATAAGCCTTAACTAAACTGTTGTCATATGTGAAGTGCAGAAGAACAGAACCATGTTTGAGAAATAGGTTGTGAGAAGTTGTTGATGATACATTTAACCCGGTGATTATAAAGTACAGGGAGAGAAAATAAGGAGTTTTAAGAATCTCAGGGAAGCACCGGAGCCAATGAATATGATCAATAAAGAGACAGTGAACAAATGTTATTATAATAATAATAATAAAGCCCATAACCTGTTAGGGTCGTAGGAGTGTCACTGTGGAGACATCAGCACAAAAAGCACGCTATGAATCTGTCTTCAACTTCTCGGACGAGTGTGGAGAAACTCTGCCCAGACCAGCTCTTGATGTTGTCAAACTAGGATTTTCTCTGCCCTCCTTTCTTTCTTCCACCCTGAGAACAAGGAGTTTTTTCAAGAACCCCAGAGGAAGCAACGGAGGTAACGAATATGATCAACAAATAAACAGTGTACAGTTATTAAGAGCTTCCGAAAAAATAAATAGACAAACACGGGATTCGAACCACTTACCCTCATTTCTTACGACACCCATCACCTAGCCTAGCAATACGAGCGTCCTTACGAACACAACCAGCGAGCCATTCTAAAAAATGACTCACGGGGAGTGTCTTTCTCAAACGCTTCGTTACAACTAGACACAGAATAATCGGGTAAGATTCGATCGAACAGTGTTTGCACAAACACATGCTATAAGCCCATTGTGCTTGTATATATTTGAGACGAGACAATATCATACATACACACATGTAGATCGATTTCTTCCACCCTCAACTGTTCCCTGTAGGATAGTCTTAGAGAGTGAGCTATGTCTCATCACATGCCCGAACCACGCAAATTTACACCGTTTCGCGATTGTCAAGAGTGGTACTTGTCGATTAACAAGTGTTAGGGGCTTCTGGGAAAAAAAATAACAAAACACAGAATTTCAACCACAACGTTTATTTCTTACGGCATCCATTGTCTAGCCAAACAAATGATCGTCTTAAAGAATACAACGAGTTATAAAGTATTGTTGCATTTTCAGTGCGTGCATTAATGTCCAAATTGTGTTGTACAAATGTACTTGACCTTCACGCAGATATAAACATTCTCTTTTCTCTCTCGCGATCACTGCCCAGACCGATGTACCAGATCTCCCCTTAAATTCTATTCATGTGGAAATCTGATTCATGCAACCTTGGAATTGGTATGTTTTACGTCACATCTTCAGCACCATTTGGAGCTCTGGTGCTTATCCTTCGGCGATGTGTCCGGTTTCAGCCTGCGTTTACTCGGTTTGCTCTCGGTTCTGTAACCATCTAGTGTTTTTTTACGGTGCGGGGTAGCTAGCCGCACTCCAACCTCCTTAGTCACCTCTTACGACATGCGTGGCAGGTAACAGTGGTTCTATTCTTTACACCCCAATTTGGGTCCCAGTAACCACTCGAACGATACAAGCTATAAACATTCTATCGAATCACCTTATTCAGCGAGTTTGATGTCATCGCGAATCTCTCGCAACTTTGTCGACTCTACGCTAGCTTTCACGTCCATATCAAATATTTTGTATTCTGCAGTAAGAGTTCGTGTCTCCTACACGTTCCGGAAACATGGAGGATAACAAAAGAAACCACCAGAAAACTACAGACCTTAGTAAATGGATGTTTAAATAGAATATAGAAACTGAGGTGGTATAAGGCTAAGAACAATGCACCCGGAGAAAGAACTTGGCAGATACGAGTGGAAAAAGATCTAAGGAAAAGGCGCTGGCAATGGATATGACATACACTGAGATGACCTACAGGAAGCATTGCAAGACAGGCGTTGTTTTGGAACTCGCAGGGAAGAAGGAGTTTGGGAAAACCTAGAAATACATGGAGAAGAGAGTTGGAGACTGATGTTAAAAGGATAGACAAGACGTGGAACGAATTTGAAGGGATGTCAAGAGAAAAGAAGGACTGGAAGAAGTTTGTTGAAGACATGTGCTCCGTTGGGAGTTGAAAGGCGAAAAGACAAAGAAGACACGTACTAGTACATACAGGTGACAAGTGCAGGCGCAGACTGTAGTTGGGAAAACACTTACTGTATTACACACATAATCTGATCTAAGTGTAATCTGATCTAAGCCTTCTCATAAGCTCGTTACTGATCACGTCTATGGTGATACATAGCCAAACAAAGAAATAATTACTATACATAGCCAAACAAAGAAATAATTACTATACATAGCCAAACAAAGAAATAAATACTATACATAGCCAAACAAAGAAATAAATACTATACATAGCCAAACAAAGAAATAATTACTATACATAGCCAAACAAAGAAATAATTACTATACATAGCCAAACAAAGAAATAAATACTATACATAGCCAAACAAAGAAATAAATACTATACATAGCCAAACAAAGAAATAAATACTATACATAGCCAAACAAAGAAATAATTACTATACATAGCCAAACAAAGAAATAATTACTATACATAGCCAAACAAAGAAATAATTACTATACATAGCCAAACAAAGAAATAAATACTATACATAGCCAAACAAAGAAATAAATACTATACATCATAGTGAAGCTATTCAGCAACAAAAAGGATAAACAACAAAGGTAAACTCAGGTCTACTTCAAACAGCAACATATTCGTACTGAGAGAACGATCGTGTTAGTAAATGTAACAAAGTGTGTTCACAAGTCACGGTTTTCTAACACAAAGAACTCACAACTTGGTAATATCAACGCCCGTTTGGTCCCGGAACCCGCAATGGAAGCAAAGAATAGTACCACTGCGACCAACAAGGCATGTCGTAAGAAGCGACTTATGTAGGACCTAGGGAAGCTACCCTAGTAAATAAAAAGCATCACAGCAATCGGATGTGTTGGCCTACTTGTAGGCGCATAACTGACACAACGTAAATCGCATTTAGGCTCAGATCGATCACATACAAATCACACAGGGTGGTTAACAAGTGGTCGATATGGAGCGTTAGAAGACGAAGATGGTAATATCAAACCATGTTCCAGTGTCAAATAAGCATAGAACAAAAGTCTTGATTAACATGAACTCAAAGAAATTAATCCCAGCTGGAACACAATATAGAGGACTGTCAAGAACAGAGAAGAATAAGGTGCATTTATTGCTGCACTGAGCGCCAAGGAGTTCATATGCCAGAGAAGTAAGTCTCGATACTATCACATATTGTATAGGAATAATAAAATGGACTGATCTAAGACAAGTGCAGCAATTTAAATACCTCGAGTCCTGGTAACATCAGATGGCAGATGCCGATCAGAAATAAAGAGCAGAATCGGACAAGTGAAAACATCGTTCCTGAAAATGAGAAGCATTATCTGCAACAAGTCCTTGTCAATCCTGATCAGAATGCGAGTTATTCAGTGCTACATAGAACCAATACTGACATACGGATGCGAGTCATGGACAATGAACACACAGATCGAAAAATCTCTGAGGGCCACAGAAATGTGGTTTTACAGAAGAATGATGAGAATCCCATGGACTGCTAAAATGACTAATGTTGAAGTGTTGAATGAGATCAAGACACATAGAAAGCTTATCATCAATATAAGAAAGAGACAGTCATCATTCTTCGGGCATGTTATGAGGAGGAAGGTTTAGAACACATTGTAACAACTGGTAAAATCGAGGGTAGACGAGACAGAGGAAGACAGAGAGAGAAAATTTTGGATAGCCTGACTTCATGACACGGTAGAGCGTCCACATCTGAGTTGATAGCAAACACCAACGACAGAGATTTGTGGAGATCCATGATCACCTACGCCAACCGGCACGGCACCTGATGATAGGTAGCTCCAAAATTTGTGAGAGAGAAAAATGAAAAATAATTAGTTGTATATGCTTCAGTTACTTTGAAGTATCTGTAATATTCGTCACTTTAGCAAATATTCACAAAACAGATGAGACTGCAGTAAAACTATTTGATTGGCAAAACACGTAATCACTAAGGACTGTAGTTTTACAAATTACAAAAACAATGACAAAATACAGCAACGTTTCGACCAACAAGGCCTTTATCAAGCAAACGAACAACAGGAGTGACAAATTTAAAAAAACAAATGAACGACCAAAAACAAACGTTTCTAATGAAAATCTGGAAATAAAAACGAAAATCTGGAATAAAAACGAATAACGAAATAAATGTAACACAAAAAACACACATAAAAACTAGAAATGGGAACGGAAGAGAAACAATGAAAAATCTAGTAAATATATAACTTGAATACATGCAACATATACCCATATAGATTACAAGACATGGAAAGAGAAAGTACTAAGAAGCATAGGAATCTAACACGCTGAGCTCACGTGGTTGCAAGGTACCATACAAAGAAATCAACCGATTCTACAGAGCAAATCGACTGCGATCATCCGAGGAACACGATCGGATGGTTGTGACCTGGACATCGTGAGCTCCTAAATGGCCAGTCTATGTCATTCTAACATGTCACCGTCGGAGTTTCGTGTTCTATCCCACCTCCGTCGACGTGATGACATTGTTATCAAACCCGCCGACAAAGGCGGAGCTATAGTCGTCTGGAGCAAAGATCTTTACCTTCAGGAAGGACAATACCAACTGCGTGACACTCAGTTTTATAAAACCATCCCTACTAATGTCACTCTGTCTAATAATAATAAGGTTCCCGTCATTTTTGAAAGATACGAACCACGCTTTGTCTGTCTTTTCTTCCGTTGAGTTGCTACCCGAAAGAACCTACCGTCTCTTCCTCCTTGATGTTTGCTCATTGTACACTTCTATACCTCATCCTGACGGCCTTAAAGCTTTCCAGTTATTTCTCGATAGGAGAACTAATCCACTTGTGTCAACTTCTGCTCTCCTTCGTCTTGCGGAACTAGTTCTCACTCTTAATTTCTTTCAGTTTAATGACCAATTCTTTGAGCAGATCAGTGGGGTTGCCATGGGTACTAAAATGGGACCTAGTTATGCTTGTCCATTCATGGGTTATCTTGAACACCTAGTATAGACTACATATGATGGCCCCTTCCGTCTGTCTATCACAGATACATTGATGACTGTATGGGCATTACTGATATGCCTGAAGCCGATTTGTCACGCTTCATTAATGTTTTCAACCCTTCTATTCGTTTCACTTCTCACATCTCCACTACCTGTGTCAACTTTCTTGACATTACTATCTCCATACGCCTATCCACTATCACTACATCGGTATTTTACAAGCCTACTGATGCACATAGTTTTCTCCTTTATACTTCTTCACATCCCCAGGCTTGTCGTGACTCTTTGCCATTCTCGCAGCTCTTGCGCCTTCGTCGCCTTTGTAGCGAGGACGATGATTTTCTTGATAGAGCTCGCGAGATGCTTGATTTCTTTCGCAGGCGCCTATACCAGGAGAGGGTGCTTGTCTGGGCTATGAATCGAGTTCAGAAAATCACTCGCCAGCAGGCCCTCACCAGCCAGCATAGAACCACTAACTCTGAGAGAGTAAAACTTATCTTAACTTTCCACCCCATAGTTCACTGGTGAAAAATGTTTTATTCCGTCATCTGTCTATCCTTAAGTCAGATCCTGAGACCGTTCTGTCTTCCCCAACTATCCTTTAGTGGCTTACAGACGGGACAGATGTCCTAAGGATATGTTGGTACACATTGCCTTAAGTCCAATATCCATACTCATTTTGACACTCTTCAATGTGGCCGTCGGCGTTGCAACACGAGTGCTTATGTGATACAGACGCGTACCGTATCTTTTCCTTTAGGCACGTTTCTTATTGACGATGGTTTCACATAATTTCCCGTAATTTTATTAATGCCATTATCTGTAAGTGATGTAATAAGGCTTATATCGGCGAGACAGGCAAGAGGCTCAGTGACCGATTCGCCCAACACTTGTGCGACATACACCAATGCTCTGTGACCCCTGTAGCCACCATTTCAATGATACTGGCCATTTAGGAGCTCACGATGTCCAGGTCACAGCCATCTGATCGTGTTCCTCGGATGATCACAGTCGATTTGCTCTGGAGAATCGGTTAATTTCTTTGTATGGTACCTTGCGACCATATGGGTTCAACGTATTACATTCGTATGCTTCTTAGTAATTTCTCTTCCCATGCCTTGTAATCTATATGTGTATATGTTGCATGTATTCAAGTTATATATTTACTAGATTTTTCATTGTTTCTCTTCCGTTCTATTTCTAGTTTTTATGTGTGTTTTTGTGTTACATTTATTTCGTTATTTGTTTTTATTTCCAGATTTTCGTTTTTATTTCCAGATTTTCGTTTTTATTTCCAGATTTTCATTAGAAACATTTATTTTTGGTCGTTCATTGTTTTTTTAGATTTGTCACTCCTGTTGTTCGTTTGTTGATAGCTCGACCTTGTTGGTCGAAACGTTACTGTATTTTGTCATTGTTTTTGTAATTTGTAAAACTACAGTACTTTGTGATTACGTGTTTTACTTTAGCAACAAATATTTGTTACTCAGTACTTGTTATTTATCCTTCGTTACTTCGTGATTGTTGAGTACTAGCATCTAACCAACTTGTGGATAGTTAGTTTTAATTTAATATCAGTAACTCTTTTTATTCTTCTTCTTTTGTCGTCACACTGTTATCGGGTTGTTGCCCAGTGTAGTGACTTTTTGGGAGTTTTTTGTCTTGCGCTGCTCTAGCTCTAGTGGTTTGGGTAGTAGTTATTTTTGCTTTTGACAGGAATCTGCTATGCCATCTAACCATCTTTTTCATGATCTTCTTCTCGCATTCTTTTCTGATGTTCTGTTGTAGAGGACTATGTATACAGTGGAGCTCAGTTGCATTCTTATTAAGTGGCCGAACCACTTCATTCTGTTTTTCTCAATGTAATTGAAGCAAGACTTTGTCCCAACTTTCTTTGTTATGCTGTTGTTGATGACTATCCTTCCTGGTGTGTTTGGTAACGTTTCGTAGGCATCGCATTTCACATGTAGTTATTATTGTTATCAGTAATTCCATATCCTTGTAAATAGACATACTTCCCTACTGTAACATTTCAAACAAAGATAACAGACAACGGAACATATTTACGAAATAAATAGATTATTATAGTAAGAACTGAATCATATAACTTCAAGGCCAATGTGGTTTTAAAACAATCAATCACAGTTGATCATTGTACTCAGTGGCGGCTCGTGGTCATTTTTCTTGGTGGGCCAGACACAAATTTTCGGAAAAATCATGTTTTTTTTGGAGTATTTACTATTATTTGTCTAATCCGGGAAGTTACCCCCTTTCATTTTTGGTGGGCCGAGCCCCACTGGCCCTTAATGACGAGCCGCCCCTGATTGTACTAATGTTGTCAACTAAACGTAGTTACAGTACATTACAGAATATTCTGATTCGGTGATAAGAACTGGATTAGAAAAGTCT